>CM040922.1:0-575795 GCA_023029165.1 Gobiocypris rarus | reverse complement strand
GATTGTGTTATTAGTATTACAGCTGCTGATTTTCTAGGTGTGGAGTCGGCATTAAACTCTCATAGAAGCTAGGAGTGGCTTCTCTGCAGTGTGCGTGCAGCCAGATATCTCAAACATCATACAGTATTAAATCTGTGTCAGCTGAAGCATTAATCCTGTCTCTAAGGTCCACTGCCCAGCGCTCATAAATATTACATTTATATTCAACATTTCTGTGATGTTTACAGTATGACAAAAAGTGTTTGATTCCCTCTCTATAGTGATAGAAAACTGTAAAACACTGATTTTGGTCAATATATCATAATTTCATATTTCATCCTCAACGGTTTACATGTGCAGTCGCAAGCAATATAGCATAAAAGAGTGAGCTAGCATAATAATTTTGTTTGTTATAGTGACCCCTATTCCTTACACTAAAATTGTGGCTTAACATTACCAGCATCTATCTACATATAGTGATCAATGCAATTGTACTACAGTGAATTTGACATCGAATTAGAACCATAGGATCATTGTGAGTAAAGCTCAGAGAGCAGATGAGATCTGTGGTGGTGTTTGTGAGAATGCTGACTCTCAGCCAGGGGGAAGGAGGGGCCGTTTCCCTCTGCAGTGAGATTCTTTGTCCTGCTTTTGCCTCCTCAAACCTGCTGTGCCTGTGTGCGCCTACCAGTGCCGGACACAAAAGCTTGAAAT
This sequence comes from Gobiocypris rarus, assembly GCA_023029165.1. Classification (NCBI taxonomy): domain Eukaryota; kingdom Metazoa; phylum Chordata; class Actinopteri; order Cypriniformes; family Gobionidae; genus Gobiocypris; species Gobiocypris rarus. The sequence continues at coordinate 575,102 of CM040922.1, read as the reverse complement.
TATATAGCACATTTTTATATTTTCAGAATTTACTGTGCATATATTTCCAGGTCCTTACATGTTTCATATAAATGCTTATATGCATTACTTTAAACAAATCCCTCTTATTTATCTGCTTGCTTCCGTTTGCTCGGACAGCTTGAACGCATCCCACTCCACCTACATACATGCATGTCCATACACTGTATCTCTCCTCTAAGACACATACTACTCCCTTGACAACATGCGTTTCTATGACAACAGACCATTCCATTTCATCCTTACAGGGGTGGGAGCCTGTCCATGTGTTTGTGGGGGATGGTGATGTTTTTATGGAGTCAGTGTACACCCCCCTTTCTGTCTCGCCCATGCTCCCTCTTGTGCTTAATAGCAGAGTATACCACTATTCGTATTATTATCAGCTTACTTGTTTGTTTTTTTATTTACATACTGCACAATTACTATTGGTAAAATAACTGATTGTGGCATTTGTTTTGATTGTATACTGCTTATGATATGGTCCTTTAGCAGTAGAGATGAAAGGAGGAAGCTACTGGCTAATTGCTGTGCATCACAATTTATGTATAAATTATACACATAAACTGCATAAAATAATAATAAAACATTGCATTAGTCAATTTCAGGTGAGTACAAATACATATGAATAAATTGTTATTACAATACTAACCATGTTTTTCTCTTTTCTCTCTCTTCTCTTTTACCTGGCTCATCTCTGTACCTGGCTTTCATCAACAAAGGTAAGAGCAAATTTCCTTTTCTGTATATTAAAAATGTGGGTAACACTAGAATACTGTACCTTCATTAATGAATAACAACACAGGAACAAACAAGTAGCATAATATTAACACTCTAGTAACTAAGTGGGTTACCATAATCTTCACTTTAGAATTAATTATGCATTATGCATTATTCATGTTAATTATGAACCTTTTTATAGTGGTTGTTAGTAGTTCTCTTGGAGGTATGAAAAAGATAGATGTTTTTGATTAGCTAATAGTGAACTACCACATTCAACTGAGCGCTATAATAATCAGAGTTTCTTGTTAGTTAATAGTAGTTACTAGAAAGTTGATTCTCATTTGTTCCTGGTATTCATTAATGATGGAACAGTATTCTAAAATGTTACCAAAATGTGTTTAACAATGACAATGGGACACTTGCCTCTGCAATGCAGTGTAATTATAAAAACTCCAGCAAACAATTCCTTCTCATTAAATATGTTTTATTTGTAATTGGAGGAGTACAATATGTTTTTGGGTTTTTTTTCAGATAGGGTACAATGGGGCTCAAAGCACCTTTGACTTTCTCTCTCTAAGCTTTAAACAACAACACCTGTTTGTTACTTTATGCCCTGACAAATGGTCCTGATGCATGACATCATCACATGCAAATAAGAAGAAAATTGAGGGCATATGATCTGACATGATTTTTTTAAAAAAACATTGTTTATGTAGCTAATAAAAATTCCTGAAGTGATGATTAAATTAAATCATTTTTAGGAAAAAGAAGCTGTTCTATTAAACTCTACTCAAATACTACTTACACAAATATTGTATTGCTATCAAATATATGGTGACAATTTGTGCTTCATCACGATTGCCCAGCCTGCACTGGGATGGAGGACCTGTTAGGTAAAAGCCCTCCAGCTGCTATTACATTTACTGTATTTTGAATTATACTGCTCCATTAAAATAAAATGCAAAACCTTGATTTTCATACACAATGATAAGGGGAAAACATTCCTTAAGGGCACTTTTAGCCTCATTGTACCCAGATCTATTTGTTCCATATGTTAGGCAGATGGTCATTTTGATTCCACACACTCATAGAAACACACTCAACAACACTCATAGTACAAGTCCTGTTTCCTCGGCACAAAACACGGTATCAATAGATTAATAGGTATCAATAGAGGATCAATGTTTCTGAACATTGAAGAAGATTTTCAAATGCAGATTTACAGGTAAGTGGCTTATTCAAGATGTCTCTTTGTCTCTTTACCTCTTCTGAACAACGTCAAGATATTTTTAGGAACTCTTCCTGCAGTGGCATGCGTATGTATTTTAGTGAATATAAAAAAAAAAAATAAAAAAAGTCAAACCGCCTAATTTGACCGAGATGGAAAGCATAGAAATGTGCGTCCCCTCCTTCTGAACACACGAGTGTAGCTGCTGGAACAGGCCGCCTGTGTGGCGCTGTCCGCCCGCGTGGTGCTGAAACGCTCACTTCACTCTGGCTGCTTGCCTTCTCCCCCTGCTCATGGTTGGGTCCTTTGTTGCAAGAGGATCATGCAGTCTTGTACGGATAAAGGGCATGTTGACTACTAATATGAGGATATATCTAATTTCATTGTTGTTAAAGGCAATATTTATAACTGAAATGGTAACACTTCTTAAAATGACAGTCAAATAAAATTGCCTCCAGCAATAACTTCAACACACACACACACACACACAAACACAGCAATACACGCACCGCTCAAACGATGCACAGGTATAGCTGCGCTTCTCTCTGTCGCCACATGACGGCACACGTTCATATTCTTTCTGTTTAAGATAACTGAAGCTATATCTAAATATAGTGGATACAACACAGAGGATAATAATACTCATAATAAATAAGAACAACAATGATAATTGCATATTATTATTATTATTATTACTACTATTATTAATGTTTATTATGAATTTATTTTATTATTACTATTAATGTTTATTATTACTGGTAGTAGCAGTAGTAGTATACTTTAATTTCTTGTTTCTAGATATCTAGTGGCTCCTCTGAATTACTTTGCCTGTGCCTCACTCGTACTACCCCTTTAAGATATTTAAATAACTGGATTGGTTCAATAGAAATGCACAGTCGACCAATGAGGTGCAGACTTGGACAAAGAGATCCACTCCCTCCCACGGCTGTGGCATCTTTCTGAGCTCGAGCACAGAGAACGCATGAATTACTCGTTTTTATCAAAAGGACCTCTTACACTAAATAGGAATATGCCATCAATATATTTTTGGGATTACGCAACTGCGAATATTTTGAAACATTGAGAAAACTTGGATAAATCGTGGATAGAAATGATGGAATCTCTTTTCTTTTTGAGGAGAATTTGGTGGTGCTGTGTCTTTATTCTTCCTTGGAGTACAATAGAGGCGCAGATTCGATACACAATTCCAGAAGAGCTCAGAGAAGGATCTGTGGTCGGAAATATCGCTAAAGATCTAGGTTTGGACGGGTCTAAGATTATAGATCGTAAACTACAAATAGCATCTGAGACTGGTAAGCAGTATTTCGCTGTGGATGTGGAGAAGGGTGATCTTATTGTGAATGAGAGAATTGATAGAGAGGGGTTATGTGGATACAATGTCCCGTGTGTTTTGCCTCTTCAAGCCGTTTTAGAAAATCCTCTGCAGATGCATCGAGTTGAGATTGAAATACAAGATATTAATGACAACACGCCAAATTTTAAATCTAATGAGCGTATACTGAATATTCCGGAGCATATTAATTCAGGAGCGAAATTCATTCTAGAGAGTGCCATTGACTCAGACGTGCAGTCCAATTCTTTAAAATCATACAGTCTGAGTATTGATAATAATTTTGTCTTAAACGTGAAAACTCAAGATGGATTCAAAATTCCGGAATTAGTACTCAAGCAACCTCTTGACCGAGAAAAACAGGCTGTTCATAAGTTAATATTAACGGCAACTGATGGAGGGAATCCAGTGCGCACGGGCACGTGTGAGATCACCGTTGTAGTTTTAGATATTAATGACAATGCTCCTGAATTTGAAAAGCCTTTCTATGAGACTGTTGTTGATGAAAACGAATTAACCCATAAAGAAATTGTAAGAGTCAAGGCTATAGATTTGGATGAAGGTTTAAATGGAGAGATTGAATATTTTTTTGCAGACCAAACATCAGATACAGCACTGTTTAATATTAACCAACAAACGGGTGCCATAACGGTTAAAGAACAATTGGACCATGAAAAGGCAAGCTTACATAAATTTGATGTAGTTGCAAAGGACAAAGGAAATCCTCAAATGGAGGGCCACTGCAGTGTAAAGATTAAGGTTAATGATGTAAATGACAACGCACCTGACATAATTATAACTTCCCTCTCAAGTCCAATTCCTGAGAATTCCTCAAATGGCACAGTCGTTTCATTGATTAGTACAAAAGATGCCGATTTAGCAGAGAACGGGAAAGTGAAGCTTACGTTGGCTCCTGGGACTCCGTTTAGATTGAGCGCTACAGTTTCCAATCATTACGCACTAGTTACTAACGGCCCTCTAGACAGAGAAACGTATTCTGAATATAAAATTGAACTAAACGCAGTTGATGCCGGTTCGCCACCTCTCTCTAGTGGGAAAACAGTCAAAATCGGCATTTCAGACGTAAATGACAACCCTCCAATGTTCTCGGAGAAATATTATACGGTTTATGCTAAAGAAAACAGCGCTCGTGACTCAATATTGTGCTCAGTCTCGGCGCATGACCCAGACTTGGGCGAAAATGCTAAAATCTCCTACTCAGTTTTGGATTCTAAAGTTCAAGACGTGCCTGTATCGTCTTATATCTACATAAACTCGGAAAACGGCAGCATATTTAGCATGCAGTCATTTGACTACGAGAAAACCAAAGTGTTTCAGATCCTCGTACAAGCTAAAGATCACGGCTCTCCATCTCTGAGCAGCAACGCCACTGTTCATGTGTTTATTTTGGACCGGAACGATAACGCACCTGCTGTCATTTACCCGTCCGCACTCATGGGGTCTGTCTCTCATCAGAGGATGCCCCCGTTCTGCTAAAGCAGGACATCTCGTTACTAAGGTAACAGCAGTGGACGCGGACTCGGGTCATAACGCCTGGCTCTTCTACAGGCTCGCGGAGGCCACGGACGCGTCACTGTTCAGTGTGAATTTGCATACGGGAGAGGTGAGGACTAAACGCGCTGTTTCAGAGCAGGACGACTCCTCTCAGAGACTGATGATAGAGATAAAGGATAATGGAGAACCGATCCAGTCCACCACAGTCACAGTGGATATACTGATAGAGGACGGGTTTCATGAGCCCATCTCAGACTATAGAGAGAAAACTATCGAGCCCAACAAGAAAAGCGGCAAAATTACATTATATCTGATCATTTCTTTGGCTTCAGTGTCCATGTTGTGTCTGATGACATTTTTCATTCTACTGGTGAAATGTGCGCGAGGCGGTAGAGGCGGCTCAAGCTGCTGTATCAGACGAACTGATTCTGGATACAAGAACCCCAACAGAAACCTGCAGATCCAGCTCAACACTGACGGGCCCATTAAGTATGTGGAGGTTCTGGGAGGAGACATGATGTCTCAGAGTCAGTCCTTTGGCTCCTATCTCTCTCCAATGTCAGAATTCAGTGATCTCACCCTCGTTAAGCCCAGCAGCACCACAAACTTTACAGACACGCTAAACGTGCTTGATGCGTCATTACCAGACAGCGCGTGGACGTTCGAGAGCCAACAGGTGAGCGCGTGAAATTTTGTATATTTGGTGTAAAGTTTGTATATAGGGTTATTGATTTGATTATGTACACATTTATTCTAACCATTTTAGAATTCCACATTCACAAATAGGACTGTATTTCGCGTTTCGCATCAAAAGTGTTGTAGTAATAGTTTTGATGCAAAACAATGTTATTTATATATTTATTTGTTTGTTTTGGAATTATGGAAGTTGTGGTTAGAGTAATACTTTAAAACGATATTCATATACATATTTGAGCGTCCATGCTTTTCTGCAGCATCTCATTAGAGAGTACTATATCTAAGAATACTTATTTTGCGATGTATTCTTTCTAAATGTATCCTGTTTTTAAAATGAGTAAATGGGATGGGGGTGGTCATCGTTTCAATGTAAAGTGAGCTAAACATGAACTGTATATTGTCTGGATGAGTGTTGCGCGTGGCTTTGCACTGCCTCTTTAAGACTGATTCATGCTGTGACTGGTGAGCGCTCATCCAATAGTGAGACTGCACTGCACAAAGGGATCTACTCCCTCCCCCTGACATAATGCTGAACACCATTACGAACAGACCTGAGACAAAATGCACTGCACTCGCTGCAATGTATTTAACAAAAGGAATATAACCTGGAGTTCTCTACATTTTAAAATGTCACATTATTTTGGTGACGACTTATGCGCGTAAGATGTATGTCTGGATACTGGTATCAACGATCATTCATCGTGTTTGGAAATGAGGACTCAAATACAAAGGAGAATTTTGTTCTGGCGGGCGCTGTGGCTGTTGTGTTTCGCTGTTTTGTGGGGCGATACAGACGCACAGCTTCGTTATACAATACCGGAGGAGCTGAAGGAGGGATCTATTGTTGGAAATGTAGCTAAAGATCTCGGGTTGGATGTATCTGAAATATCTAATCGTAAATTACGGATAGCATCTGAGTCTGGTGGTAAGCAATATTTCAGTCTGAATTTGCGGAATGGCGAGCTGCTTGTTAATGAAGTAATAGACAGAGAAACCCTGTGCGGACAAAGCGCGAGCTGTGTGTTACCATTACAAGTCATAATCGAGGATCCACTCCAGTTTTATCGTGTCGAGGTGGACATTCAAGATATTAACGACAACTCTCCAATATTCTTGTCGGAAATAAACACAATTGAGATACCAGAGTTAACGTTAACTGGAGCGAGGTTTCGTTTGGAACCTGCTCAAGATCCTGATGTTGGAACGAACTCCTTGCGCACTTACGCGCTTAATAAAAATGAACATTTTGTTATGCACATAAAAAACGATAAAGACGGAACAAAAGTCCCAGAAATAGTTTTAGAGAAATCAGTAGATAGAGAGAAACAGTCTGTGCACCATCTAATTTTGACAGGTATTGATGGGGGTGATCCAGCGAGGTCAGGTACCACGCAGATTTCTGTAAAAATACTTGATGCAAATGATAATGCTCCTATATTTGAACACGACTTATATGAGGTTAAAGTAATGGAGAGCACAGTCCGGGTACAATGATACTGACTGTAAAAGCTATTGACTTGGATGATGGTGTAAACGGTGAGGTTGAGTATTCCTTTGCGGCACATACACCTGAAATAATTCAAAATATGTTTGCTATTAATCCTGTCACCGGCGAATTAGTAGTTTCCAAGAATCTTGATTATGAGACCAGCACCTCATATAAAATTGACATACGTGCTAGAGACAAAGGATCACTTGCAATGGAGGGACATTGTCGAATCCAGGTGAATGTTTTAGACATAAATGATAATGCACCTGAGATCACCATCACCTCCTCACCTAAACCTGTGCGAGAAGATGCGCCCGCTGGAACTATGGTAGCGTTAATAAATGTTAAAGATTTGGATTCAGGCGTAAATGGAAACGTAACACTTAGCATGTCACCGGGCACCCCTTTTAAATTAAAGCCAACCTTTTCAAACCATTACGCACTAGTGACCGATTCCCAATTAGACCGAGAAAAGTTTCCTAGATATGATATTGAGCTCAAAGCGTCAGACTCTGGATCACCTCCACTGGTATCTAGCAAACTCATTGCAGTAAATATATTAGATGTCAATGATAATCCTCCTGTTTTCTCTGAACGCGTGTATTCGGTTTACATTAAAGAAAACAGCGCCCCGGGATCAGTGTTAGCATCAGTGACAGCATCAGATCTAGATACGGGAGAAAATGCCAAAATTGTTTATTCAGTTCTCGACACTAATACTCGAGACGTAATTGCCTCTTCGCATGTATATATAAACTCAGAAAATGGAAGTATATTTAGCATGCACTCCTTTGACTATGAGAAAATGAAAGTCTTTCATATAATCGTGCTTGCTAAAGATAATGGCTCTCCATCCCTGAGCAGCAACGCCACAGTTCATGTGTTCATTTTGGACCGGAACGATAACGCACCTGCTGTCATTTACCCGTCCGCACTCATGGGATCTGTCTCTCATCAGAGGATGCCCGTTCTGCTAAAGCAGGACATCTCGTTACTAAGGTAACAGCAGTGGACGCGGACTCGGGTCATAACGCCTGGCTCTTCTACAGGCTCGCGGAGGCCACGGACGCGTCACTGTTCAGTGTGAATTTACATACAGGAGAGGTGAGGACTAAACGCGCTGTTTCAGAGCAGGACGACTCCTCTCAGAGACTGATGATAGAGATAAAGGATAATGGAGAACCGATCCAGTCCACCACAGTCACAGTGGATATACTGATAGAGGACGGGTTTCATGAGCCCATCTCAGACTATAGAGAGAAAACTATCGAGCCCAACAAGAAAAGCGGCAAAATCACATTATATCTGATCATCTCTTTGGCTTCAGTGTCCATGTTGTGTCTGATGACATTTTTCATTCTACTGGTGAAATGTGCGCGAGGCGGTAGAGGCGGCTCAAGCTGCTGTATCAGACGAACTGATTCTGGATACAAGAACCCCAACAGAAACCTGCAGATCCAGCTCAACACTGACGGGCCCATTAAGTATGTGGAGGTTCTGGGAGGAGACATGATGTCTCAGAGTCAGTCCTTTGGCTCCTATCTCTCTCCAATGTCAGAATTCAGTGATCTCACCTCGTTAAGCCCAGCAGCACCACAAACTTTACAGACACGCTAAACGTGCTTGATGCGTCATTACCAGACAGCGCGTGGACGTTCGAGAGCCAACAGGTGAGCGCGTGAAATGTTGTATATTTGGTGTAAAGTTTGTATATATATATATATAGCGTTATTGATTTGATTATGTACACATTTATTCTAACCATTGTAGAATTCCACATTCATAAATAGGACTGTATTTCGCGTTTCGCATCAAAAGTGTTGTAGTAATAGTTTTGATGCAAAACAATGTTATTTATATATTTATTTGTTTGTTTTGGAATTATGGAAGTTGTGGTTAGAGTAATACTTTAAAACGATATTCATATACATATTTGAGCGTCCATGCTTTTATGCAGCATCTCATTAGAGAGTACTATATCTAAGAATACTTATTTTGCAATGTATTCTTTCTAAATGTATCCTGTTTTTAAAATCGAGTAAATGGGATGGGGTGGTCATCGTTTCAATGTAAAGTGAGCTAAACATGAACTGTATATTGTCTGGATGAGTGTTGCGCGTGGCTTTGCACTGCCTCTTTAAGACTGATTCATGCTGTGACTGGTGAGCGCTCATCCAATAGTGAGACTGCACTGCACAAAGGGATCTACTCCCTCCCCCTGACATAATGCTGAACACCATTACGAACAGACCTGAGACAAAATGCACTGCACTCGCTGCAATGTATTTAACAAAAGGAATATAACCTGGAGTTCTCTACATTTTAAAATGTCACATTATTTTGGTGACGGCTTATGCGCGTAAGATGTATGTCTGGATACTGGTATCAACGATCATTCATCGTGTTTGGAAATGAGGACTCAAATACAAAGGAGAATTTTGTTCTGGCGGGCGCTGTGGCTGTTGTGTTTCGCTGTTTTGTGGGCGATACAGACGCACAGCTTCGTTATACAATACTGGAGGAGCTGAAGGAGGATCTATTGTTGGAAATGTAGCTAAAGATCTCGGGTTGGATGTATCTGAAATATCTAATCGTAAATTACGGATAGCATCTGAGTCTGGTGGTAAGCAATATTTCAGTCTGAATTTGCGGAATGGCGAGCTGCTTGTTAATGAAGTAATAGACAGAGAAACCCTGTGCGGACAAAGCGCGAGCTGTGTGTTACCATTACAAGTCATAATCGAGGATCCACTCCAGTTTTATCGTGTCGAGGTGGACATTCAAGATATTAACGACAACTCTCCAATATTCTTGTCGGAAATAAACACAATTGAGATACCAGAGTCAACGTTAACTGGAGCGAGGTTTCGTTTGGAACCTGCTCAAGATCCTGATGTTGGAACGAACTCCTTGCGCACTTACGCGCTTAATAAAAATGAACATTTTTTTATGCACATAAAAAACGATAAAGACGGAACAAAAGTCCCAGAAATAGTTTTAGAAAAATCAGTAGATAGAGAGAAACAGTCTGTGCACCATCTAATTTTGACAGGTATTGATGGGGGTGATCCAGCGAGGTCAGGTACCACGCAGATTACTGTACAAATTATTGATGCAAATGATAATGCTCCTATATTTGAACACGACTTATATGAGGTTAAAGTAATGGAGAGCACAGTCCCGGGTACAATGATACTGACTGTAAAAGCTATTGACTTGGATGATGGTGTAAACGGTGAGGTTGAGTATTCCTTTGCGGCACATACACCTGAAATAATTCAAAATATGTTTGCTATTAATCCTGTGACCGGCGAATTAGTAGTTTCCAAGAATCTTGATTATGAGACCAGCACCTCATATAAAATTGATATACGCGCCAGAGATAAGGGAGCGCCTGTCATGGAGGGGCATTGTAGAGTCCAGTTGAATGTTTTAGATGTGAATGATAATACACCTGAGATCACCATCACCTCCTCACCTAAACCTGTGCGAGAAGATGCGCCCGCTGGAACTATGGTAGCGTTAATAAATGTTAAAGATTTGGATTCAGGCGTAAATGGAAACGTAACACTTAGCATGTCACCGGGCACCCCTTTTAAATTAAAGCCAACCTTTTCAAACCATTACGCACTAGTGACCGATTCCCAATTAGACCGAGAAAAGTTTCCTAGATATGATATTGAGCTCAAAGCGTCAGACTCTGGATCACCTCCACTGGTATCTAGCAAACTCATTGCAGTAAATATATTAGATGTCAATGATAATCCTCCTGTTTTCTCTGAACGCGTGTATTCGGTTTACATTAAAGAAAACAGCGCCCCGGGATCAGTGTTAGCATCAGTGACAGCATCAGATCTAGATACGGGAGAAAATGCCAAAATTGTTTATTCAGTTCTCGACACTAATACTCGAGACGTAATTGCCTCCTCGCATGTATATATAAACTCAGAAAATGGTAGTATATTTAGCATGCACTCCTTTGATTATGAGAAATTTAAAGTCTTTCATATAATCGTGCAAGCTAAAGATCATGGCTCTCCATCTCTGAGCAGCAACGCCACAGTTCATGTGTTCATTTTGGACCGGAACGATAACGCACCTGCTGTCATTTACCCGTCCGCACTCATGGGGTCTGTCTCTCATCAGAGGATGCCCGTTCTGCTAAAGCAGGACATCTCGTTACTAAGGTAACAGCAGTGGACGCGGACTCGGGTCATAACGCCTGGCTCTTCTACAGGCTCGCGGAGGCCACGGACGCGTCACTGTTCAGTGTGAATTTACATACGGGAGAGGTGAGGACTAAACGCGCTGTTTCAGAGCAGGACGACTCCTCTCAGAGACTGATGATAGAGATAAAGGATAATGGAGAACCGATCCAGTCCACCACAGTCACAGTGGATATACTGATAGAGGACGGGTTTCATGAGCCCATCTCAGACTATAGAGAGAAAACTATCGAGCCCAACAAGAAAAGCGGCAAAATCACATTATATCTGATCATTTCTTTGGCTTCAGTGTCCATGTTGTGTCTGATGACATTTTTCATTCTACTGGTGAAATGTGCGCGAGGCGGTAGAGGCGGCTCAAGCTGCTGTATCAGACGAACTGATTCTGGATACAAGAACCCCAACAGAAACCTGCAGATCCAGCTCAACACTGACGGGCCCATTAAGTATGTGGAGGTTCTGGGAGGAGACATGATGTCTCAGAGTCAGTCCTTTGGCTCCTATCTCTCTCCAATGTCAGAATTCAGTGATCTCACCCTCGTTAAGCCCAGCAGCACCACAAACTTTACAGACACGCTAAACGTGCTTGATGCGTCATTACCAGACAGCGCGTGGACGTTCGAGAGCCAACAGGTGAGACAAAAAGTATAAGAACATAAAATATTCAGTGCAAATGTTGGCATTTGACAGTACCGTCTGTTATGTGAGGACCGGGTGCATATAATATGCTACTGCTTTGCTATGATATGTGATATATGATTCAGCACCAACATACTGGACAGCGACTACCATGTCTATGTTGCGACTCACATCCATGCACGTGTGAAATCTATCTATCTATCTATCTATCTATCTATCTATCTATCTATCTATCTATCTATCTATCTATCTATCTATCTATCTATCTATCTATCTATCTATCTATCTATCTATCTATCATCTATCTATCTATCTATCCATCTATCCATCTATCTATTTAAATAGTCTGAGAATGATAGAAGATACATTGAAATAAATGTTAACATCTAAATTGACTGGTTTTATTCAAGTCAAAAATAATATTTGTTATATGTTTGGTCTATTTTTAAAGAAGAAACTTGGCATATTACTGTAGAAGTGAAAAAAAAATTAGAAGTGAAAAAAAGTTATGGAAGTTTATGAAAATGTCAAAATTTAAAACCATATTTTAAAAATATTTTTAAATTTTCTATAAAATTTATATTTTACAAAACATGTTCGACTCCGAAGAAGTCCGAACAAGTTGTGATCCAAATTTGAAGTTGATATATCAAAAAATGAGCTTTCAGTTAGATTTTGTTCAGGCACAGTACCAAACTGAACCACTAGATGACATCCAGGCTCCGTTGATGACCATATTAGGACTCTTCCATTTCGTAAATGGTATGAGTTATCTCCATCTCTGATATTTCCAGAATATTCGTACAATTCATGAAGTAGATGTCCTATTCAGTGGGCAGTTTGGCAGTATTTGATTTGAATTCAACCTCTAACAAAGACATGCGGAAAGAATACGGTTGTGCATTATAGCTCACCACCACATGACAAATGGAGAATCAAACTCTTTTCTTTATATTTAAAACATTTTCAGATCTGAACAAACAAACTGATGTTTCTTATTTTTTTAATGTATTATTCTTTTTTTTTTTTTATGTAGCCTACATCGCTATTTCAAAATACATGTCTGACATCGCCTTATGATATGAGTCTTGCATTATTAAATTACTTTTCCTCTTGTCATTTCATTTATATCGAAAATCAGACACCAAAACATGAAAAATAGAGTTTGTAAGCTTTCAAATGATATATAGTTTTTCAATATTACTTTAGGTTTAAACTAATATATAATCATTTTAAATATATAATGGTAAATGTCCCACTAGTGGGACGATGACAGTTAAGGGGGGAGACAGCGAGGCATGAGAGAGCTCTGCACCAATCACGTAATAGAACGTACAAAGTGATCTACTATGTCTCCCAGTCAGAGCAGCAGAACAATGAAGAGAGCTGAAGAGAGAGGAGGTAGCTTCACTTGCTGCTATGAAGCCGATTACAACAAAACGGACACCTTTAATGGATTGTATTACCACAAAATGAAGAGCTAAACTGTTACATATTGTTCATAACAGAGGAATATGTTAACGGAATGGGAAAATATATCGTGAAAATGAGACGCGTGAGGAATGGAGAATCGAAATGCGCTGCGCTTTGGCTACTCGGTGTCTCTCTTTTGTGGAATACAGTCGGAGCTCTGACTCGCTATACTATACCAGAAGAACTACAAGAGGGGTCAGCCATTGGAAATATCGCTAAAGATCTTGGTCTTGATGTCTCAGATATTGCAAATCGCAATTTACGGATAGCTTCTGAGAACAGCAGACAGTATTTCAGCGTTGATTCAGAAAAGGGTGAGTTGGTCGTGAACAGCAGAATTAATAGAGAAAGTCTGTGCCCTCAAAGCGCTAGCTGCATTTTGCCATTACAGGTTATTATAGAAAATCCGTTACAACTGCATAGAGTCGAGATAGAAATACAAGATATAAATGATAACGCACCGATTTTTCACACGTCAGAGGCTATTTTGGAAATTGCTGAATCCATCTCTCCGGGAGACCGATTTCCTCTTGAGAGCGCAGAGGATTTGGATGTTGGGAGGAATAGTTTGAAATCGTATTCGCTAAGCAATAATGAATGTTTCCGATTAAATGTAAAAACACTCGGGGATGGTAGGAAAGTACCAGAGCTTGTAGTTGATAAACCACTGGATAGAGAGAAAAAATCTGTTCACAAACTCATTTTAACTGCTGTAGATGGCGGTGAGCCTGCCAAATCTGGGACTACATTAATACATATCAATGTTCTGGATAGTAATGACAATGCTCCAAAATTTGACTTGCCTGCATACAAAGCATCTTTACGCGAAGGTGCTCCAGTCAGTTCGACTGTGTTAACTATAAAAGCCACGGATTTAGATGAAGGTGACAATGGCGAGATACAATATTTTTTAGGTGTACATACACCCGAACCTGTGAGAAAATGTTTTGCTTTGAAACCGGACACGGGGGAAATTACAGTTATAGGAAATATTGACTACGAATTTGCTAAATCATACAGATTTGACGTCAGTGCTAAAGACAAAGGGAATCCAGAACTAGTGGGTCATTCGTCGGTTCAAATAGACATAATCGATGAAAATGACAACCCTCCAGAGATTATTTTAACATCATCACCCAGCCCTGTGCCTGAAAATGCCTCTGTCGGAACAGTTGTAGCTTTAATCAACGTAAATGATTTAGATTATGATGTTAACGGCAGAGTAAACGTAAATATATCTCCTGGGGTTCCATTTACATTGAAACCGTCCTTTGATAATCATTACTCACTGGTAACAGACTCATCTTTAGATCGTGAGGTAAAGGCAGAATATAACATTGAAATAGTAGCGACCGACTCCGGTGTTCCACCCTTAAAGACGGTAAAGTCTGTAAATGTGAAAGTGCTTGACGTGAATGACAACCCTCCAGTATTCTCGCAGACCTCATATAATGTTTATATACAGGAAAATAACTTAGCAGGTGTTTCGCTGTTTTCTGTGTCTGCATCTGACACTGACCAAGATAAAAACGCTCTACTCACGTATTCAGTTTTGGATTTAAGTTCAAACCAACTGCCAGCATCATCTTATTTTTATATCAACTCTGAGAACGGAACTATTTACAGCATGAGCTCGTTTGATTATGAGAAAATGAAACTAATCCGCATCGTAGTGCAGGCTAAAGATCACGGCTCTCCATCTCTGAGCAGCAACGCCACTGTTCATGTGTTTATTTTGGACCGGAACGATAACGCACCTGCTGTCATTTACCCGTCCACATCCATGGGGTCTGTCTCTCATCAGAGGATGCCCCGTTCTGCTAAAGCAGGACATCTCGTTACTAAGGTAACAGCAGTGGACGCGGACTCGGGTCATAACGCCTGGCTCTTCTACAGGCTCGCGGAGGCCACGGACGCGTCACTGTTCAGTGTGAATTTACATACGGAGAGGTGAGGACTAAACGCGCTGTTTCAGAGCAGGACGACTCCTCTCAGAGACTGATGATAGAGATAAAGGATAATGGAGAACCGATCCAGTCCACCACAGTCACAGTGGATATACTGATAGAGGACGGGTTTCATGAGCCCATCTCAGACTATAGAGAGAAAACTATCGAGCCCAACAAGAGCAAAAGCGGCAAAATCACATTATATCTGATCATTTCTTTGGCTTCAGTGTCCATGTTGTGTCTGATGACATTTTTCATTCTACTGGTGAAATGTGCGCGAGGCGGTAGAGGCGGCTCAAGCTGCTGTATCAGACGAACTGATTCTGGATACAAGAACCCCAACAGAAACCTGCAGATCCAGCTCAACACTGACGGGCCCATTAAGTATGTGGAGGTTCTGGGAGGAGACATGATGTCTCAGAGTCAGTCCTTTGGCTCCTATCTCTCTCCAATGTCAGAATTCAGTGATCTCACCCTCGTTAAGCCCAGCAGCACCACAAACTTTACAGACACGCTAAACGTGCTTGATGCGTCATTACCAGACAGCGCGTGGACGTTCGAGAGCCAACAGGTGAGACAAATAAAACTTTTGCTAAATTCAGAGCTGTCATTTGTATCTGAATACAAATCACATTGTGTTTGGTGAGTTTGATGTTCTACCTACTGCGTGTTTTAAGCGCGTATGGCATTGTGTGGGTTAAAGGGTGCTGAGAACATATTCATTGTGCACATTTCAGAACCACCGCTGTGGACAGCGACACGGTCATAACGTTGATAGTTTACCTAAAGAGAATACTTTTTTTAACAGGTTGCTTTGAGATTCGTATTGGCAAGTAGTGACTTCAACTAGTTAATTTGGAGATAACAAAAGATTGAATTTAGCTTGATATTTTTTGTTTAAGTTAATTGTTTTTACAGCACTATTTTGTAGATGCATGATGGCGCTTATAGTGCAAACATTACATGTAAAATGGAAACAAATGCATTTTCCATGTTAAGACAATATTTTGAACATGCAGTGCATTTGTATAAATGTAAGTATAGCTAAGCCTTTATATGTGTTTTTTTTTGTTGTTGTTGTTGTTGTAACAATTAACAGCTAACAGCATTGTCAATGAAAATGGGCATGTTCCCTTTAAGAGAGACTCTGTCCTCTATTGGACAGCTGCTCAGTGAGCTCAGCGCCAATGAGGTGCGAGACTACACAAAGGGATCTACTCCCTCCCTTAGCAGGAAAGGGCTACAATGAGTGTCACGAGCTGAAGGAGAATACACTCGCTGTCATGACGCTGATCACTAAAAAAACAGCCCCTCGATCGAAATGGATTTACGATCTTAATAAAAGAAGGAAAATTACGTTTTTTTCTGGATATATGTGAAGCAATCATTGATGGAAACGTTCAAATCACTGTGGAAATGAGAGGCATCCGGGTGTGGAAACAGGCAGCGCGTTGGCTGTTCGCTTTCTCTCTATTATGGAATGCAATTGGAGCTCAAATTCGATACACTATACCAGAGGAACTAAAGGAAGGGTCTGTTGTTGGAAACATTGCAAAGGACATTGGTCTGGACATTTCAGACATCGCTAATCGTAAGTTACGGATAGCTTCTGATTCTAGTACGCAAATATTTTAGTGTGGATACAAGGAATGGTGAGCTGATAGTCAATGGTAGAATAGACAGAGAGACGCTCTGTGGACAAAGCGCCAGTTGTCTGATGCCGTTACAACTGGTTATAGAAAACCCATTGCAGTTATATCGTGTTAATATAGAGATACAAGATATTAATGACAATGCACCGAATTTTCACACAAAAGACAGCATTTTAAAAATAGCTGAATCAGTAGCTGTGGGCGCAACATTTCCATTTGAAAGTGCGGAGGATTTAGATGTCGGTAGCAATAGTCTCAAATCATATACTTTGAGTAATAACGCTTTTTTCCGTTTAAATGTGAAACCACTTGAAGATGGTAAGAGAGTACCAGAACTGATAGTTGATAAACCACTTGACCGAGAAAAACAGTCTGTACATAAGCTCATTTTAACAGCATTAGACGGTGGCGATCCTGTCAAATCGGGAACTATTTTGATACAAGTAATAATTCAAGATACTAATGACAACGAGCCGAAATTTGAACAATCGCAATATAAAGTATCTGTGCAGGAGAGTACGACCTTTGGTTCAAGCGTCTTAACCGTAAAGGCCACTGATTTAGATGAAGGTCTTAACGGTGAAATACAGTATTTTTTCGGTGCACGCACATCAGATGCTGTAAGAAAATCTTTTAATATCAACGCTGAAACCGGAGAAATTACAGTGATTGGAAAACTAGATTACGAATTAACAAAATTATACACGTTTGATGTCTGCGCTAAAGACAAAGGGAGCCCAGAACAGGAGGGCCATTCTTCAGTGAGGCTCCACATCATTGATGAGAATGACAATATTCCCGAAATCATTTTGACTTCTTTACCTAGCCCGGTGTCAGAGAATGCATCAGTCGGTACAGTTGTAGCTTTAATCAACGTAAAAGACTTAGATTCGGGTAATAACGGAAACGTAAATCTTACAGTCTCCTCTCGTTTTCCTTTCAAATTAAAACCAGCATTTGACAATCACTATTCTTTGGTAACTGACTCATTCTTGGACCGTGAAGCAAATGCAGAATATGACATAGAATTAGTAGCGACAGACTCTGGTGTGCCATCTTTAAAATCTAAAAAAACTTTAAATGTAAAAATACTGGATGTGAATGACAACCCTCCAATATTCTCACAGTCCTCGTATACAGTGTACATAAAGGAAAATAGCCCACCAGGCGCTTCATTGTTTTCTGTGTCTGCATCTGATATTGATCAGGATAAGAACGCGATACTGAGTTACGCAATTCTAGATTTAAGCTCAAATCAGATTCCAGCATCATCTTATTTTTATATCAACTCTGAGAACGGAACTATTTACAGCATGAGCTCATTTGATTATGAGAAAACGAAATTATTCAGTGTTATAGTTCAAGCTAAAGATCATGGCTCTCCATCTCTGAGCAGCAACGCCACTGTTCATGTGTTCATTTTGGACCACAACGATAACGCACCTGCTGTCATTTACCCGTCCGCACTCATGGGGTCTGTCTCTCATCAGAGGATGCCCCGTTCTGCTAAAGCAGGACATCTCGTTACTAAGGTAACAGCAGTGGACGCGGACTCGGGTCATAACGCCTGGCTCTTCTACAGGCTCGCGGAGGCCACGGACGCGTCACTGTTCAGTGTGAATTTACATACGGGAGAGGTGAGGACTAAACGCGCTGTTTCAGAGCAGGACGACTCCTCTCAGAGACTGATGATAGAGATAAAGGATAATGGAGAACCGATCGAGTCCACCACAGTCACAGTGGATATACTGATAGAGGACGGGTTTCATGAGCCCATCTCAGACTATAGAGAGAAAACTATCGAGCCCAACAAGAAAAGCGGCAAAATCACATTATATCTGATCATTTCTTTGGCTTCAGTGTCCATGTTGTGTCTGATGACATTTTTCATTCTACTGGTGAAATGTGCGCGAGGCGGTAGAGGCGGCTCAAGCTGCTGTATCAGACGAACTGATTCTGGATACAAGAACCCCAACAGAAACCTGCAGATCCAGCTCAACACTGACGGGCCCATTAAGTATGTGGAGGTTCTGGGAGGAGACATGATGTCTCAGAGTCAGTCCTTTGGCTCCTATCTCTCTCCAATGTCAGAATTCAGTGATCTCACCCTCGTTAAGCCCAGCAGCACCACAAACTTTACAGACACGCTAAACGTGCTTGATGCGTCATTACCAGACAGCGTGGACGTTCGAGAGCCAACAGGTGAGACGCAGAATAATTAATTACCTCAACATCTATAGATAACTTCGTGTGATTATTTTATTCTTCTAAACAGCGGATAAACAAAATGTAAGTACACATGATGGTGCACATGCTTTATAGTGTGTGTGTGTGTGTGTGTGTGTGTGTGTGTGTGTGTGTGTGTGTGTGTGTGTGTGTGTGTGTGTGTGTGTGTGTGTGTGTGTGTGTGTGTGTGTGTGTGTGTGTGTGTGGGCATGTTTTTGTGAAATATCAGGACACAAATGTGTATAATGACATGGGTATGACACAGGTATTACAAAGAGGGTGAAATATGAGGACGTTCCCATGTCCTCACTTTTCAAAATGCTTATAAATCACACAGGATGAGGTTTTTTTCACAGAAAGTAAACTGCGCAGTCTCCTGTGATGGGTAGGTTTAGGGGCAGGGGCAGTGTAAGGGGATAGAAAATACAGTTTGTACGGTATAAAATGCATTACGCCTATGGAATGTCCCACATTTCACAAAAACAAACGTGTGTGTGTGGTTGGTTGGCTCAAAGATTTTATCTGGTTTATTTATTATTGTTCTTTATTCGGATAATCCCATATATCTACGTATTTGTAAACATTGCTTTACAATGTCTTCTTAAATACATATTTGCGTTCACGCTTCCGTATGATTATTGAAATCATTTTCCAAGCAACAGAACCTCGATAAAGCAGTTTTCCTCAAATGTGTTTGTGGACAAGCTAAAAAGAGTTGAGCCTTACACACCTGATGTGTTCTAGTCATGTCCAACATATGCTTTTCAAAGAAGAAACAGGGTGTGGCGACATTTGATTACCTTATAAAATATACCTGCAGTCGTAAATGTAATATATCCTTCACTTACAGCCATGATAATTTTCTATGCATATCAATGACATTGGCCTGAAATAGATAATGAAGCACTAACCTGCTCTGTTCTGAGCCATCTGAAGGTTTTTTTAAGTGTTTCTCAGATGCACTTGACCATATCATTGGGCAGTACTCAAGTACTAATGATTTCACCACATCCATTTAAAAAACAATGATGTAAGAAACACAGCACATTTCCTGGCCACAGCTATACCTTTTCCCATAATGCTTAATATATAATCTATGTTCAGACCAAGACAGCATACTGTCAAGTTTCACACCCAGCAACTTAACACTTACTTGTTCCACTTGTTACTTGTCCATCAATGAATAAATTCAAGTCAGCAACCTTATTGATATTATTTTTGTTACAAAAAAATGATACATTTGTTTTTTCTATGTATGAAATTAATATATTAGTTCTAACCCCAGTCCGTAATTGTTTGCAACTCGGTGTGTTCAGCACTTTGGACTGGACAGCTCCCATAACAATGTGACTCTGCGGTTTTAGATGCTACATTATGCGTGTTGTTGTTTTGGAAGACATTGTTGCATCATTTATTACAAACAAAAAAATAAACAAACAATAAATAAATACAATTTGCTGTGATAATCATTTACCAATTAAATTTTAAGAACAACTAAATTGCCTTTGCTCTTCTCTTGCTGTTATGTTCAAATGCTCGCCCTGTTACTTTAACGTATTGTGTACAACAATGTTTGTCCATCTAGCTACGAAATATGTCTGAGACTAGCTGCATTGCATAATTTCAAGCACAGTTCTCCACTAGATGCCGTAACACACACCACAGAGGGCTGGTTATGCCTTTAAGAAACAGCAATGCATCTATTGGATGAGTGAGCGTTGAGCTCTGTGCCAATCGTGCTTCAGACCATACAAAGGGATCTACTCCCTCCCCCAGCCAGAGGAGGAGTACAATGATGAGAGCTGTAGAGCGAGAGGAAACATGAACGCTTTATGAGGCTGATCACCACAACGAGGATGCGTTGAGTAGACGTTTATTTGAACATGGAGAACAGCATTCTGATTTTCTATGGATATAAGATAAAGATTTGTTGATGGGAATATCAAGCGCAACAGAGAAATGAGGCACAGGAGGATCAGAGAATGGAAATGGGCAGCGCTTTGGCTGCTCGCTTTCTCTCTATTGTGGAATACAGTTGGAGCGCAGATTCGCTACACAATACCAGAAGAGTTAAAGGAAGGATCTATCGTTGGGAATATCGCGAAGGATCTTGGGTTTGACATCTCAGATATCGCCGAGCGTAAGTTGCGGATAGCATCTGAATCAAACAGACAGTATTTCAATGTGGATTCAGGGAAGGGTGATCTGGTAGTTAATGGCAGAATAGACAGAGAAACGCTCTGTGGACAAAGCGCCAGTTGTCTGATGCCACTGCAGATCGTAATTGAGAATCCGTTACAGATGCACAGGGTAGAGATAGAAATACAAGACATTAATGACAATGCTCCGAACTTCCACAATAAAGATGGCGTTTTAAACATTTCGGAACTGACTGCTCCAGGCGCTCGATTTACCCTTGAAAGTGCCGAGGACCTCGATGTTGGCAGCAATAGCCTTAAGTCCTATTCATTAAGTAATAACAATTTCTTTCGTTTAAATTTAAAAACACTTAAAAACGGAAGGCAAATACCAGAGCTAGTGCTTGATAAATTACTAGATAGAGAGAAACAGGCAGTTCACAAGCTAATATTAACAGCTCTAGATGGCGGAAATCCTGTCAAATCTGGCACATCTTTACTGCAAATAATAGTTCAGGATTTTAATGACAACGAACCAACATTTGAAGTTGCTGCATACAAAGCATCTGTTCTAGAAAGCGCCGTTGTTGGTTCAAGTGTGATCAAAATAAAAGCCACGGACTCAGATGAAGGTCCTAACGGTGAGATAAAGTATTCATTCGGCGCGCACACGCCTGAACTTGTAAGAAATGTTTTTAGTGTAAACGCTGAAACCGGTGAAATAACAGTAACTGGAAAAATAGATTACGAAACTACAAAATCATATACGTTTGATGTCTGTGCTAAAGACAAAGGGAATCCAGTGCTCGAGGGACAGTCATCGGTTCAGATGGATATCATAGATGAGAATGACAACCCTCCAGAGATTATACTCACATCTTTACCGAGCCCCGTGCCTGAAAATGCAACTGTGGGAACGGTGGTGGCTCTGATTACCGTCAAAGATTTGGACTCCGGTAATAACGGAAAAGTCGAGCTAATTGTTTCTACGGATGTTCCTTTTAAATTGAAACCCTCATTCGACAACTACTATTCGTTGATAACTGACTCATTATTAGACCGCGAGGTTCATTCTGAATATAATGTAGAAATACTGGCCATGGACTCCGGTGTTCCACCCTTAAAAACCGTAAAGACTGTAAATGTGAAAGTGCTTGACGTAAATGACAACGCTCCAATATTCTCACAGTCTTCATATAATGTTTACATAAACGAAAATAATAATGCAGGTGTTTCATTGTTTTCTGTTTCTGCGTCTGATATTGACCAAAATAAAAACGCTCTACTCACTTATTCGATTTTGGATTTAAGATCAAATCAGATTCCAGCATCATCTTATTTTTATATCAACTCTGAGAACGGAACTATTTACAGCATGAGCTCGTTTGATTATGAGAAAACCAAACTAATCACCATCGTAGTGCAGGCTAAAGATCATGGCTCTCCATCTCTGAGCAGCAACGCCACTGTTCATGTGTTCATTTTGGACCGGAACGATAACGCACCTGCTGTCATTTACCCGTCCGCACTCATGGGGTCTGTCTCTCATCAGAGGATGCCCCGTTCTGCTAAAGCAGGACATCTCGTTACTAAGGTAACAGCAGTGGACGCGGACTCGGGTCATAATGCCTGGCTCTTCTACAGGCTCGCGGAGGCCACGGACGCGTCACTGTTCAGTGTGAATTTACATACGGGAGAGGTGAGGACTAAACGCGCTGTTTCAGAGCAGGACGACTCCTCTCAGAGACTGATGATAGAGATAAAGGATAATGGAGACCGATCCAGTCCACCACAGTCACAGTGGATATACTGATAGAGGACGGGTTTCATGAGCCCATCTCAGACTATAGAGAGAAAACTATCGAACCCAACAAGAAAAGCGGCAAAATCACATTATATCTGATCATTTCTTTGGCTTCAGTGTCCATGTTGTGTCTGATGACATTTTCATTCTACTGGTGAAATGTGCGCGAGGCGGTAGAGGCGGCTCAAGCTGCTGTATCAGACGAACTGATTCTGGATACAAGAACCCCAACAGAAACCTGCAGATCCAGCTCAACACTGACGGGCCCATTAAGTATGTGGAGGTTCTGGGAGGAGACATGATGTCTCAGAGTCAGTCCTTTGGCTCCTATCTCTCCAATGTCAGAATTCAGTGATCTCACCCTCGTTAAGCCCAGCAGCACCACAAACTTTACAGACACGCTAAACGTGCTTGATGCGTCATTACCAGACAGCGCGTGGACGTTCGAGAGCCAACAGGTGAGACAGCACAATAATTAATTCAGCATCAATAGATAAGTGTTTGCTATTTATTCTTCGAAAGTGCATACATATAATTTCAGATATGTAACACTTTAAAAAAATGTGATGTGTGACAGGCTTGGTTTGACCTACATTATAAGGGCGCAAAGTCCTTATATTGTGGTGTGTATTCAGGTTTTTCAGGACACGCCCACTACATTATGAGGACATGCCGATGTCCTTCTAATTTTAAACGCAAAATAGAAATACTGAACGATTTTGTGTATTAAGTGTGTGTGTGTGTGTGTGTGTGTGTGTGTGTGTGTGTGTGTGCGTGCGTGTGTGTGTGTGTGTGTGTGTGTGTGTGTGTGTGTGTGTGAACCAGTTGTCTATTTGAGTAGTTCACTAGTGTTTTATATTTATTAATATATTAGGCCTTGAGCATCACTATTTCTAAACCCACGATTCAGCAACGGTATTTTTGACAGTTTTTAATAAATGAAACAATGTTAAATAACTTTTACTGACGCATAGTTTCCATGTTTAGCAACTTTTCGCTCCACGTTTTATGTCAAAACGCCTAGAGATAACGAAAATTTTGACTGCGTTCAGCACTTTGGACTGGACAGCTCCGTAACGACGTGACATTTGCAGAAGGCATTGTTGCATCATTCATAATAAAAAAAATAATAAAAATAAAAATACAACATTTAATTTGACACTGTATTTGCTCATCATTGAAAGGTCAAAAGAAGACGAAAAAACTTTCAATACCACATGTAAAACGTTTGCTACAATAATTATTTTCCACTGAATTTTACAAAAGATAAATTACACTTACTCACTGGTTAATTTAACGTCGATGTGTGTACTGAAACATTTGCCTGCCTAACTGAATCATTAGTCTGAGACTAGCTGCATTGCACATTTTCGAGCACAGTTCTCCACTAGATGCCGTAACACACACCCCAGAGGGCTGGTTATGCCTTTAAGAAACAGCAATGCATCTATTGGATGAGTGAGCGTTGAGCTCTGTGCCAATCGTGCTTCAGACCATACAAAGGGATCTACTCCCTCCCCCAGCCAGAGGAGGAGTACAATGATGAGAGCTGTAGAGCGAGAGGAAACATGAACGCTTTATGAGGCTGATCACCACAACGAGGATGCGTTGAGTAGACGTTTATTTGAACATGGAGAACAGCATTCTGATTTTCTATGGATATAAGATAAAGATTTGTTGATGGGAATATCAAGCGCAACAGAGAAATGAGGCACAGGAGGATCAGAGAATGGAAATGGGCAGCGCTTTGGCTGCTCGCTTTCTCTCTATTGTGGAATACAGTTGGAGCGCAGATTCGCTACACAATACCAGAAGAGTTAAAAGAAGGATCTATCGTTGGGAATATCGCGAAGGATCTTGGGTTTGACATATCAGATATCGCGTAAGTTGCGGATAGCATCTGAATCAAACAGACAGTATTTCAATGTGGATTCAGGGAAGGGTGATCTGGTAGTTAATGGCAGAATAGACAGAGAAACGCTCTGTGGACAAAGCGCCAGTTGTCTGATGCCACTGCAGATCGTAATTGAGAATCCGTTACAGATGCACAGGGTAGAGATAGAAATACAAGACATTAATGACAATGCACCGAACTTTCATACTAAAGATGCCACATTAAAAATATCTGAACTGATTGCACCTGGCACACGATTTACCCTTGAAAGTGCCGAGGACCTCGATGTTGGCAGCAATAGCCTAAAGACTTATTTAATTAGCAGCAACACATTTTTCCGTCTTAATGTAAAAACTTTAAAAGATGGAAGAATGGTACCTGAACTTGTGGTTGAAAAACCTTTAGACAGAGAGAAACAATCTATACACAAGCTAATATTAACAGCTCTAGATGGCGGAAATCCTGTCAAATCTGGCACATCTTTACTGCAAATAATAGTTCAAGATATAAACGACAACGAACCAACATTTGAAGTTGCTGCATACAAAGCATCTGTTCTAGAAAGCGCCGTTGTTGGTTCAAGTGTGATCAAAATAAAAGCCACGGACTCAGATGAAGGTCCTAACGGTGAGATAAAGTATTCATTCGGCGCGCACACGCCTGAACTTGTAAGAAATGCCTTTACTGTAAACGCTGAAACCGGTGAAATAACAGTCATTGGGAAATTAGATTACGAGACTAAAAAAACGTATACATTTGATGTCTGTGGTAAAGACAAAGGGAATCCAGAGCTCGAGGACAGTCATCGGTTCAGATAGATATCATAGATGAGAATGACAACCCTCCAGAGATTATACTCACATCTTTACCGAGCCCCGTGCCTGAAAATGCAACTGTGGGAACGGTGGTGGCTCTGATTACCGTCAAAGATTTGGACTCCGGTAATAACGGAAAAGTCGAGCTAATTGTTTCTACGGATGTTCCTTTTCAATTGAAACCCTCTTTCGACAACTACTATTCGTTGATAACTGACTCATTATTAGACCGCGAGGTTCATTCTGAATATAATGTAGAAATACTGGCCATGGACTCCGGTGTTCCACCCTTAAAAACCGTAAAGACTGTAAATGTGAAAGTGCTTGACGTAAATGACAACGCTCCAATATTCTCACAGTCTTCATATAATGTTTACATAAACGAAAATAATCACGCAGGTGTTTCATTGTTTTCTGTGTCTGCGTCTGATATTGACAGAGACAAGAACGGTATACTCACTTATTCAGTCCTTGATTTAAATTCAAATCAGATTCCAGCATCTTCCTATTTTTATATCAACTCTGAGAACGGAACTATTTACAGCATGAGCTCGTTTGATTATGAGAAAACCAAACTAATCACCATCGTAGTGCAGGCTAAAGATCATGGCTCTCCATCTCTGAGCAGCAACGCCACTGTTCATGTGTTCATTTTGGACCGGAACGATAACGCACCTGCTGTCATTTACCCGTCCGCACTCATGGGGTCTGTCTCTCATCAGAGGATGCCCCGTTCTGCTAAAGCAGGACATCTCGTTACTAAGGTAACAGCAGTGGACGCGGACTCGGGTCATAACGCCTGGCTCTTCTACAGGCTCGCGGAGGCCACGGACGCGTCACTGTTCAGTGTGAATTTACATACGGGAGAGGTGAGGACTAAACGCGCTGTTTCAGAGCAGGACGACTCCTCTCAGAGACTGATGATAGAGATAAAGGATAATGGAGAACCGATCCAGTCCACCACAGTCACAGTGGATATACTGATAGAGGACGGGTTTCATGAGCCCATCTCAGACTATAGAGAGAAAACTATCGAACCCAACAAGAAAAGCGGCAAAATTACATTATATCTGATCATTTCTTTGGCTTCAGTGTCCATGTTGTGTCTGATGACATTTTTCATTCTACTGGTGAAATGTGCGCGAGGCGGTAGAGGCGGCTCAAGCTGCTGTATCAGACGAACTGATTCTGGATACAAGAACCCCAACAGAAACCTGCAGATCCAGCTCAACACTGACGGGCCCATTAAGTATGTGGAGGTTCTGGGAGGAGACATGATGTCTCAGAGTCAGTCCTTTGGCTCCTATCTCTCTCCAATGTCAGAATTCAGTGATCTCACCCTCGTTAAGCCCAGCAGCACCACAAACTTTACAGACACGCTAAACGTGCTTGATGCGTCATTACCAGACAGCGCGTGGACGTTCGAGAGCCAACAGGTGAGACGCAGAATAATTAATTACCTCAACATCAATGGATAACTTTATATGATTATTTTTTTCTTCTAAACAGTGCATAAAAATCACACATATTACAAATTTGTTAAAATGTGATGGTGCACACTTTTGATACGTGCGTGCGTGTGTGTGTTTGTGTGTGTGTGTGTGTGTGTGTGTGTGTGTGTGTGTGTGTGTGTGTGTGTGAAGTGTTTGTGAAGGGTGACCTTGGCTCCGAGATCGCTTCACTGGTTTATCATGCGTCTCTATTTTGGACAGAAGTCATCAGCTAGAATTCTTGTAGTTTTTTTTTGTTTGTTTGTTTTGGCTTTTTTTTTTTTTTTTTTTTAGAGGAATCATAGAGGAAACTTTGACATGTTGAGATATGTATACGCTTGATAAAGCTTATACCAGTCAAATGAAATCGCATTTATTACGATGCATGTACATGTTTTATAATAACTATTGCAAATGTCTTATACTGATTCACATCACGAGCTGTGGAATTAAATTGATTTAATTTTGAACAGTTTGGCGGTGAGCATCAATGTTTCTAAAACCCTGACTCAGCAACGCAATTCAAAAATGTTAAATAGATTTCACTGACGTACAAATTCCATGTTAGCAACTTTTTTGCACAATATTTGTGATGTCAAAACTCCTGGAGATTTCAGACTACGTTCAGCACTTTGGGCTGGACAGCTCCCGTGACGATGTGACTCTAACGCAGGGATAGGCAACTTCAGTCCTGGGGTGCCGCTGTCCGCAGTTTAGCTCCAGCCCTAACCAAACACAAATTAATAAACTAATCATTGTCTTCATGATATCTGAATTGAATTGAATTGAATTGAATTGAATTGAATTGAATTGAATTGAATTGAATTGAATTGAATATGGTAGCAAGTTTCGCTGTTATCAATACAATTCAACGGCATTTGGCTAACGATGCTTTTGAGAATTACACCAAAGGACAGCAGCACTCCAGGACCGACGTTGCCTATCACTGCTCATAGTTTTAGAAGGCATTGTTGCAAAAATAAATACATAAATAAAACGTTTATTGTGACAATTTTCTCATATAGAAACTGGAAAGGCAAAAGCTTAAATAACATGCCAAAAGTTCAAATAGCACATTAAAATGCTTTAATTGTTTTCCACTGAATTTTAAGAACAAACAAGTTACACTTGCTTACCCCTTTATGATCAAATGCTCATACCCTGTCATTTAAGAGTCGTTTTGTGCACAGAAATGTTCGCCTCTCTAAGTAGCTTAGAAACAAGCCTGATACTAACTGTCTTGCACATTTTAGCGCACAGTTCTCCATTAGATGCCGTAACACACACCACAGAGGGCTGGTTATGCCTTTAAGAAACAGCAAAGCATCTATTGGACGAGTGAGCGTTGAGCTCTGTGCCAATCGTGCTTCAGACCATACAAAGGGATCTACTCCCTCCCCCAGCCAGAGGAGGAGTACAATGATGAGAGCTGTAGAGCGAGAGGAAACATGAACGCTTTATGAGGCTGATCACCACAACGAGGATGCGTTGAGTAGGTGTTTATTTGAACATGGAGAACAGCATTCTGATTTTCTATGGATATAAGATAAAGATTTGTTGATGGGAATATCAAGCGCAACAGAGAAATGAGGCACAGGAGGATCAGAGAATGGAAATGGGCAGCGCTTTGGCTGCTTTCTCTCTATTGTGGAATACAGTTGGAGCGCAGATTCGCTACACAATACCAGAAGAGTTAAAGGAAGGATCTATCGTTGGGAATATCGCGAAGGATCTTGGGTTTGACATCTCAGATATCGCCGTGCGTAAGTTGCGGATAGCATCTGAATCAAACAGACAGTATTTCAATGTGGATTCAGGGAAGGGTGATCTGGTAGTTAATGGCAGAATAGACAGAGAAACGCTCTGTGGACAAAGCGCCAGTTGTCTGATGCCACTGCAGATCATTATTGAGAATCCATTACAGATGCATAGTGTAGAGATAGAAATACAAGACATTAATGACAATGCACCGAATTTTCATACTAAAGATGCCACATTAAAAATATATGAACTGACTGCTCCCGGCGCACGATTTACCCTTGAAAGTGCCGAGGACCTCGATGTTGGCAGCAATAGCCTAAAGACTTATTCTCTGAGCAATAACATTTTTTTCCGTCTTAATGTAAAACTTTAAGGATGGAAGAATGGTACCTGAACTTGTGGTTGAAAAACCTTTAGACAGAGAGAAACAATCTATACACAAGCTAATATTAACAGCTCTAGATGGCGGTAATCCGGTCAAATCTGGCACATCTTTACTGCAAATAATAGTTCAAGATATAAACGACAACGAACCAACATTTGAAGTTGCTGCATACAAAGCATCTGTTCTAGAAAGCGCCGTTGTTGGTTCAAGTGTGATCAAAATAAAAGCCACGGACTCAGATGAAGGTCCTAACGGTGAGATAAAGTATTCATTCGGCGCGCACACGCCTGAACTTGTAAGAAATGCCTTTACTGTAAACGCTGAAACCGGTGAAATAACAGTCATTGGGAAATTAGATTACGAGACTAAAAAAACGTATACATTTGATGTCTGTGGTAAAGACAAAGGGAATCCAGAGCTCGAGGGACAGTCATCGGTTCAGATAGATATCATAGATGAGAATGACAACCCTCCAGAGATTATACTGACATCTTTACCGAGCCCCGTGCCTGAAAATGCAACTGTGGGAACGGTGGTGGCTCTGATTACCGTCAAAGATTTGGACTCCGGTAATAACGGAAAAGTCGAGCTAATTGTTTCTACGGATGTTCCTTTTAAATTGAAACCTTCTCATAATTATTATTCGTTAATAACTGATTCATTTCTTGACCGTGAGGTTCATTCAGAGTATAGTTTCGAAATACTGGCCATAGACTCCGGGGTTCCACCCTTAAAAACTGTGAAGACTTTGAATATTGAAGTGCTTGATGTAAATGACAACCCTCCAGTATTCTCTCAGACCTCATATAACGTTTATGTTAACGAAAATAATCTTGCAGGCACTTCATTGTTTTCTGTGTCTGCATCTGATATTGACCAAGATAAAAACGCACTACTTACGTATTCAGTCCTGGATTCAAGTTCTAATCACGTTCCAGCATCATCTTATTTTTATATCAACTCTGAGAACGGAACTATTTACAGCATGAGCTCGTTTGATTATGAGAAAACCAAACTAATCACCATCGTAGTGCAGGCTAAAGATCACGGCTCTTCATCTCTGAGCAGCAACGCCACAGTTCATGTGTTCATTTTGGACCGGAACGATAACGCACCTGCTGTCATTTACCCGTCCACATCCATGGGGTCTGTCTCTCATCAGAGGATGCCCGTTCTGCTAAAGCAGGACATCTCGTTACTAAGGTAACAGCAGTGGACGCGGACTCGGGTCATAACGCCTGGCTCTTCTACAGGCTCGCGGAGGCCACGGACGCGTCACTGTTCAGTGTGAATTTACATACGGGAGAGGTGAGGACTAAACGCGCTGTTTCAGAGCAGGACGACTCCTCTCAGAGACTGATGATAGAGATAAAGGATAATGGAGAACCGATCCAGTCCACCACAGTCACAGTGGATAT
Source organism: Gobiocypris rarus (assembly GCA_023029165.1). Taxonomy (NCBI): domain Eukaryota; kingdom Metazoa; phylum Chordata; class Actinopteri; order Cypriniformes; family Gobionidae; genus Gobiocypris; species Gobiocypris rarus. Next base: position 544,215 of record CM040922.1, on the reverse strand, counting down.
ACTGATAGAGGACGGGTTTCATGAGCCCATCTCAGACTATAGAGAGAAAACTATCGAGCCCAACAAGAAAAGCGGCAAAATTACATTATATCTGATCATTTCTTTGGCTTCAGTGTCCATGTTGTGTCTGATGACATTTTTCATTCTACTGGTGAAATGTGCGCGAGGCGGTAGAGGCGGCTCAAGCTGCTGTATCAGACGAACTGATTCTGGATACAAGAACCCCAACAGAAACCTGCAGATCCAGCTCAACACTGACGGGCCCATTAAGTATGTGGAGGTTCTGGGAGGAGACATGATGTCTCAGAGTCAGTCCTTTGGCTCCTATCTCTCTCCAATGTCAGAATTCAGTGATCTCACCCTCGTTAAGCCCAGCAGCACCACAAACTTTACAGACACGCTAAACGTGCTTGATGCGTCATTACCAGACAGCGCGTGGACGTTCGAGAGCCAACAGGTGAGATAAGCTGTCAAAATCATATATACATTAGTGCTGTCAATCGTTTAAAAAAAAAAAAAAAATTAGTCACGATTTTTTTGTAATTAATCGCGATTAAAAACATTGGATTTTGTAATATTTTTATATTGTAATAATTTCATATTTACTCTCTAAATTAATGTAAAAACCTTAAAGACAGTGTATTTTAAATTACTGTTGTAATGGCATCTTTTTATGAATGAAGGCCAGTTTCACTGATATCAATACTGCACTGATGTCTCTATGAAATTGATTGTTTAAACATAATTATAGACATTCAACATTACAGTATATCTGAAAGCTATCAATTTCAACAATTATTAGTTGTTGTGAACTTCTCATTCTTCACATTATAATAAATATCATATGTACCTGTGGCCTGTCTAACAAGGAAATATAGCCTATACATAAATTGAATTAAATTATTAAACACTTTATAGTCTTAACTGCATCAATTATAAATTAAATAAATTAATAAATCTAGATTCATCCTTATTAAAGCTACATACTTTGTTCGTTGAGATATATATATATATATATATATATATATATATATATATATATATATATATATATATATATATATATATATATATATATATATATATATATAAAATGTTGACATTTGAACATTACTCCAATATAATAATAATCCCAAAGAATTTAGTTTTATATATATATATATAAATATATCATTATTTGTACAGACAGGATAAATAAAACTATGGCATTGCAAGGTTCTTTGTTGTGAGTTGACAGCAAGTGCTGGTGCCTTTAAGAGGTGGTTCTCTTCTATTGGTTATTGCGGTTTATGCCTACACCAATCACATGCAGAATTGTACAAGAGATCTACTCCCTCCCCCACTGACATCACAACGTTCAGTGCAAGCGGAGGCGAGGGATGCTCTAATCGCTCCGATAAAATGGATTTTAACATATTTTTGAGGCAAAATGGACAAGCTAAATTGTCGTCGTGGTGGGATACCTAGTTTTTTATTAGCACGGTGAATCGTCTGGATTTTAAATCAAAATGACAAAGAGGCTGGCATTCAGATGGTGGAGGCATTATTTGCTCTTCTTTTTCTCTTTCTTCTTTTGTAGTACGACAGAAGGACAGACTCGCTACTCAATTCCAGAGGAATTAAATGAGGGTGCGGTTGTTGGAAATATTGCAAAAGATTTAGGTTTGAAAATATCTGAGCTGTATGACCGTAATTTGCGAATAGCCTCTGAATCAGGTAAGCAGTATTTCAGCTTAGATTCACGCAGAGGAGAGATAGTGGTTAATGAGAGAATCGACAGAGAGATCCTTTGTGGAGAAAACGCAAATTGTCTGTTGCCTCTTCAAATCGTCATCGAGGACCCTTTACAACTTTACAGAGTGGAGGTCGACATACAGGATATTAATGACAATTACCCGCATTTTCAGTCGACTGACCACGTTTTAAAAATAGCAGAATCCGCTGTTCCTGGTATGCGCTTTCCTTTGGAGAGCGCAGTAGACCCCGATGTAGGCAGTAACTCTTTGAAATCATACACGTTGAGTAAAGACGACTGTTTCAGTTTAAAAATAAAAGATCTTGGAGATGGTCGAAAGGTACCAGAGTTAGTACTGGAGAAACCCCTCGACCGCGAAAAGAAACCGATGCATCAGCTGATGTTAACGGCTTTAGACGGAGGGAACCCGGTTAGATCTGGAACTTCACAAATAAACATCACTGTGCTGGATATAAATGACAACAATCCCGTTTTTGAAAAAAATGTTTACAAAGTGTCTATTTCTGAAAACACTAAACAGGGCACGACATTTTTAAAAGTTGAAGCAAAAGACTTGGACGAAGGCCCAAATGGAGAGATAAAATATTCCTTAGGAGAACACACGTCTGATGCTTTGCGCTCGTTGTTTCACATAGATGAGGGAACCGGGGACATTTTTCTAAACGGGGAGTTGGACTATGAAACCACTCCTGTATACAACATTGAGATACGTGCCAGAGACAGAGGTGTCCCCGAAATGGAGGGCCATTGCACTGTAAAAATAGAAGTCTCGGATATAAACGACAATCCACCGCAGATACTGCTTACGTCTAAACCGAGTCCTTTGCGCGAGGACGCGCCAATCGGGACAGTTGTAGCATTAATAAGCGCACGGGACATTGACTCTGGTGACAATGGAAAAGTCAGACTACAGACACAGTCTGACCTTCCATTTATTTTAAAACCATCTTTCTCGAATGAATATTCGTTGGTAACAAACGGTGTTTTAGACCGCGAATCGTTCCCAGAGTACAACGTGGAAATTACCGCCTATGACTCAGGCTCGCCGCCTTTAAGTAGCAAAACAATAATTCCAGTTAAAATTCTTGATGTTAACGACAATTCCCCGAAGTTCTCTGATAAAGTGTATTATGTGTATGTAACAGAGAATAACACTCCAGGCTCTATTATCTGTTCAGTGTCCGCACAAGACGTTGATGTCGGCGTAAATGGCAAAATATCATACTCCATTGACAACCCTAAAGCTTGGGACACCCCAATATCGTCGTATATGTATATAAACTCTGAAAATGGAAGTATATTTAGCATGCATTCGTTTGATTTCGAAAAAATAAAAGTGTTTGAGGTCATCGTTCAGGCTAAAGATCATGGCTCTCCATCTCTGAGCAGCAACGCCACAGTGTATGTGTTTATTTTGGACCAGAACGACAATGTTCCCTCTGTCATTTACCCGTCCGCACTCATGGGGTCTGTCTCTCATCAGAGGATGCCCCGTTCTGCTAAAGCAGGACATCTCGTTACTAAGGTAACAGCAGTGGACGCGGACTCGGGTCATAACGCCTGGCTCTTCTACAGGCTCGCGGAGGCCACGGACGCGTCACTGTTCAGTGTGAATTTACATACGGAGAGGTGAGGACTAAACGCGCTGTTTCAGAGCAGGACGACTCCTCTCAGAGACTGATGATAGAGATAAAGGATAATGGAGAACCGATCCAGTCCACCACAGTCACAGTGGATATACTGATAGAGGACGGGTTTCATGAGCCCATCTCAGACTATAGAGAGAAAACTATCGAGCCCAACAAGAAAAGCGGCAAAATCACATTATATCTGATCATTTCTTTGGCTTCAGTGTCCATGTTGTGTCTGATGACATTTTTCATTCTACTGGTGAAATGTGCGCGAGGCGGTAGAGGCGGCTCAAGCTGCTGTATCAGACGAACTGATTCTGGATACAAGAACCCCAACAGAAACCTGCAGATCCAGCTCAACACTGACGGGCCCATTAAGTATGTGGAGGTTCTGGGAGGAGACATGATGTCTCAGAGTCAGTCCTTTGGCTCCTATCTCTCTCCAATGTCAGAATTCAGTGATCTCACCCTCGTTAAGCCCAGCAGCACCACAAACTTTACAGACACGCTAAACGTGCTTGATGCGTCATTACCAGACAGCGCGTGGACGTTCGAGAGCCAACAGGTGAGACAAACTCGTTTCAAACAAGTTAATTTTAATACATTCACTATATATTATGTTTACGCAACAGTGAAATAGTGACGCGGCTTTCAGCACCATGGACAGCACCACACGTGCTTTTGTCTGAGCGAAGTAACTTTCCTCCAATAGAAACGCACGATTTTAACCCCACCCCTAATCACTCCTCTCCAAGAAACCCACTTGTTGCTATCGGAGCTGTATTGTTATTTTAGAAACTTACAACCAATGGTGGATATCATTGATACAAAACAAAACGTCTCTCTCCTACTTGGCAGGATATGCATAAATTAACATCTCGAAGGAGTCTATAGCTACTAGTGAAAGTACTCTTTTAAAAATGGAGAGTAAAGAGCTTTTTCGGAGATCTTTGGACTGGGCTGCAATTTGGAGTGTTCTTAATGCTTTGTGTTTTGCAACGCACGCTTCAGAACTGCTATATTCTACAGCGGAGGAATGCAAACCAGGAACTATTGTTGGACACTTGACTAAAGATATAGGAATGGAAGTTCAAGAACTACTTCTGAGAGAGATGCGAATAATATCGGAATCTAATGATAAATATTTTGACGTAGACCTGACATCTGGAGCTTTGGTGGTCAAGCAAACAATGGACAGAGAGAGTATGTGCGGAGGAAGTTTACATTGTCACATTCGGATCCAGATTTCTCTTCAAAATCCGTTGGAAATGCACAGCGTCACGATAGAGATCGTGGATGTTAATGACAACGCGCCACATTTCCAAAGCCGAAACACATCTTTGGAAGTTTCAGAAGCGGCTGCGCCAGGCACGATGTTCCGCTTAGAAAGTGCGCATGACCCTGACGTGGGTGTGAATTCACTGCGCGCTTATTTTCTTAGTCAAAACGATTGTTTTATTCTAAAAGTAGAAACTAAAAGTGACGGAAGCAAAATCCCAATTTTAATCTTAAACAAGCCTCTTGACAGAGAAAAGACGAGTGAATTTAGATTAATTTTAACTGCAGTTGATGGTGGAAGTGCCGAAAAGTCCGGAAATAGTGACATTTTTATAAATATTTTAGATGTTAATGACAATGCGCCACACTTTCATAATCCCACAAAAAGATTTACGCTTTTAGAAAATTCACCTCATAGAACATTAGTTGCAACTCTTAATGCCTCCGATGCCGATCATGGTCAAAATGGTGAAATATCTTACACGTTCGATAAATACACCCCTGATAATGTTTTGAAACTCTTTAGCGTGGATTCTATGACTGGCGAAATTAGAGTTACAGGACTAGTCGATCACGAACTAGCTAAAGTGTATGACGTCACTATTCTTGCTAGGGACAAAGGAATACCTCCCATGGAGGGCTCGTGCAACATCAAAATCGAGATTATTGACCTGAATGACAACACTCCTGCTATCAGCATTAATGTGGTTTCTCCTGTAGTCTCTGAAGATGTGAGTTCAGGCACTGTCATCGCCCTCATCAAAGTCAGAGATGAAGACACAGGGAAAAATGGTGAAGTGAATGTGCACATTTCTTATGGGTTGCCTTTCAGGATGAGTTCGCCATATAAGGGGCTTTTCACTTTAATGACCGATGGCCAGCTGGACAGAGAGGCTTTGGCTGAATACACCATCACTGTGATCGCCACAGACTCTGGTTCCCCGCCTCGTTCCTCACAGGAATCCTTTGTGTTACGTCTTTCAGATGTTAATGATAACCCCCCAGTCTTTTCACAGCCTTCTTACTCCATAGACATAGCCGAAAACAATGCCCCAAATGCTCCCCTTCTGTCCGTGTCTGCATCAGACCCAGATGTGGGTGAGAATTCTACAGTTTCTTTCTCGATTTTGGAGCGGGGCTCTAGGTATGTCTTCATATGTGTATATTAACCCAGCTAGTGGGCAGATATATGCCATTAGAAAGTTTGACTATGAGCAATTGAATGCGTTTCAATTCGTGGTGCAGGTTCTTGACAGAGGAACTCCAGGTCAAAGCTCTAACACCACAGTGCATGTGTTTATTAAAGATCAGAATGATCACCCTCCTGTCCTTATATACCCTGCACTCCCATCTGATGGGACATTGCAGTTATTAGTACCTAGCACCGCCAGTCTCGGATACCTTGTCAATCGCATCACATTTGTGGATGGTGATAGTGGCCACAATGCCTGGTTATTCTACAGAATCTCAGGCCCTGATGCTGAAATGTTTCACATAGGCGCACATACCGGAGAGCTGCGGACAGCCCGTAAACTTACAACAGAGGACAAGTCTGTCTTTAGTCTCACTGTGATTGTAAAAGATACGGCAGGCCTTCTCTCTCCACTAGCGTGGTAGTCAATGTGACCCAGGCTGAAAAATCCTCAGACGCCTTTCCCGAACGCAGGAGCTCTAACTCCAAAGACCAAGGAGCCCGACCTCACTTTGTATCTTATTATCACTTTATCCTTCATTATTGCTTTCTCATTCCTGGCTATCATTGTTATAGCAGTGCGCTGGCTCGGCAACCATGGTTACATTGTGTGCCTCACTCAAAAACTTGGTTTCAAACACGCTCTCGTGAGCACCAACGCAATGACCTCCACCTGCAGCTAAATACTGACGGTCCTATTAGATACATGGAGGTTGTGGGGCCTCTGGGGATTTCCACAAACACACATATGCACCCGGTTTCTCCACTATCTCCAGCAAAAGCGACTTTGTGTTTGTTAAGGCCCCACAGAGCACTCTAAGCATGCGACTGTCAAAAAGACTCTTCACACACTCACTCGTAAAGGTGAGAGGAAACTATGCACTGGTACATATATAGCTATACATACTGTATATCGAAATAATTTCTGGTAACAGGAATCATGCTGTACAGTATATGTCCATTCATTTCTATTGATGTAGGCTTCAGTCACTATGACTCACTTTTGAATGAAGCACACAAGTGTATTAATAATCAGGCCATGGTTAGAGCTATTTTCAGACACAATGACACAGCAGATAATTTAACAATATGAATCTAAGAAGAGTTATTATTAAATAGTCAAATGTTCTAGTAGGGTGAAGCTTTTTGTAATCATAATTTAGAAATAGCAGCAGTCGGATGACACTGTATGCATGCTTTGCACTAGCGTTTAGAGGATCATTACAGTGTGACATCGCACATGCCTTGAATAACCTCTTGCAACATAATGGCTCAACACGTTGTGTGGAGATGGCATAGAATTGTGTGGGATACTAAGGAAATGAAAAAAGGCAAAATAATGAAATAGTGTCCACCCACAGGTGAGCTCATATTTTGTTTGATACAGACTTCTCCTCATGTACACACACTCATGCGTGACAGCGACATGATCGAAGTTTCAATTATTCACACACTCTCCCTCAACCTATTTTCTACTCTATGTTCCTTTTTGTTGCTCTGTTTCTCAATACTCTCCTCAACTTTTTCTTTCTGATCTGGCAAATGTGCCATTTAAAAGGTTGGAGAAGCAGAGGATGTGCATCAGAGATTGTACTCTGATGTCAATAATACCGATTTGTTTCAGAACTGATCTTAATGGGGTGGAGGAACCTGCTCTCCGGAACAGACTACTAGTGCATATGAATCTCTGTGCCAAGATTTTGACAAAAATCTTTTCTTCTCATTTTCAGCAAAAGCCACCTAACTCCGACTGGCGATTTCCTCCAAACCAGAGGCCCGGACCAAGCGGGTGAGTGTTGGATTCAATTTACGAGTCTCGCAAAACCTATAAATACATTTGAGATTATCCACGTGGTATTACGTTCTCAGTTTTGTAATAATTTTAATTGAATCTGTATGATTGGAATGAGATAACGGAGCATAATAATAGAACAAAATCAAGGATTACCCGTAAACACCCGACCAAATTTTTAGTGGTTTCTATTTTAGTCAACGAGTCCAGAAGAGTTAAACGGATAGTTCACCCAAAAAATCAAATGTTTTGCATTTACTCACCCTGTTTGAGTTTCTTTCTTCTACTGAACACAAAAGAAGATATTTAAAAGAATGAAAGACAGTTGACGGACAGTTTTCCCTAATATGGAAGTCAATGGATGCAGTCAACTGTCTTTTAACAACATTCTTCAAAATATCTTCTTTTGTGCTAAACTGATTTTTTGGTGAACTATCCCTTTAAGAAAATGATACACATAAAAACATGTAGATTAGAACCTAAATGATGAATTACATTTTCCTTCCTTTGTGTTTTCATCTCTACATTTAGTCCAAAATTCTACCATTATCACCATTCTGAATATTATATATCCCATTGACAAGCCTGTAAAAAAAGAAAATCCAGCAAAAGAATCCTATGAGGAAAACCCTGCAAAAATAAAACCCTGCAAAAGAAATCACGTGGGAAAAAATCGTGCAAAAACACCAAATATATTATTTATGACGGCAGTCCTCAGATTAAAATATACAAAGGCTAACCAACAACCTGTTAGACCCAACGTCTTTAGTATCTAAGGTTTAGCTTTGCTGAAACACCCATCCATGTGCTCTGGTCAGTCTCGTCCTCACTGGACGTGAGGTGATTGAGTGACAGCTGCATGCTCCTGTGCTTATGTTTCAGTCAACACAGGTTCCACACCCTGCAGCAGAGATGGACTCCATACGAGAAGTCCAGGTAGAGTGAAGGCGAAGAAAAGGCTAGTGTGTGGTAGCGTTTGGCTTCACCTGGTCTTCTGGTGGCCTTCTAGTGGAATGTTGTGTTTAGGTCGTTTAGATTATGTGTCCTGCAGCTTCCAGCGACATGCTGTCCAGTCTGTTCCTACACATATAAATGTAAACGCAAATTACATGCAGTTCGGTTCATTCAAGGATAAGGCTTTTGGATGTATGTGTATCGCTGATAGCTGTTCGTTGCATCTTGCTCTGCAGGTTGTCTTTGCACTGTGTTTACCTGTGCTTAGTAAACTTGTATGTTCAAAGTTGGTTTATTTTGGCTTTGTAGAGCCAAGTCTGTGAAGTCTGTCCCTAAAGAGTTGAGAAATATTCCTGTCCTTGTGTACGGACCACGCTATCAATCTGTCTGTGCGGGAGAGAGAGTAAAAATAATCTTTTATTCAAGACATTTTGAAAAACTGAGCAGCCTGTAATAACCAGACATATACTTAAAGGTAAAGTTCACCCAAAAATTTAAATTCTGCATCATGTCGTTCCAAACCTGACTTTTATTTCAAGATATTTCAAACACTGGAGCCCACTGACTTCCACTGTCAAAATATCTTTTGTGTTTCACGGAAGAAAAAAAAAGTCAGGTTTGGAAATACATAAGGTTGACTAAATGAGGAAATTTTAATTTTGGGGTGAACTGTCCCTTTAAATCAAGCTTGTTGTGATTTGATCAAAGGGCAAAGTGTATGTGCGGTCATGGCACATGGCGTAAACAGACAAAAAATGTATTCTGATTAGCTGTCTGTCTGGTTACATCATGCTTACCTCTGCTCTATCGACTTTAGCCTCCATTTTCTGACTGCAGTGCACTGCACTGTCCTGCCCTGTCACACAAAATGGCTGTCTCAGTTAATGAACCGGGTGCATTTATGCTAGCAAACTTGGTGGCTGCTGTTCTCTGTGTGCGAGAGGTTAAATATGTGAAAAAAGCACCATGAATGTGTCCTAGCACATGTCGAGTCACTAACCCCATTCTCTGTTGTGTAGGGCTGGAGTGCGTCTGTCGAAGCAGGTGCCGCGCTGGTGTGATAGCGGGAACAGGACCGTGGCCCAACCCCCTGAGCTGAACAGCTCCAGGCTCTGATGGCGGCTGCGAACGGTGAATCTCAATCTCACTTATAGCTCCCTCTCTTATAAAACTGCAGTAGAAAGAGCAAATAAGAACATAGGGAGAAAGCATTAGCACAGACTTTACTATTTCACATATGTAATTAAACTTATTCAACCAGCAAGAAAATATCCTTCTGGCTGATCAGCTTTACAAGCTAAATTTTCATGATAATCTTGCTGGTTAAGCTAATTAAGCAACCCGCCAGCATCCAAAACACAGCATATGCTGGTCTGTACAGGAGGGAAGCCTATCCAGATATACTGTATTTGATCCATCAGTCCTTAGAGTCAGATTCTGAAGACCGTTAGTAACTGGATAATGTACGGGAAGAGAGAGGTTGAGCGAGAGAAGAAAGAATTGATTGACTGTTATATAGAGTCAAAATAATTGACTGTAAAGAGACAAAGGAGACTTTCTCCCTCTCAGCAGCTGCAGTCGAAACAACAACACTGTGCTAATGTTCTTCTCTAGCCAAGATGAATGCGGTCTTTCTAACAAACCGAATCTCAAGAGTGGCATCAACTATACAATCACATACATGCTAGTTGAAGCCGAGCTACAATCACATTATCTAGATCTGTTATTTCAAATTCACATCGGGATGGTATGATGTCAGTCAGAAAAAAAAGTTTTCATGATATTCATGACTTATTCTTTTAGTCAGACTAAAATCAAACTTGTAAGAGCATGTAAATATACTTAATACATTTAGAGATACATGCATTTTAGTAACCTTAAAATTAAGGTTTTTAGGATAACATTCCAGGATTTTTCTCCATATAGTGGACTTCAATGGGGTCCTTTGTTCCCACAGAATAAATCTGATTCACCCCCACAAATCCAAAAGTCAAATCTGTGGTCAGTTAGTTCACTTCAGAATTAAAATTCCCTGATAATTTACTCACTTTAATTTACTCTTTCTTTGGTCGAAAGAAAGATTTTCTCCATATAATGGACTTCAATGGGGTACAACGGTTTGAAGGTCCAAATACGTCATCACGTTGGAAAGGTCATGTGTAAGTACCGCGGAAGGGCGAATATGTTCTCCTCCAACTTCAAAATCGTCCGACATCGTTGTTTTACCTTTTTTTTGTGAAGGTCCTTTGACTTCGTCTTTGCACGTTTGCTTTGTAAACACTTCATCGGTACTTTCGCGTGACCTATCCGACGTGATTACATAATACATGGTGCATCGCAGAGCAAAAGATAAACATTTGTGGTTTTATTTTTTTTTAGAAAATGACCAATTGTTTCGCTAGATAAGGCCCTCATTCCTCAGCTGGGATCGTGTAGAGCCCTTTAAACCTGCACTAAAACTGCAATTTGGACCTTCAAACTGTTGTACCCCATTGAAGTCCATTATATGGAGAAAAATCTTTTCTTTTCGACCGAAGGAAGAGTAAATTAGAGTGAGTAAATGATCAGGGAATTTTAATTCTGAAGTGAACTAACAGACCACAGATTTGACTTTTGGATTTGTGGGGGTGAATCAGATTTATTCTGTGGGAACAAAGGCAGACCTGCCTTACAGCCATTAGAGGACAAAGTCACTCCCATTTGCTATGCATTTTACAAGAACTGTGAAAATATTGTGTTCTACTCTTGTGTGTCAGTACACATGTATTCCGTTCCTGCAAGCAAAGCGGGTTGCTGAGTATGTGATGTGTGTCGATGTTACAGCATTCATAATGCATGGGGGGATGGGCAGGCAGAAGCAGGTCACTGAGGAGCTGCAATGCGGTTCTGACTGAATTATGAGCTCTGTGCTGAACCAATCCATCTATAACCTTTCCCATCTCTCTCTCTCTCCTGTTCTTCTATACCTCCTTCTATTTCTTCTTGCTGTTTTTCTTTCTCACCCTACCGTTGCTCTCAGAAGTAAGTGAAGCTACTGCAACTCTCGGCCCTCGCTACAATCCACAGTACGGCCCAGACTACCGCCAGAACGTCTACATCCCGGGCAGTACCGCCACCCTCACGGCCAACCCTCAGCAACAGGTACCCCAGCAAGCCCTTCCCCTCCCCAGGCCCTTCCCCGCGAAGTCCCCAAAGCAGCTCAGGCCCCGCCAGCAAGAAGAAGCCCACCAAGAAAGACAAGAAGTAATACACACGGAAGCACTATCAGAGCTGCAGGAATATGTTGCCAGGATCTGAGCATCTCTCCTCACAAAACGTGTCCACAGGTTTGGTTAAACAATCAAATGGTTTAGATTCAATGTTTATGTCTGTTTTTTAAGTTATTGGATTTGGAATTCTATTACATCGTATTACTCAATAACCCCCCGGAAAACCAAGTATTCCCTGCCCTGTCGATGAAATGGAACAGTAAACGACTGAACGCGAGGAGATGTGTTCAGATTGCTGAAGCTCGTTCTTCGACAGATAACTCTGTCCTGTAAATAGCATTACTAAAACAAGAAGAAAACACGTATTTCTTCTTTTATTTTGTTTTTCCAAATGTCATGTTTTAGGCTTCTTGTGTTCTTTTCAAAGCAAAGTAGATGCTTCTTGTGGTTACATAATGAAACGCTTAGGCTTTTTAACATAATGTGCCACAACTCTCACCTTGACTGAAAAAAAAATGAGTATTGAGCTGAACTATGCAGTGCAAAGAGGATACTGAAAAACAAGGGGACACAAAGTCAATTGTTTTTCGAATTAAGACAATGCATTTGTCTAAAACCAGATGGTGAGACGCTGGACTGTTGGCATGGCATTTAAAAATAGTTTCAGTCTTCTCATTAATAGCCAGTTAAGCAGAGCTGAATGTTAGGTTAACACTATTCTTTGCTATTATGCGGAATAAGAATCCTTTGAAATTGTAAGTTGTGGAAACAGTGTTTTTAAAGCTCCGAAATCTCAGCCTTTGTAAGGTCAAGATCAGAGATTGATTTGGGTCAAAGTGAATTTGCTAAGAGTCAGTGGAAAACAAGAAGTGAACCAAAAAGAAAGAAAATGAATCTGACTCATGACTAACTTAAGCACAACACTGTACTTGAATGGATCTTAGATGGAAGGATTCGGTCCTCTGTTCAGCACCAACCTCCACCACAGTGTATATAAAATGTGTAACCTGTCTGTACAAACATTAGAGCCACAAGGGCTGGCTGTTACAGGAATGTTTCAGTATTTTTTACAAAAAAAGCAACAAAAATGACGATAGAAAAAAGATCCAGTGTAGTGTTGTAGGAAGAAAAGCTTCAAGATCATTGACTAACCAAACTGTACATACTACGAAACTTCTGAAGACACGCAATCGTAGCTTAAGGCTTGTGGACTATGTGCATATTTTTGTGTTTTCCCCCTCCGACGACACTTTCTTTCCTTTTCTCCAATCACCTAAAACTTTGAAAGATAACAGACGATACTTACTGTCATTAGAGTACCACCCCTCCCACATCTTAATGTACTTTTCTGTGCTTGTAATTCCAATCAGTCGGTAATGATACTGGAATGCCACTCCTGTCTGTTTGACTATGAATATCTATCTATATATATAAATGTCTGTCTGCTGCTTGGCTACCTTTCTGTACTTGACTGTGATTCCTTTTAAGAAATGCTTAGCACCTCATGTTACCCTTTTTATTTTACAAGCTAATATTTATATCGCTGTTGATTTATGTTTTACTTTATTATTGGAACACTTACATTTGAAATAAAATTTTGTCAGAACTCACAGTCATGGCTGAGCTGTATTTTTTAAGTTGCTTTGTCTGTGGACAGGTCAAAAGTCTGGGGTCGTTAGATTTTTTTTGAAAGAAATGAATACGTAAATTGATCAAAAGTGGCAGTAAAGACTTTTATGACGTTACAAAAATTTCTATATCAAATAAATGCTGTTGTTTTTTTGTTGCTGTTGCACCTTAAAGAATCCTGTTTATAATAAAAAATATTAGGCAGCACAACCAATTTCATTATTGAAAATAAATATTTCTTGAGCAGCAAATCAGCATATAAGAATAATTTCTGAAGGATCATGTGACATGAGACTGGAGTAATGATGCTGAAAATTCAGCTTTGCCATTTTAAATTCTAATTATACTTACAATATTACTGTTTTTACAGATTACTTTTAAAAAAACATTTTAAAAAATCTTACCGACCCCAGAGCATAACTGACCCTGACCCTGGATATAAACCAGTCATAAGTCGCACGGGTGTATTTGTGGCAATAGCCAACAATACAACGTATGGTTAAAAATTATAAATTTTTCTTTTATGCCAAAAATCATTAGGATATTAAGTAAAGATCCTGTTCCATGAAGATATTTTGTAAATGTCCTACCGTAAATACTATATCAAAATTGTATTATTAGTAGTAATATGCATTGCTAATGACTTCATTTGGACAACTTTAAATGCGATTTTCTCAATAATTATATTTTTTTGCACCCTCAGATTCCAGATTTTCAAATCTCGGGGTATCTCACCCAGACATTGTCCTATCCTAACAAACCATACATCAATGGAAAGCTTATTTATTCAGCTTCCGGGTGATGTATAAACCTCAATTTCAAAAAAATGTACCCTTATGACTGGTTTTGTGGTCCAGGGTCACATATAATGTGCATTAACGATGAGATTTTCCCAGGATGTGCTTCACTGACGCCCAAAAAGAATTCCAAATTTTCATATCTGCAACTTCAATGCACATGACCTAATTTAAGAACTATTATTGATTCAGTTCAGAAAGAAGAATAAGATTGCTGGCGTCAGGAGGAGGGAGCTCTGCAGAGATTTCGGAAGTAGGACATCAGCTCTGTTCTTGTGTATCCATATATAGCAGAGACATGTGCGGAGGCAGAGAAACACGACTTCTCACCATGACCGTACTATGAAGGAATCGCTGGAGAAAGTTCAGACAATTGGATAAACAAAAGATGAATCAAACAGCTTGATATATTCTGAAGCTTATGCAAGATCCAAAACACCTGCTCGTATTAAAGCAAGCACAAAACATTTGAAATATGTAATTACTTTAAAAACCATTAACCCAATCCGCTATCCGTACGTTCAGGGACATTTAGTTTAATTGCTGTTTTGTCTAAATGAATTGTGGGAAAAATTACTGCTCTCATTTTCAGAAATCACAGACATGTATTCACTGACTCACCATGCTATTATATAACAGTACCGAAATGTCATGGGCGAAGTGTCTGTCACATACAAACCTGTTAGTTTCTATGTTAAAGTGATTGTATTGATGTAACTACAAGAGCTGACTGCAGTCCAGAGAGCAGTCCAGAGAGCAGTTTAAACTGAAGGTCATGTGTTCTTGGATTCACTTACACAATCACATTATAGATTGTATCGAGCATAGCCGAGAACATGGTCAAATTAGATGAGTTACTTTAAAGGCTTAAACCTCCATTTTATTAAAGCAGACCTGCTCTGAGCAAAGCAGTTTCCTCTCCCCCACAAAATGGCCGATACCTCACACAACTGCAGCGGTTGCCTTGGTGATGAGAGAAGGACTCCAATATTCTGAGAAACAGCAGAATCAGAATCAGTCAGGTGAAATGTGCACAATACAGCATCCACACACACAGCTAACGATACAAATCGCTGACCTCACGCGGGTCAACAGAAGTGTTCAACAGTGAAATATACAAAATAACAATGCGGGTTTTCTTTAAAAATTACAATTCTAATGTTGCATCAAAGGGCACAATTTGAACCTTAAGTAAACCACCACAAAAGAAGTCTGAGAAACGCTACAGCTGGACTTATTAAGTTCTAGGCACAGTCTATCTAGCATCATTTTATATGCTATCCAATTGAAGGCATTATATATAGAGAAAGGTGTCCCTACATAATCTGTCTAAGATGCTGTATTGGGACATGACAGCATTACCGGACCGGTCCATACGGGCAACTCTCCAAGCCAGCAGCTGCTTCAGCGCTAAACTCTCAATTTCCTCTCTGCCACGGAGATTATGCAGCCAATCAGCAAGTCAAGAAAATCACACTCGGGGTTGCATGAAAGACCAGTCGCTGCACATATACGTACATGCACACACTCATTTATATGAGTGTACAGTGCCCTCCGCACTCTTGGTAAATATGAAGAACAAAGGCTGTGAAAATAAATCTGCATTGTTTATCCTTTAGACCTTTCATTCATAAAATTATAACCTTTCATTGAAGTAAAACAATTGAAAGTGGGGTGTCATTATGAAATAAATGTTTTTCTCTAGTTCACATTGGCCACAATTATTCTCACCAAATTATTGCAACGTCAGTTTCCCAAGATAACAGCTCTGAGTCTTCTTCTATTATGCCGGAGGAGTTTGGAGAACACCTGACAAGAGATCAGAGACCATTCCTCCATACAGAATCTCTCCAGATCCTTCAGATTCCCAGCTCCATGCTGGTGCTTCTTCTCTTCAGTGCAGCCCACTCATTTTCTATAGGGTTCAGGTCAGAGGACGGGGACAGTTCATTTTGTACTCAGTGGCACATTTGTGTGTTGATTTTGATGTTTGTTGGATCACTGTCCTGATGGAAGATCAACCAAGGCCCATTATAAGATTTCTAATAGAAGTGGTCCTGTTCAGATTTTTTATTTGTTGGTATTTGCTTGAATCTATGATACCATGTCTATGAACAAGATGTCCAGGACCTCCAGCAAAAAAACAAATAGGCACACAACAAAGATCCAGCAGTATATTTAACCATGTGTATGGGGTACTTTTTATCCCTGTTTGCACCAAATCCCAAAAGCTCTTTTTTAGTTCTGACCAAGGAACCAGGTCACTTTTGACGTTCCAAATGAAAATGCTGGAGTTTGTTTTTGGATGAGCGAGGAGGATTTTTCTTGAAACCGTCCCAAACAACTAGAATTGAGTTTTCAACATCATTACTCCAGTCTTCAGGTGTCACATGGTCCTTCAGAAATCCTTCTAATATGCTGATTTGATTCTAGAATTTGTATTATTATTATTATTATTATTATTATTATTATTATTATCAATGTTGAAAACAGTGATGAGGCTTAATAGTTTTCTTCGTTGTATAGAGTTCAAAAGAATAGCATTTATTTGAGATAGAAATCTTTTGTAACATTATAAAAAAGTCTACTATAAATATAATGTAAACATAAAAACCTACAATAAATATCAATTTGATCACTTTAATGCATCCTTGCTAAAAAATATTATTCATTTCTAAACAAAAAATCTTACTGACCCCTACTTATTGAAATATTTTACCTATTTTATCTAAAGTATAAAATATATGTTATCACATGACAACAAAAAAGCTCCCTTATCTCTGATTTTACTATCTGGCAACATTCAATTTCCCCGTTTAGGCGGTTCAATGAGAGCTGCATGTTAACCAGCATAAACAAGGTCATTGATCAGAGCCTGCAGACCACGTGGACTTGCCAGTAAATGCCCCACACAAACAGAAGCATCGCTGCACACTAGCGGGGCAGATGGTCTTTTCAGCTGCCATTACACAGTGCCACCGGTCATTCCATCGGGGAAAGGTCAGTTCCTCTTAAAACACTGCAGACAATTATCTGTAAAAGGTCAGCTGACCAGTAATGTCCTTCATACCCGGCAGGTTGGTTCTTTCAAATCGTGCATACTTCAGAAATAACTTACTCCCTGTCAGATGCCTCTAATGCATGTCTCAAAAGAACTGGCTCGTGCACTAATTTGCTCACAAAACCTCATGACGAATGGTTTGGTGTTTCAGGACACAGATTTGCTGCTTCTCTTTGCTTTGTGAGACAAGCGCTGAAGTCATTCAGTGAGAAAACGCAAGCAAGGAATAAAAGGACTCCATCTGCCAGGCGAACGAGCGCCCACACCCCACCCCTCCGTTCCTTCCTCCCCAGCCTGCTCAGACACAGTGAATATAGAGTCGACAGCCTCAAGAAAAACTCTGCAGCTGCCGTTGTCATGGAAACAAGGCTGTCAGCCGAGCCCTCCCACCAACACAGGGATTTTGAGCATCCAAAACGACATTTTGAGACCCTAAAAGAAGACGAAGTGACTGTCTTTCTCTTCATCTCAGCTTTGTGCATGTGTAAAGTAAAGGAAATGTGACCGTGACAAATAAATCAACATGGATCAAGTCCACCGCAGAAAAATAACAGAATCAAATACAACCACACAGAAAATCACCACTGAGGAGTGTAACTAATATAACAAAACCCTCAGAAAACGGCCTTTTCCTTGCTTTAGGCATGCAGCAGATTGCAAGGAGTGTGAAAGATTTATAAAGCCTTCTAAGAAAAGCAATGCTTCATTGCCCCACTTAACGCTTACCAAAGGGATGCAACATGACGTCAGCGTTTCCCACTAAACCCCACCATTTTTTCTCGCTCCTATTGCCAAATACCTTTCTTTTTCTGCTATACATCGTTTCTTTCAAAGGCTGTCTATATTTATAGATTCTTGTCAGTGGAGTGAGTCCTTGTCCTATATAATATTCATAGACCGCAGAGGCTCCGCAGAGCGTGGGTTCATAAAACCGGTCTGTCCCCCCACTTCCATCCACCGTGGCCGTTTCCATAGCAACCTCGCATCCCTAAACCTACATGCCAGTCTGCATTTCACCACCGCAGGCTCTTAGCCCGACCTTAACCCACCTGAGCAGCAGCTGTGGGCATTTTGCAGGTCAGTGGAGTAAGAAATGTACTGAAAATAATTGCATGCAACCCACTGAGTCTATCATCCGTTCAGTGTATCGTCTTTCTTTTAGCTCTGTGCCAAAACGATCACGTTTAAAGCAGCACACAGTGTGGCATCAATGTAAGAAGATTACTGTCAGTCCCCCCATCCCCCTTTAGTCCTTCTGTTCTTCTTCCTTCTGAATCATTCCTGCCTGGTCCCTTGCATGCTTTTTATTTTTCGTCTTTCTAGCAGGTATCAAAGTATGTATGATAGCACACACGGAGAGATGCCTGCAGCAAGTACACACAACCACACACACACACACACGCACACGCAGGCTGGGGGAGAGGAACCTCATCATGAACAAGGAGCAAGGTAACTATGGCAACGGACAAAGGAGGGATGACGACATTTTGTAGGGTGAACAGAGGAAGGAAATGGTTTGCAATAAGACAGCAATGTTATTTTTATCTGCATCACTTATAACGAGAATGCGAGTGCTCATATTATGTCTTATTAACACTTTACAATAAGGTTATATACATTATAGACGCAACACATAATAGCAATGTTCAATACTATTACAGAATTTATTAATCTAGAATCTAGAACAGTAATTTCTACATGTATACCTATACAGATGTATCATATGAAATAACAATGAACAATATATTTATGAACTCTTCAATTATATTGTAATATATTATAATAGATAAACAGCTTTTTAGTGTGAGTTTAACCATATTTTAAATGTAATTAAAAGATTAAATGGAAACACTTTACAATAAGGTTTAATTAGTTAATGCATTAGTTATCATGAACTAATAGATCATCAATTTTAGCATTTTATAAGGTAATTTATTATTATCATTATATATGAACAATTATAAAAATATTACATTATATATATATATATATATATATATATATATATATATATATATATATATATACACACACAATAAATGCATATATAATTAATAATAATAATAATAATAATAATAATAATAATAATAATAATAATAATAATATGAATAACAATTTACCTTAACAAATGCTAAAAATGAATGATCTATTAGTTCATGATAACTAATGCATTAACTAATTAAACCTTATTGTAAAGTGTTTCCATTTAATCTTTTAATTCCATTTAAAATCTGATTAAACTCACACTAAAAAGGTACTAGAGAAAAAAACTCTCTTTTTTCTCCCCTCATTTTTGTCAAAGACCAAATCTGGTGATATACAAGCAGAGATGTTAATTTCACTCACAACATTAAGGAAACACAATAAAAACAAAATGTCTGATACATTTCAATGCTGCTCAATTCAATCAAATTTGTATATAAGGTTTCATTCTCTGGCTGTTTTGGATGTGTGTGCAATAGTGTTTTTTTATTTTATATAATGGTGGCATTAACAGCTGTGAGAGGGTGAGGGGGCGAGTGTGGGAAGGGCTTAAGAGGCAGATAACCGTTCAGTCGGTCAAATGTGTTGTTGTTTGTGCAGGGCCTACCCTCCCCTATATTTTTTTTATGTAGACTGATTATGCCCCCCATCCCCCGCCCCCTGCCATCTGATTGTGGGTCGAGCCACTGACTGGTCTGATGTCACAGTCGATACAAGCTGGCAAAGAAAAAGGGAGAGAATACAATATACTGTAATCTAGTTCTGTCAGTCAGCGTGTCAATCTAATACACACAGCTTGGTCAGACAGAAATACCGTGAAAGATACAGTTGATCATACAGATACACATGGCCTGAAGGCTTCAGGATGTGACCTCACACAACGACCAACTCCACCATCATACCAATCACATCAGCACTGACTATGACTATGAAAACGGTCCCAGATTCACAGACTAAACCACACACCCCCTTACATTTGATTAGTAGAAAGGGGGTGCTTTTTCCTGGGCAGATTTACGTATGAATTATGTGTAGGAAGTAAGGTGGTGAAACCATACACAACAAACATCAAACAGAAACCATGTCACCTATTATTGGAAATTTGCTGCCCACATAACCAATGACTCATTTTCAGCCTTAACACAGTTGCCCCCAAAGTTTTTTGACACTATACAAATAACATCACATTTATAAGTTATAACTGTTTCTGCAAATACCCAACTGGTCTCATAGTGAATTTGGCTGTATTATGTCCAGAGTAACTACAGGTGTCGTTCATCATATGCACATTTGACAACCAGTTTCCAAATACTTTGACTTAATTTTGAACATATTGTTAATATTTTATTAAAATGTTATGCTTGAAAAGGTGTTTGTGCTAACTTTCTTTGAAATAAATGACACAGTTTGATTTCTAATGCAATGTAATTTGTAGTTATTGTACGTTTCTTTGTGAAAGATAAGTGTGCTTAATGTGCACTTTAGTGTACTTAAAATCTTAAAATGATATTTTAAAAAAAATTACTTGCAGATAATGTATTAATAATGATAGAAAGGGCCACTTAATTAGAGTACACATTAATATTCCTTTAAAGCATATTATTGTGCATGTACTTGAAAAAGTATGCTAGCTAAAGTGTACTCCTTTTCACAAAGGTTTTGCTCATGTGCTATTCATTTATCAATACAGTAAACCTCTTTAGCAGTCCTGGTAAGTATTTCACAGTCGTTCTATGCACAAACAACTACCGTTATCTCATCCATTTCTCCATATTCGAATGTGAACATGAGGTGATGATGAGGTGACGGACGCCATTTTGTGGGGTTAGCCTGAAGCTAATTGAGTTATGACAGACTGACAGATGAAGGGCAGGATGATGAGATAAGATGCCTCTCTCTCTCTGGTTCTGCTCTAAACAGCCATGGAAGTGTGATTCCACACTGTACACATCTTACACACAGCCATGTAATCTGCAGCGTATGTTTGATTGAGATCTCTCCTAAAGGCTAATGAGGGTGACTGTAATTTAACAGGGATGAAGACGTCACTTCAGACCAGACTTTTTATGCTTATCAGAATAGATTTAATAGGTATATGTATATCATGTATGTATCTTTTAATCATATACATATTAATTTATTTGTATATATATATATATATATATAATGTAATATTTTATATTATATATATGCATTTATTTGTGTGTATATATGTGTGTGTGTGCGCGAGTGTGTGTGTGTTGCTGACTTCAACAAAAGTGGGAGACAACAGAAGTAGGGATGTTTTTGTTTTTTCTCACAGGGTGAGTTGTTTTACCTGGAGACTCCCACCCTTCTTCCAATCAGCTAGCAGCTAGATCTAGCTCTCAAAGCTGATTGGCTGCCTGTGCCCTTAGGCAGAATAATGCGTTCAAGTGATGACTGAAGCAGTGGGCAGGCAGTTTGGAGGAGACAGTCTGATCTGGCTCTGACCCCAGGCATGTAATGAACCGTTTTGTTTTCTAAGGGGGTCACTAAATAAAAAAATCTTAAAATGCAACCGCTATAAGCCAAGCTGAAGCACACAAAAGGAATTTGGTTGTCTGAAAATTAGGTTTGTACCAATAATTGAGAATCAATCAAATACATTTATATCATGTTTTAGAATCACAGTACTAGCTAACTAAGTGCTTTAAGTTGACATGTCAGCCTCTGTGAGCCTGTGAAGTGCAAGTTATCTGATTGACCTGTTATGAAGCTACAACAGATTCAAAAATCATCACATCGATCTGATATCTGATACCTACACTGTACAGTTCTGCTGAAGAGTTTGCTGCTTATACCACCAGTAGCAAACAAAGAAAATATATTAACAATATATACATATCTTAAGATGCCCCCAGTCATAAATTCATCTTTCTCTCATGTTTTAATAAAATGCATGTATTCACAACTAACCATTTCTCAGAAGCCTCTCAACTCTCGAAGATTGCTGTAAATCTGCGCTATAGATTCAGATTGAATGAGATCATCTTCTATTCCATTCCAAACATTTCTATCCAGGCAGAGATGAGACAATGAGGCCTACTGCGATGTTAGACTGAGATTTACTTAAGTTTCATAAGGAATAAAATGCAGTTTGTCCAGTGACTTTCATGCAAACGCAAGGCAAATACAATTCATTAATAAATACAACATTCGTTCAAACAATGGAGGTTAACAGGCGAGTTATTTTTGCTCAAAACTCCCTGACACACATTTTGCCATTGTGAGGGCTGAACTTCCAACCGCACGTGCCAGAAAAAGAAACAAATAACCCATACTGCTGATCTGCTCTGTGTTAAGCTCAGAGACGAAGGATTAGCAGAGCTCATCCCTGCAGAGAAACACACGGTGAGACACACTGATCATCACACACACCACATTAAACGAATGCGCCTGCTGCTAACGCCGTGCTCCTGAGACCACAGGACGTCAGATCAGCTGACAGCATCCTCATATATCCATTTAAATGAAAACGCCCACCCAGCAGAGCTACACTGAAAATAGTGCCCTTGCACTTGAAAATATGAATGCATCACATGTAAAGCACATCAAAAGTCAAATTCCAGTAATGAATGAATGCAGAGAGAGAATAAGAAGGAGATGGATGGAAAACAAGAAAGGGAGGGGAGGAGTGAAATACATTTTCATATATGAAGCTCTATAGCAGCCATTTTGGATTATATAGGTCACAGTGAGATTCTGAAAGGGTGGGGTTGGTGTCTTTAACCCTTGCTATGCCATCCTATGATGGTGTGGTGGTAAGGAATGGTAAAAAAGCAGACAACTGATAGCATTATAGCTAACACGGCATTCAGAGGGGAGATTCGAAAGGAAAACCGCAGTGACTTGCCTGACTGCCAAGGTGAACAGTTTGCTGGCTGTGTGACGAGAATCAGTCACACAGCCAAAGCTGATAGAGCAGATGTCTGATTTAGGTCAGATATATGTAAAGAACAACACATTACAACATCAAAGATTAAAATCATAAAAATGATAACAGAATTTAAAACAGAAGACAATAGAGAGACGTTAGTTAAGGAGACAACGCATGAGAAATGGAAAAAAAGCTACAGATGAAAAAAGCACATGTCAGATGAGGAGAGAATCGAAGGACAAAAGGAAAAAGAAAAGGGGAGAATATAAAGGCAATCACTGGTGCTGCCAACTAGTGGCACTTGGAAGTATTGCAGTTTCAATACGCCATAAAAAAATATCAGCAGAAGCCTTGCAGTATGTGTTTGGTGACAGTGCACATGCGTGTGGTCCCATGCACAATTTTACAGGTCACACTGGTCATATAAGAGATCTGTGACGTCACCTTCAATCCACTGACTATATTTAGTCCAGGTTTGAAGTGTGCAGATGTAAAGCCTGAGTGCACTAATGGTCCATCTGTTCCTAAACACAGTCTGAATGAACCAGGACAAAGACCCTGCAATCCTGAACATTAAATCTCTCTGTAGCCTACCTCTATCCGCTGTGTATTTCAGTGAAAAGGACATCTTGCTTATGGCACTATATGTAGCCTGTCTGTATTGCAGAAGGAGAACAGAGTAAATGCAATATCTGCAAACTTCACAGTCACCTCTAGAGTTTCTATTCTGGGATTCGAATGCGTTCAAGTCCCATTTACACGCCGTTCCTGCGTGCAGAAAAAAAAAGCAAAACACTAATTGAATTTTGCACAAACGCCCCGTTAGCCTATAAATGCCTGGATACCTGGGGAATAAAACTTAAGTCACTCTGCCCTGAAGATAGACATATAAAAGTAGGTCAAAAAGTTAAAGAGACATTTTAAACATAATAAGGGAGTGTTTTTCATGAATGTGAAATATGTTAAAATACATTTTTATTCATATTTTATGAATGTTTCATTGTAGTAAAAAAAATACTACAAAAAAGTATTTCTTGAATTCTTGAATTTGTTATTGCTTATCTAGAAGTGGGGTGAATTAGTCACAGTAAATTAATGTCAAGTTTAGGGAAAAGCTGATTTTTTGGATTTGAAGCAACTATATATGGGAACATTATATCGAAGCTTGAGATTACACTACTTCCGAGTCTACTCTAAAGTGTTACTCCTCCTCAGCACTGGAGTAAATGCAGCTCCTTTCTGCAGAATGTTGAATTATTTATTACTTGTGTGAATACAATGCTATTATGATTGTGTGTGTGTGTGTGTGTGTGTGTGTGTGCGTGTGTGTGTGTGTGTGTGTGTGTGTGTGTGTGTGTGTGTGTGTGTGTGTGTGTGTGTGTGTGTGTGTGTGTGTGTGTGTGTGTGTGTGTGTGTGTGTGTGTGTGTGTGTGTGTGTGTGTGTGTGTGAACTGTGTGTGGTGTGTGCGTGTGTGGACAAAATGTCCCCACAAAGATGGCAATATCCAAAATCCTTGTCCTTGTGGGGACATTTTTTGGTCCCCATGAGGAAAACAGGTCATAAATCACACTAAGTGATATTTTTTGAAAATGTAAAAATGCAGCATGTCTCCTGTGATGGGTAGGTTCAGGGGCAGGGGCAGTGTAGGGGGATAGAAAATACGGTTTGTACAGTATAAAATGCATTACGCCTATGGAATGTCCCCATAAAACATGGAAACACAACGTGTGTGTGTGTGTGTGTGTGTGTGTGTGTGTGTGTGTGTGTGTGGCTGTGCAGATGTCCCTTTAATTTTTTAACTGATGGCATTTTGCTACAGTATATAACCTATAGACTTTATTCACACATTCTAAACCTAACTTTTTACAAGTGGATCAAAAGTGTCTTTTATTTGGGACATTTTCTCCCCATAACGTAGGGTTTACCAAGAAACACACACACACACACACACACACACACGCACACACACACACACACACAGGCTCCATTCCAACACAGAGCACAGCAAGCCAGGCTCTTCAGTGGCACACGCTCAGCCTTTGTTCTCTAATACAAAGCTGGGAGAAAGACAGAAAGGGATCCAGTTTTTGTGAGAGAAGGGAAGTATGTCTAGGAGGAGGATGCAGTTTGGAATACATTAGCATTTCAGCCTGTAGCTTTAAATGTGACCATTATTGCAACAAAACACACAATCACACTCATA
This sequence comes from Gobiocypris rarus, assembly GCA_023029165.1. Taxonomy (NCBI): domain Eukaryota; kingdom Metazoa; phylum Chordata; class Actinopteri; order Cypriniformes; family Gobionidae; genus Gobiocypris; species Gobiocypris rarus. The sequence goes on along the minus strand of CM040922.1, from coordinate 518,831 downwards.
GAAAAGGAGTTCGGATTCAGATTCCCCCAAAGATCACATCTATTTAACCCAAGAACCGCTCTTTGTTTACGTGCAAAACAAGCCAGTGTCCACAAATGCTGACTGATAAAGAAAGCACAGATATTCAGTTTAAATGAATATCTATGGAGAGACTATACGTTATCTCTCTATGGCCTGGTTTCACAGACAGGGCTAAGATTAAGCGAGAATTAGACCTTGGTTCAATTAGGACATTTAAGTAGGTTTTATAAATATAGAAAAAACATTATTGGTGTGAGACAAAACAATGGCACCAACATATTTTAAAAGATATGCCAGTGCAAATTGCTTAGTTAAAACAGCTCAAACATGCATTTTAGTCTGATACTAGCTTAAGCCTTGTCAGTGAAACCGGCCGGGGTATATTATCTATGGTTTTGGAACAAAATCCACCCAAACTCAATTAAAGACTAAGAGTGTTCATGCACTGAAAATTACTACTAATGTTAAAAAATAAGACCTTTTTGTAAAGTGTTACCAAAATCTCTAATGCACTGACCTCTCACAAGGTTGAGATACGATCACAGCCAACACTGCAGTCAGATGACACACTCATCCGGCACGGCTTCTGCGCAGATCGTTTAATAGGATCTGTAATCTGATAAAGACTCCAATCTGGCTCATCAGGCCCGTTCACCCCATCATGTCTGCCATCCAGATATCTTAGGGAGACCACAAACATGATGATTAGTGATCATGTGACTGCAAGGAAGCTGAAAACTACTCTAATACTGCCCTCTAATACTGTAAAGAAAACAGATGGCACATCCCTAAATACTATATTTATAATGTAGATATTCCATATATATATATATATATATATATATATATATATATATATATATATATATATATATATATATATATATATATATATATATTCTTTTGAATATTCTTTTGAATAGACTCAAAATTATGTTGGCATTAGTGGAACTGCATTGGCATGGTTAAATCTTACTTATCTGGCCGTTATCAGTTTGTAGCAGTAAATGAAGAGATGTCACACCGATCACAAGTTCAGTATGGAGTACCGCAAGGCTCAGTGTTAGGACCGTTGCTTTTCACCCTGTATATGCTACCACTGGGAGATATCATTAGGAAGCATGGCGTTAGTTTTCATTGTTATGCTGATGATACTCAGCTCTATATTTCTTCACACCCTGAAACTTGCAATTCACAAGATTAACGGAATGCATAGCTGATATTAAAAATTGGATGAATAGTAATTTCCTGCAACTTAATTCAGATAAAACTGAATTTTTAATTATTGGACAGAAAAGCTCCACAAGTAGTGCCCTAGAATACTGTCTAACCCTCGATGACTGCTCTGTCAAGTCCTCGTCGTCAGTGAGGAACCTGGGTGTGCTCTTTGATACCAATCTTTCATTTGAAAGCCACGTTTCTAGCATCTGTAAAACTGCATTCTACCATCTTAAAAATATATCTAAATTCGTCACATGCTTTCAATGCAAAATGCTGAACAATTAGTACATGCGTTCATGAGCTCAAGGCTAGATTATTGTAATGCTCTACTGGGTGGTTGCCCTGCTCGCCTAATAAATAAACTCCAGCTGGTCCAAAACGCAGCAGCTCGAGTTCTTACTAGAACCAGGAAATGCGATCATATTAGTCAGTTCTGTCAACACTGCACTGGCTCCTATTAAACATCGCATAAATTTTAAAATCTTGCTTATTACTTATAAAGCAATAAATGGTTTAGCTCCCCAGTACTTAGCGAGCTCTTAACGCATTATACTCCATCACGTCAATTGCGGTCTCTAAACTCTGGCCAGTTGAAAATACCTAGAATATCTAAATCAACTGCAGGTCGATCCTTTTCCTATTTAGCACCTAAACTCTGGAACAGTCTTCCTAGCATTGTTCGGGAAGCAGACACACTCTGTCAGTTTAAATCTAGACTAAAAACACATCTCTTTACTATGGCATACACATAGAACATTTTTAACTTTCTTTATTCAAATCAAATGACTGATTGTTAGGCTGCATTAACTAGGTCAGCGGAACCGAACACTTCCCATAACACCTGATGTACTCGTTACATCATAAAAGTGGCATCCACACTAATGTTAGTCTCTCTGTTTATCCGAGGTTTACTGCAGTCGGCGGATCAGGCCGTGTCGGATCGGATGGTGGACCTGCATCTGGACATGACCAGCTCATCCTGGAGTGTCTGCTGAGACCGTGTCCATTAGTGTCTCCTCTGAATTCGCCTCACGGGCGTCATCCTCAATTGACACACACACACACACACACACACACACACACGATCTTTCAAGTATTCATATTCTTTTGTAATCGACACGCCATCCTAAATGAGCTCGTGGTCCCAAAATTTTGAATATTCCTATCTAATATGATTTATGACCTGCAAGGTTGCCAGAGTAATAATTATACACTGTTAATAATAGGCCAGAGGAGAACTGGCACCCGACTGAGTCTGGTTTCTCCCAAGGTTTATTTTTCTCCATCATGCCCTGATGGAGTTTTGGTTCCTTGCCACTGTCGCCTTTGGCTTGGCTTGCTCAGTTGGGGACACTCAAATTATGATCCAAGTTACTCAACTAAATATACAAATAGAATTTATTAATTTGGTCATATATAATTCTATAAACTATCCAAATTAAACTAGCCAAATCAAATTTTGTTGCAATGTTGTCCTGTTTAACACTGTGAAGCTGCTTTGAAACAATGCGTCATTGTAAAAGCGCTATATAAATAAAGTTGATTGATTGATTGATATATATATATATATATATATATCAATCAATCAATCAATATATATGGAATATATATATATATATATATATATATATATATATATATATATATATATATATATATATATATATATATATATATATATATATTGTATTGTATTGTTTAGTGGATCTAATTGTGTTCAGTTAGATATACTGTATGTTGTTTTTTGTTATTACTGAAACAGGCAATTATATATATATATATATGACTACATTATGACCACTGACAGGTGCAGTGAATAACACTAATTATATCTTCATCACGGCACCTGATAGTGGGATATATTAGGTAGCCAGTGAACATTTTGTCCTTAAAGTTGTTGTGTCAGAAGCCGGAAAAATGGGCCAGCACAAGGATTTGAGTGAGTTTGACAAGGGCTAGACGACTGGGTCAGCGCATCTCCAAAACTGCAGCTCTTGTAATGTGTTCCCGGTCTGCGGTCTTCAGTATCTATCAAAAGTGGTCCAAGGCAGGAACACTGGTGAACCGGCAACAGGGTCATGGGCGACCAAGGCTCATTGATGCACGTGGGGGGCGAAGGCTGGCCCGTGTGGTCTGATCAAACGCAAGCTACTGTAGCTCAAATTGCTCAAGAAGTTAATGCCGGTTCTGATAGAAAGGTGCCAGAATACACAGTGCATCACAGTTTGTTGCGTATGGGGCTGCATAGCCGCAGTCCAGTCAGGGTGCCCATGCTGACCCCTGTCCACCGCCAAAAGAACCAACAGTGGGCACGTGAGCATCAGAACTGGACCACGGAGCAATGGAAGAAGGTGGCCTTACATCAGGTGGATGGCCAGGTACGGGTGCGTCACACCTGGAGAACACATGGCACCAGGATGCACTATGGGAAGAAGGCAAGCCTATATATATATATATATATATATATATATATATATATATATATATATATATATATATATATATATATATATATATATATATATATATATATATATATATATATATATATATATATATATATATATATATATATATATATATATACACACACATATTAGAGGCTTTCAATTAGAGAAGGAATCTTCACCAAAATGATTAACATTTCAAAGCTTTTATGGAGCCATACACATAAAAATTAAGTTCATATTATGTGCTTAAGGCAGTGGTTTAAACATCAATATGCTTTGGCCTCATAACCTGGATTCAGGATAAACCCTGCTTTACAAATGACAATCGAATTTGAAGCAAACGCTCCCTCTCCCCTTTTCTCTCACAGTTTACTTTCTATGGCTGTCCTACACTGACATCATTCCCCTACTGACACACTTTCAGGCAAAACTCCCCCACTGCATTTATCTGATGGTCTCTTCCACATGACATCAGAGCATACTACAGCAGTATAGGTCCTATACCCCATCTAGTGGGCATATTCCTAAGATTTAAGAATGAGGCTACATGTTAAACACAGATACATACTGCACTTATACATTTCAATTCCTTTATTTTTTAAAGGGTATTTTCCCAAACAAATAGCCTATATTTAATATTTCAGAACATATATGTACTGTGTGTGTGAGCGTGTGTGCATGTGTGCGTGTGTGTGTGTGTGTGTGTGTGTGTGTGTGTGTGTGTGTGTGTGTGTGTGTGTGTGTGTGTGTGTGTGTGTGTGTGTGTGTCAATTAACTAAAGATCATTTAATTGTGTTTGAGGTCAAGGTATGAGATCTTAAGTAGCATGTGTATAAACCAAAAGCAAGCAGAAGAACAAAACAAATCATGCTAAACTGCACCCATGTGTCTACTTATAACTTCAGAAAGAACGGAAATTAATATATCATATCTGAATAGGTTAGATTGTTTAAACCTGGCTGATTCCGTTTTAACTTCAAGCATCAACATGAGCACCATCTGGCTAAAATAGTGAAAATCTTTTCAGCGACACAGCTCTTAGTGCAACTTTACCCTGCAATACTACAGGACTATACTACATGACCTACAACTACATACACACACACACACACACACACACACTTCTGCTCTTCAAAAACAACACTAACCTCTACTGGACAAGGCAGGAAACTACACCTAAATGGTCCAGAATGTTAAAGGCACAAAACCAGACAACAAACAACACAGCATTTCTCTTTCTTTTTCTCCTTCTCTTTTCTCTCTTTTCTCCACTGGCCAGTATATATATATATATATATATATATATATATATATATATATATATATATATATATATATATATATATATATATATATATACCTAAAAACATCAGACACCAGATATAATTTTTACTATCTTAAATTACAAGCAACTTGAATTCAGTCAGGTCGCATGCAATTTTTTTGTTTATGAAAGTGTGGGAGACTAGAAGTCATATCTCTCACACAGGAATGTGGGGTACGACAGCTTGATTAGAAACAGATGTGCTCAGTCACACAGAAAAACACTTGTGGGGCTTTAGAACACAAAGCTGGCAGAAAAAAATGAGGGCTGAGTAGCAGAGGGGCTGTTTGTGTGCAAAACTTTTTTTGAAATATACACAACATGCATGCATTAGTTAACACTGAAAAAAATATATATATATATATATATATATATATATATATATATATATATATATATATATATATATATACACACACACATTTTTTGCAGTGAAGGTAGCTTCAAAAAGTATTTAAAGACTCACAAAATGTATAAATGCCATTGCATCAGACAGAAAGTTGCATTTGTTTTTCAAGAAAGTTTTTAAAGAGTTAGTAGAGTTAGTAGTTTAAGCGTACTAACACTTTTATGAGAAATGAAGATGGATGGAAGCAAAGAGAGTGAAAAAGGACATGGTATTACATAAAGGACATTGCAGTGTCTCTGCATAGAAACAGAAGACCCTCTTGTTCTTCACACTCAGACAAAGAGTCCCAGATTACAAATGTAGTCCCACATCTCCAGCAGAATAAGTGGATTAGATACTTTCATGCTTTCCCCCCCTCCCTGCTCTCTCCTCTCACACACAATCAGTCTTTACCAGTTTGAGTTGTAACTTGCTCTAAGAAGCTTTGAGATATAGGGGTTCTCTCTTTTGGGCCTAAGCAGATAATCTGAACAAGAAGCCTTCACCTCATACCCAAAACACTTCCATCTATCCCTGCATGATTGTCCTAATCTTGCTCCCAGCCTCCCACATCCCACAAATGGCCGTGGCTTACACTGATAAGAGGGTTTACTGACTCTAGAAAACAGCAGGAACCGTTTTCCAAGGTCTTTACTGACAAACAGAGACAAACAGGAGACACAAGACAAACACACCTTTAACAGCCACAGACAGACATCTATGATATTGGAGTGCCCCCAACTGTCCTTGCAATAAAACTGCAGAGGAATGAAAGAGCAGACTGTGGTGGACTATATTCAGAGCCCCATTTTTAAAACAAATTATTTCAAGCCATTAGTTATAAAAAGCCACAATTTGACAAAGTCAAATGTTTTACACAGAACATATGATTATGAACAAAATCACATATAGGCATAAACCTCTTCTAACACAGCTGGGCGCAACTACATTCTGAATGCAAATAAGTCTTTTATTTGCACATTTGCAAAATATGTGACCCTGAATGCAAACACTTCTTCGAAGCCTGATGGATAACACTGATAACTGATTTACATGAGACCGAAATGGTAATAAAAGAGCATTCATGCTTTGTTTAGTCCAACAACATGCAAGTACTGCACATGAATATTATAGGTATGGTTCACCCAAAAATGAAGATACACAAAAGATATTTTGAAGGACATTGGAGACCTAAATAACATCGGTGTCCTTAGTATAGACAAGAAAAATCCATTTAAGACATGTGACAAGGCTTGTTTACCAACAGCAAAGAGCTACTTTGCATAAGAGCACAAAAGCACAAAAGACCGGCACTACTTATTCTATTCCAGTAATTTCCTTTCGACCATTCACCCACACTCACCCAGACACAATCTGACAGCTGTTCCAGGAATAACCTGACACTACAGGGGTCAAGCAAGCAGCTGCATCCACTGGCATTCTTACTAAAGGGGACCCCACCCCTCTATTTCTCTCTCTCTCACACACACACAGAGAGAGAGAGAATGAATGGGAGACCACTGGAATGCATGTCCTGTGAGGAATAAGACAGCAATTATTTTTAAAAATAAAATGGAACGCTTACGATTATCTGTGCTCTGTAATCTCTCTCTGTAAGGTCTATGGACAGAATGAGGTCATAGGACATGGGTTTTGTCTCTCATTTACCCTCGTGAATTTATGAAAGATAAAATATAAAAGAAAAAAGATTTGGCATATTATAGAATGATTTCTGAAAGATTATGTGACACTGTAAACTGGAGTAATGGCTGCTGAAAATTCAGCTTTGCCATCACAGGAATACATTATGAATTAAATTTTAAAATAAATTCAAATAGAAATCAGAAGTAAAATGTTTTGATTAAACAAACAAAAAAAAGACTTATTTTAAAAAGTATATATATATGAAGACTTCAGATCCAAAAGCCTCTAAGTCCATCCAACGTTTTTCTTTAAAATAAGCATTTTTGTTACCTGAGTACCGGTACTTTTGAATGGTCTGAGGCTGGGATTTGTTCTGAAAGTGAAAGTATGTTATACTATTATACGGAGAGCATTCACTATATACATTCATCAGTATATCTCATTTTGACCAAGTGGCTTTTTAGGCTTTGCATCTGAACTCTCTTCATATATATATATATATATATATATATATATATATATATATATACTCAAAAATCACTCATATATATATATATATATATATATATAATTTTAATATCTATTTTCAGACATTTTCAGATACTAATTACTTACCTTTCTATCAATGCCTTCTATACTGTCAAGATGATTTGTTCTGTCATGTGATATTACTTTGAGTTATTGTCATGATTTCATTACCATTTAAATTATAGCACAACTGTTATACGAAAACAGCATGTGTCAGAATAAATGTTGTTTGACTATTATTACATGCATATACATAATAATAATATATAAATGTTGGTTTGACTCATTTTGTATATATATATATATATATATATATATATATATATATATATATATATATATATATATATATATATATATATATAATGTATAATATATATATAATGTTTCTATATTCCTATATCAACAAAACACACATTGTAAGTCAGTCAGTTTTTTAATACAAGAAGAGACACAGAGTGGACTCTTTTTCTGTCCTTTACACAAACACAGAGAATGAGACAGATGGCTGAAATTACTAATCCACAACTGCTGTACAAAGTGCATTGTAGTCAACATGTCTATCCTTTTAGAGCCCCCCTTAAACCCCCTTCTTTCATTCTTCCAAGCCAAATATGTGTCAGTGTGCCTGTTAGTGTGTGACTAAGCATGAGTCAAATGGGGGGAGGGGTGGATAATGAATGGATAAAAGTTCTGTTTTGATTTAGAGTTAAATATCTCTATACTTGATGTAAGTACTGTGGTGTATTATTAACACGGATGATAAGAGTTGAAAGTTGTAAAACATCTGTGGCTGAAACATTCCTGGGAGACACAATCAGCCCTCTTCCATAGTTCAATAGCTCCCCTACTGACTGCTAAAAAGACAGACAAGGGGAAAAATTCAAAACTAATTGAATTTCACAAGACTCCACAACCAGAACCACATGATCATTCCAGACATCAGCAGACTCTATAATAATCATCACAAGCACACACAAAACAAGAGAAGAGTGTAAAGCAGTGCAGCACCAAAAGCTTTGCTCACGGGACAGTTTTTCACTTTTGCCTTTCTCAAGGACACGTTCAACAGCAGATAAACAGTTGTGCCACATCTGCTTGCTACATTCACTTCTGTGTTTATCCACTCTTCATCCACACAGAGTTAATGTGTAACACTATTAGTTCTGTCTGTGCTCAAGTTTCTCTCTGCTCTCTGACTCTTTTCTTCCCATAAAAGGTCTTGAGCAGTGGACTTACTAGAATGCCAAAAGTGAGGGGTGGGACTGACCTAGAATTTTAACATAATGTGAAGAAAACCTGATCCATCTTGTATTAACTCCACATTAACCATACTTTCTCTGTTTAATACATCCATAAATAAAATAAAAGAGATAACTAGCCACAGACAGACAGACAGATAGAAAGATAGACAGACAGACAGACAGACAGACAGACAGACAGATAGATAGATAGATAGATAGATAGATAGATAGATAGATAGATAGATAGATAGATAGATAGATAGATAGATAGATAGATAGATAGATAGATAGATAGATAGATAGATAGATGTTTATCATTTGTCATGTTGTTCAGTCGTTGTGGTTAGAAGTTTTCATTGGGTCAAAAGTATTTGCATTATGTCTCTTTAAACTTTAAAACTCAAACAATACCTTTACGCTTGGCGCGAGAACAGCATGCGTGTTTATGCGGCATTCTCTTTTTTGCCTCAAAGTTGCTTGTTTCCCGGGAGATGGGATAAAGGAAAAGGGGAGGGAGGGGGCGACGGATGGATGAATAGGATCCGTTCATCCTGTTAGCTACAGAAAAGCAGGAAGAGAATGAACTCGGGGCTGGCAGCTGGAGTGCAGGAAATGTCGGCCCTGTGGCAGATGGTCGGGTGGGGCCTGGAAGGGGAGAAAATGGGAGGAGATCTGACAGGAAGCGGGAGGTCTACCAAGAGAAGATCCGACCAGAAAGAGGGGTTTCAGAGCAGCTCACTTGCGCACATCTGCTGTTTGATTTGTGCAACTACAAGTGTATACTTTATTTTTAGTAGATTCTTAGTTTTTTGGGCTAAAAACGACGCGAAATATAAATTAAGATCATGAAATATTCGCAGAAAAATGCAGTCCAGTCTTCCACATGTATTTATATATTCCAATGTATTTCTATACATTCAATTCCTATCTAAAATATTTAAATTTTTGCTAGTCCTTTTTATTTGCACATCACTTTGCTCTAAATATCAATACAACTTTGATATGGTCACATAATTTAATGAAACAACAGGCTTCTGATAACCTGTTAGTTAAACAATTATTAAAGAAGAGTTGTTAACAGAAAGACACCTGAAAAAACGATCAAGTATTGCTATTGCTATATTTACTTCTTAAAAATAAATAAATAAATACAGGATGTGAGAGAAATTATGGTAGAGAGGGATACGCTTTCAGCTTTACTAAGCATACCTTATACATTTCAATTTTGATATAGCCATTCACAATAGGCCTAAATATTTGTGTATGAATTATTAATATGAAGGAAACAACAAGGAAAAGAGAAGTATATGTACTATATTTATTCTGATTTTAGAAATGATTTACAACACTGTTCTCTCGTTATGTCTGGAGAATGCAGTTACAAGCTCAAAAGAAATATTGAGAAACATAAACAGAACTTCACCCTTCTTGTTACTTTCTGCAATTTAACTGGATGAAACACATCTGTGTCAATCATAAGTAATGATTACCTACCTCAAAGTCCAAAATCGTATGTTATTTTAGTTTCCGTCTCTAATAATAAATGTTATTTTATTTTCACTCATCCAAGACCAAAAATAATATTTTAAATCCTACATCTTAACAACTTTATGCATGATACTAAAGTCTGTAACATATTAAAAAATATATGGCAAAAGTTTCGAATCTTTCACAAGATTAGAAATACTTATATCTGAATGTGGAGTATGATCATTTTCTATGGCTGATGTCCTAAAGTCCTGGAAACAAACTTGTGTGCTATTAAATGCCACCTTAATATGCTTAATATGTGTAATAATTGTCTGTTTCAGTAATTATTTACATTTAGATGAAATGTAATCACATCTGTAAAACCAATGGCAAATATTTCTTATTAAAAAGAAACAAAAGAAAAGTGCATTGCTACTTTATGATTTAATATAAGATACATGTTTCAACAATATCTGTTAGTTTGGTTTTGATTTGGTTAGATGGACACATCAAAAAACGTCATTGGAAATTCAGAGGTGACTGCGCAATTATTATTTTCCCTTCAGAATGATTTCTCTCTGCATTGTCTGTCTGGATGATGCAAGTGGTTTTATTTGGGGTTTAAGTCAAAATCTGAAGAAGCTATTTTAATATAAAAATTAAAAAGTAAACAAACAATTTCCAGAGAAATAAACCTGAGCTCTTGGGCCCAGAAGAACAGGCTTCTGCACAATAATGTGTAATTGGCTGACAAAATGGGACACATAATGGAGAAACATAAAGAGTTTGGAGTATTTTACTGCAGCCAGTCCTGGCAACACTCGCTGCATTTTAAAGAGCAGAGCTGTGAGTCTCAAGGGCATGAGGCACACAGAGACACACACACACACACACACACACACACACACACACACAGGCTCTTTTTATTTACATTTAACACAACTGATAATAGCCAAACAGAAAGGGTTGCCTAGAGCTATTCCCATTTTCATGAAAATGGCCAGCAACTAAAACCTCTTTGCAGGATTGGTGTTAGTGTTAGTGTTAGTTCACCCAAAATTTTAATTAGCCTACTCACGCTCATGTCAGACCTGTAAGACTTTTGCTCATTTTCAGAACAAATTATGTTTTGATGAAATCATGACTAATTTATTACTTTTTTTTTGGGATTGAACTATCCATTTACTCTTAGGTATAATCTGAGAAGTATTAAACCTGAAAAATAAATGAAAATTAAATAATAAAAAAATAATTAATTAAAAGTGTTTATTTAGCTTGAAATGTAGAACTAAATATTTTAAATGTATCTTTCATATTAAAATATAACATTTAAATAGAATATATATATATATATATATATATATATATATATATATATATATATATATATATATATATATATATATATATATTTAAATTATAATAATAACAGTTATAATATATTTGGAAAAGCCAATTTGCATTAAGGCATCTAGTTTACTTTCCAAGTCATTGGCAAGTTGTCATTTAACCAAATTCATTTTCATTTATTAAAAAATGGTGTTACTAAGAATATGCCTCTGCTTTGAATCCCTAAGTGTCATATTAATGTGTATAGTTACACAAGTGTAAACAAATAAATATAAATGTTTAAAGCATCAAATACCTCATCATCTGCCAACCCCAAGCTTTCAAGAGTGACAGCCTGACTATCATTTGTAGTGAAAGGGCGACATCTAGCGATATTGCAGGGAACATTTTATTTTATTTTTTAAACCTACGCTTCTTGTTATGCTTCTATCATTGTGTTCTACTTAAAATAATTTCCGAGTTTCATTGAATTTATCCAGACAGAAGCTCAATGAACTAACAGAAGCTTGGATTCACTTTGTATTGACACAGGTGATAAACCAGTTTCAGTATTAATGAGTAACATCCAGAAAGCTGAAGAAAAAAGCTGATACTGTGTTACAGCAATTTTAGTTTTTGTCTCTCTGAAAAGTTTTCTTTCTACTGCTGCTCAACTGAGGTGCCAAAATGACTGCAAAGCTTCTGGAAATACAAACAGGATGTGAGAGATACCAAGCTTTACCAAGCATTCCTAATACATTCAAATTTTGATATAGCCATTTACAATAGGCCTATATGGATTATTAATATTAAGGAAACGAGAAATATGTACTCTATTTATTCTGATTTTAGAAATAATTTATAACACTGTTCTGTCATTATGTCGAATAAAGTTACAAACTCAAAAGCACTTTTGAGAAACATTAACAGAACTTGACCCTTCTTGTGACTTTCTGCAATTCAACTGAATGAGACTGATATCTGTGTCAATATTGAGTAGTATATTTAAACTACCTCAAAGTCCAAAAGCTATGTAAACCTAAGAGTTTCCGTCTCTCTAACTATCAGGATGAAGGTGAGTGTTGCTCTGCTGCTGCTGTGCTGTCTGTCGCTCAGGGATGGACAAACTGAGGTTCAAGATCTGGTGGCCAATGGAGGAGAAAACCTGCCCAACATCTGGATTGAGGTGAGAGATGCAAGAGACATGATGGTGGAGCTCAGGGTCAAGTTGGATATGGTGATGAAAGAGAATGCAAGTTAGTACTAGCGTTTGCTTCTTATGTCACCCTTTAAATATTTATCTTCAAAATAAAGGAATCACAATCATTAAACACTTTACTAAATAAATAGACTAATAATGTTTTATAGAAATGGCAGAGCAAATTCTGGAGCTGAAGAAAGAGAATGCAGGTACTCTAAATTATGTAGCTGTCACCCAGTTTTCACAATGGAATGTAACAAAAATTGTGAAAATTGAAATGCCTTATTGAGAAGCATGATATGTTCTGTTGTGGAAAGAAAAAATAATTAAAGGGACAGTTCATCCAAAATGAAAATCAGCCCATGATTTACTCACCCTCAAGCCATTTCTAGGTGTATTTCAGATGAATACAATCATTATTATCATATTAAAACAGTTGACAGTTATGAGTTATGAGTTATACAAAAAATGTCCTGGCTCTTGCATTATAATGGCAGTGAATGGGAGCCCAATTTGCAGGCCAAAGAAAGTGCATTCATCCATTATAAAAGTAATCCACACGGCTCCGGGGGGTTAATAAAGGCCTTCCAAAGCAAAGAGATGTGTTTGTGTAAGAAAAAAATCATATTTAAAATGCTATAAAGTAAAATATCTAGTTTCTGGCATACAATTTCTTACATAATATTAAACACACACACACACACACACACACACACACACACACACACACACACACACACACACACACACACACACACACACACACACACACACACACACACACACACACACACACATATATATATATATATATATATATATATATATATATATATATGTGTGTGTGTATGTATATATATTTTATATATATATTATAAATTATATATATATAAATTAGTGAATGAAGATAGCTTGAGAGTGAGTAAATTATGGGATAATTCTCATTTTTGAGTGAACTATCCCTTTAAGAACTTTATTTCATATGGGAAATGCATCCTATGTGTCTTTAAATAATATTACATATATATTTTTCAGATAGCATTAACGATTTGAATAATTTTAGGGATAAATGAGCAAATGAAGATCCGTGAAACCCATTTGGAAGCATTTAAGAGAGAATATGCAGGTAAATTAATCAAAATTGTCCTTTTAATATAAATATTTAAGGTATAGCATTTAATGCACAATAAATATATTTTTTTTTAATTTGGGAATATTTATCTTGAAAATATTTTCTGTCCACAGAACAACCTAAAGTGGCATTTTCAGCTGACTTAGGGATCCGTGGCAATTTAGGTCCCCAGAGTACTGAGATCACACTGACATTCCACAACGTCTTTACAAATATTGGTAACAACTACAACCCAACAACAGGTACTTTGAGCTATAGCCAATGTCTTGCCTATAGGAAATTGTCGAGTTCTGATTTTCATCATTTTGTCAATGGCAGGTCTCTTCACGGCACCAGTTAAAGGAGTCTACTACTTCAGATTCACTGCATGTGGTGTTCAAATCAGACAGTCACTGGGTGCAAGTTTACATAAAAATGGGCAGAAGATTGTGTCAGTGGGTCAATGGCGTGACCACGATCAGCACCGATATGCATCAAATGGAGCTGTCCTGCAGCTAGAAGTGGGTGATGTAGTTTGCATTAAGCTCCTCCCAGATTACACCATCTATGACAGCCCAGATAACCTCAGCACTTTCAGCGGATTCCTCATTTACCCAGTTTAGTGATCAACCATGGAACACTGGCAAAACATGGACGCTTCTGTTGATCTTCTGGATGTTCATTCTTCAACAAAAGACAAATTAAGTCATCAGTGTTCTTTCTACATTACAGTTTGGAATTTACTATCTGCATGTGGTTGCTCTTATATCTTATACCATGGAAAAGTACATAAATGTATTAATTGAATAAATAAATTCCCATACATAAATTCCCCATGCCTAAAAACCTCTGTATCTGCTAAAATAAATATATATATATATATATATATATATATATATATATATATATATATATATATATATATATATATATATATATATATATATATATATATATATATATATATGGGGTGCACACACAGTGGAGTACGGAAAAGACCCCTAAATGTTTCACTCTGTTATATTGCAGCCATTTGCTAAAATCATTTAAGTTCTTTTTCTTCTCATTAATGTACTCACAGCGACCCATATTGACAGACAAACACAGAATAGTTGACATTTTTGCAGATTTATTAAAAATTAAAACTGAAATATCACATGAAAAACACTTTTTGTTTTTCTTTTACTTTCCCCACTGTAGTTATTTTCACAGATTATTGCACTTAAGCTCTTTAAAAATCAGTCGGTTCCCGAGCTGTTTCTCATTTACTTTAACGTGTCAAACATCATTCTTTGCGGCTATCACGGCAAGTACCACGCATAAGCGTGCAGTAGTGATCCTCCTCTTCATAAGTGTGTTATCCCACAGCCGAAACCGTTCATGATCACGTTCAACATCTGGACCAGTCCTGGTCTATCACAAAGTGAGATCTTCATCAATGAACAAAGAAAGACCATTTAAATTCTAAATCATACAAAAAAACACCAAAAGCTTCAAAGAGAGCAGGTGTAAAGTATATAATTAAAGTAAAGATAATAATCAGACGTCTTTTTGCACAGAATGCTGCAACATGATTTGTGCTCATCTGCACCCTCAACCACAGAAGAGACTCGGTCTGGAGAAGATGCATCTTCGACTGGTTTAAGGTACTGAGTCGATCAGCTAAATGTTTTTTCCTTTTTTTCTTCATTTTTAGGCTTTTGTTTTAGTTTTTAGTCATGAACTCAGGCCAAACATATGTTATCTGCCATCTCTCACAGTTCAAAATGAATACAAATAATGGACAGATATTTAAAAACGATATATCAGATGCTGTTAATATTTTCACCACAAGATCAACGCCCCAAAATATGGCATGTTGTCCATGTGTACCAATTACCAATTTGGACATTGCATTCACAAAATATAGGCCAATTAGTAAATATGAGCCGCACACAAAACTATTGGCCTACATCTCCACAACCATTAAATTAAACCATTAAAACTTAGATTTTGCAGCACACACACACACACACACACAACATATTATGCCCCTTTTCACAATATAAACATCTGGTGTTCCCAGAATGTGTCTGTGAAATTTCATCTTAAAATACCCCCCAGATCATTTATTATAGCTTGTCAAATTTGCCCCTATTTGGGTGTATGCAAATGAGCTGCTGCTCCCGGCCCCCCTTCCAGCAGCTCCTTTACACTTCGGATACAATGTCAACAACAAAACGCATCTCACTCAGCCAAAATGTCAGCAATAACCATGTTGTGGAGTGCAACCTTACATGTTTGAATAGGAGTCGGACACAGATGGAGGGACACAGGAAGAGGTTGCAACTTTTAGACTGCACCTGGAGGTTTCCGAATGATTAGTGGATACGTTTATGTAAAGTTAGTTTTTGTGGAGTTAGTTGATTCAACTCATCGACTAGCATGTACCGTCATGTTAATCTATAAATTGTTGTATCGGTGCTCGTGTGGGAACGTAACACGTCCGTCACCCAACTATACAGTGCATAATAAATGTGCGTTTATGAATTACGCAGACGGTTAGCTTTTCAGGATAAAACTAGCGTAACGACATAGCTCTAGTCTCCATGGATACAGTCACTTAAGCCATATTAGCTATCCAGCATTCTAGAAAGCTAATTCAGAAAGGAAATTTGCAAACATTTACAAAAAAATGAAGCGCCATCCTTACTTCTGGATATGAGGTATAGCATAAAGCGTTGGTATTGACCCATCCTTGTAGCCTTGTACTGAGTCTGACCCTCGTTGGTGAAGCAGCCATGTAATTTTGTCAAAAGACGACAAAGTCATAGGAAATTAATTGGATTGAGTTTGAAAAATAGTTTTTCAGATAATTAGAATGGCAGATAAATTTGATAGAAAAACATAAAAATAAGTGCCCACACACTTTTAGGGCAGAACCAATAGTGAATAAGAAAATCAGTACAAAACACAATAATGCATATTACATAAAATATTTTAGTATTATGAATTATATTGTGGGTTTTAGTGATTTAAATTTGACTGTGATCTGCAGAATCTCTGGTCATCTTGTTGTTAAATGGTGACATCTAGTGTTGAGCTTTTGAATTTTGAAACGTAGTGAAAGAATATCTCTAAACAGACCAATTTTAGCATTTATAATAAGTTACAATAAATATAAAAAAGCCTATATATTATAGATATAGAAAATAACACCAGTAGCAAATGATGTAACAACACTTTTAACACATTTTGAGAGGGTCAAGAGGGAATTGTTTGATGGGACTAGTTTAAGCTAGTCTATACTAATCTTTCAAAGAATATGATGTGAAACTCTCATATATCATCTGTAGAAATCTGTTCATGCCCACAATAACATGAAAGTTATTTATGCATGTCCTTTCCTACAGCAGTTTTAAAATAATATAAATCACATGAGACCGTTTAAATCGAACTTCCCCATGATAACATCAATTTAAAGTTATTTTTGCTATTTTATTTGCTCTCCCCTACCTACAGCAGTTTTAAAATAAATATAAATCTCATATATCATATAACAATTTCATTTCATGTAAAATTCAAACATCCCTTAACTACATCCGTCAATCTGCTTTTCTATTATGTTGGTAATTTTCAAACGGCCCTTGGCATGCAGAACCTCCTCTTCATAAGTGTGTTCCTCCTCTTGCGTGTGTTATCCCAAAATCCGTGGGCAATCGTCTGGACCAGTCTGTAATTCCAGCTGAATTTAGGATGCCTTTGACCCAGCACTGGATATGCATATGTGAAAGAGGGTGAGACAGCGAGAGAGGGTCAGGGACAGACAGGAAGAGTGACTCAGAGTGTGTGAGAGAGAGAAACAGAGAGAGTGCGCAAGGCTGAGGACATAGATCAATGCATCTTTGTGCTTGCTGCCTCAGCAAGTGAAGGTGAGAGCAAATCAAAACAAATGAAAAGCAGACGCCTCTGGAGAGAAGCAAACAGCCTCCAATCAGCCTCTGAGGGAGGGTGATTACTGTCTGCGGAGAGCTAAAGGAGTGACTGTCAAGGCAGGTGCTGTTTGAACACAAGCTTATGTGCGGATTTGAGTCATCTTAGAGTCTCTTCACTGCACCCACTTACTGGACAACAAGACCTCTTGTGGATACTGAAACCTACAGAAAAATGCCTGCAACATGCCAGGAAGCTCTGAGGTTTGGGTCTCAGGATGTAACTGAAGGTAGGCGCTTGTGTATGTACAAAATAAAAGTCTATTGTTTGTGTTGTGGTCTTTATCTAATTTCTGCACAATGTAACATTGCTACTGATTAAAAACGATTAGTTGTTGTGCCAGAGCCGTGGCCTAGCGGTTAGTGCATGAGCCGCGGCGCTCATATAAACGATACAAGTTTGAATCCTGCTCGCAACATTTCCTGATCCCATTCCTCTGTTTTTCTCGCTGTCTTTCGTGTGTACCTGCAATAAAAGGCTGCATAATTGTTGATTTCTGAAGGAAAGACTGTGAGTCTTGTGCTTCATAGACTACAATCTTTCCTAGACTGACTTCAGGCTGTTTTCATGTGTGGTGCCACAGCCTGGTGCCACCCAGAGGGGTCAGCTTGACATCCACAACAGAACATCAAGAAAGAGAGATGCTAGGGGGAATGAACAACAAGATGATCTGAAATGTTTGCACATTCAAGGCTGGGGGCTGAGGGAATGTGTGTGTGTGTTCGCTGGAAGTGTGATGGTGAAACAGTAGTGACGGAAAGTTTTGGCTCACAGTATAGTTTATTGTGGCACTTTAAAGTCCCATGATTCTATTTATTCATGTCATGATTATATATGTGACCCTGGACCACAAAACCAGTCATAAGTCACACGGGTATATTTGTGGCAATTGCCAACAATACATTGTATGGGTCAAAATTATAGATTTTTCTTTTATGCCAAAAATCTTAATGGTTTCAAGTAAATATCATGTTCCATGAAGATATTTTTTAAATGTCCTATTTTGTAAAATGTATTATTTGTAGTAATATGCATTCCTATGGTGTTCGTTTGGACAACTTTTAAATGCGATTTTCTCAATATTTCTATTTTTTTTTTCCAAATAGTTGTATCTCTGCCAAATATTGTCCTATCCTAACATACCATACATCACTGGCATTTTATCCACTTGAAATTATATTTTAATATTTATTCAGCTTTCAGATTATGTATAAATCTCAATGTAAAAAATGACACTTATGACTGGTTTTGTGGTCCAGGGTCACATATTTTAAAAACACATACATGCATAACATGTTTGTTTTTTTCTATCATGGAGCAGAACTTTACATTTTTGCATTGTTTTACGAAAGTTTAAAGTTTTTAAACTTGAATTCATTCTAAACTACTGTCCACACACTTAATAAAGATATATCTCTAAACAGACCAATTTTAGCATTTATAATAATAATATATATATATATATATATATATATATATATATATATATATATATATATATTACACTAGTATTCATTACATTGAGTGTGATGTTTAGCATAGTCACCACATAGGTGATTTCAGTTTGTACTTTCCGATTGAGGACATTTGGTCCCTAAAATGAACGCAAAACGTCACACACACACACACACACACACACACACACACTGGTTTGTCTGGTTTACTATATTTGTGGGGACACTCCATAGACATAATACAAACCGTATTATACTGTACAAACCGTATTTTATATCCCCCTACACTGCCCCTGCCCCTAAACCTACCCATCACAGGAGACATGCTGAATTTTACATTTTCAAAAACTAATTTTGTAAGATTTATAAGCTTGTTTCATTTCATGTAAAATTCAAACATCCCTTAACTACATCAGTCAATCTGCTTTTCTATTATGTTGGTAATTTTCAAAGCGGCCCCTTAGCATGCAGAACCACACACACACATTTTATAACAGCCAGTTATTAGAGTGGTTCATTAGAACATTTACTGTCAGTCGCTGATTAACCCTTTTGTCAGGCGAATTATCAAGGTGCCCAAGGTGGGCTGAGAGAAAAAGGGCAGCCGTGAGCCTGGCTGGCGGGGGTCCAGTCCAGTGTAGCAGCGGAAAGAGAGAGAGTCAGGTCAGAGCAGAACAAAACGTTTGTCAGTGTGTGAAATATTTAATTAGTCACACGCGCACGCACACACTCATGTTGACACAGTTTAACTCGGCGCAAACAGACCACGGTTTCTCTATATTTCTGTAAACTGTGCATATTCTTTTTTTGAATATAGTTAGATCAGAGGTAATGGAATCTGAATGCGTTACAGCGCACTCTCTTTCTCTCTGTTTGATATCACTTTGTTCTTTTGATTTCACCCTGTTCTTGCTGGACAACAATAAACGACATGTTTGAATCCTGCTCGCAAAATTTCCTGATCCCATGCCAGGAAGCTCTGAGGTTTGGGTCCTCAGGATGTAACTGAAGGTGAGGCGCTTGTGTATGTACAAAGCATTGCATGAGTTTTTTTATCTTATAATAGTTTGCACAATTTTGCATTTTCATTGAACGTCTTGATATAATGTATTCATTTCAAAACTAACTGCAGGCGGTTGCAGATGGTTGAGAGTTTGCAGTTTTTGTATATGGGTCATTGTCAGAAAACAGTCCCCATGACTGACTAATGATATAATTTACAGATTACTGAACTTAGTCGCATTTTCGGGTAGATTTTACTCAGAAAAGCGTGTAATGCAAGTCAGGTTTGCACTATAGATTTTTCTTAAACTAATTAGCTTCATGTTCAGTTTGTGTAAGGTGTGGGTTAGCTCACCCAAAAATGTCGTTCCCAACCCGTAAGAGCTTTGTTCATCTTTGGAACACAAATCCGAGAGCTCTCTGACCCCTCCATAGACAACTATTTAATTAACACTTTCAAGGTTAGCCTGGTAGCTCTGACGTAACTTGGAAGCACTGTATTTACTACCTCAACAGCGTAGGATACTGACACAGATGTGAAGAAATTGTAGAATAAAGTTGTTATTTTATTCTCATTGCTTCATAAAATTAAGATTAGAGACCACTGTAGTTACATGGACAATTTTAACATTGTTTTTACTACCTTTCTGGGCCTTGAAAGTGGTATTTAACAAATAATTTTGAAGAACGAAAGGTCTTACGATGTTGGGAAAGACATGAGGGAATTAATGACAGAAAATTCATTTTGGGTGAACTAACCCTTTATGCATTTCTGACATACAGTGATGACATAACATAATTGAATAATTTTTAGACATGAAAGCAAACAAACAAAAATGGCACCGTTTTCTGAGTATGACTCAAGTATCAGGTTTTTGCATTCAAATAACATTCATTACTATTCTATTTTTCTTTTTCAGTCTATTTACTTTCAAGAGTTCTCTTTCTCCTTCCACCTTAGGTGCACCATAGTGGTCAAATGCATTGATTTCTCCTCAAGTCTTCTTGGGCCAGTTATACTTGAGATGGGTACGGGCAGCCGATCACACCACTCCGGTGCCAGTTCTCAATGTAAAAATGGGGACACGTATCTGGAGGACCGTGGCAAATGGGACCAGTAGTATGGCGGCCCTCACACTGACTCATCACTGTAACGTTTGTGTTCAGACATCACCTGCTATGAGAACCAACCAACTACATCTGCATGGAAAACATAGGGACAGTTTAGCAATCAATCAGGAAAAACAGTGATCATGCCACCTAATGGCCACACACTTAATAAAGATAGGAGGAAACAGGAAAGAAAAAACAAAAGTATCATCATATAAAGAAGTCTGGAGACTAAAATGAAAAAGGGTGTGACCTTTGAAGGGCTGGAGAGGATATTTGTAAAAGCATCAGGGAAGAAGTGCAGTGCCATAACTGTCCAATCAGAATTTGGTCCTAAAATGAGCATAAAAGCGTCACACACACACACACACACACACACACACACTGGTTTGTCTGAGGTAATGGGTGGGATCAGCAGCGACATCAGTGAAGGGGAGGAGTCTTCCACTGGTACAAACACGTAACATACCCCTACACTGCCCCTGCCCCTAAGCCTACCCATCACACAGGAACATTACTACCAATTTTTACATTTCAAACCAATTTTCTGTAAGATTTATAAACTTTGTTTCTCCATGGGATACTCAATTTAGGTCCCCACGGTGGCTGTGATCCCCATGAGTCTGTGTACAGTCCCAGAGTTTAAGTCCCCACCAGGATATAGAAAAACATGAACACACACACACACACACACACATTTTATCTCAACATGAATATAAACAAGGAATGGCCATTATCTCTGTTGCCTGCTCAGCAGAGTGAGGCATCAAACCTCACTAATCATCACACAGTCAAGAGGGAATCTAGTGCTGACACACACATTAATCATACCGGTCGCTCATCATCTCTAAATACACACACGCTCACTGTTACCGTGAAAGAGGATAGAGCTTCGACAAAGGTCGTAAACACACTCTTGAACGCTCCCAAACCTCACAACTCTTGTCCCCGCAGACCTGTGTCTGTTAACCCTCCCCAAACACACAAAAACAGCCCAACAGAGAAGCTAGCGGCCACACAGGTGACAAGTACCAGAATACCACATGCAAACACCCACTTTAGGTCCTCTCACCAGCCAAACCCTGATGAGAGACGGTCAAATCAAGATGCACCTACACACTCAGAGCCCACCCAGCGACAGAATAAAACACACATCAAACCTTTGCAAACTACTTTAAAACAACAGATATTGCCCCAACCTAGCACGCCACAGAACTCCAAACCTCAAAACGCTGATTGCTCACAGTTGAGTCAGACAAGTACACTTTCTAAACCTCCTACCTGTTTTCATTTACATTCAAACGTTAAACACCAAACTGTAGTGCAGAGTTGTGTGAATGAAGGTGTCATATCCCCCACTGCTTCAAAAATTCACAGACCGGTTCAATTCCCTAATGGATTAGAGCCCAAGTTTGACACGCACACTAAACCATCAATGTGCTCACACACAAATTTTGGCATTAAACCTCGAAGCGGGACGCAAATCTGTGCTGACACAGAGTCAGAATCCTCATCCTCGGATTCACGTTTGCATTTTGCGCTGGTAACACACACACATAAACTCTCAGGGCCTCACTGTGAATCACGTCAAGCGTCAATACACACCGGCACCCTTTCGCCCGCCGACACGCACAAGCAAGCTTCCCACACATCCACGCAGCGAACAAACACCAGTGGAACATCACTGCAGGGTATATCCACACACAAAGACGCACTGTCACATTCTTATCGCGAGTCAAAAAGCCAAAATGACACTCGCTTGTTTTCACATGCCCCAAATATGTCAACCCATCACAAGGCAACACTTACGACACAAACAATCAACCATCAGAATTCGTTAGCGCGTCACGTGACAGACAGAGCCTACGGTTCTCAGGCGCACTGTCCTGAATCAGCTTAATAATGACACTCTTGAGTCCTCATTACTAGCCATCGCTCCCACTAGGGCTTTTCCTCAAGCTAAAACACTCAATGGAAATGAGTTTAAGTCTTGGAGTGACACAGAGTCAAAGAAACAAACTGAAATTAAGGCAGCAGAACCAGAAAGTCAAATCAATGGCTCACAACACTTCCTTCAGCCTCCAAAGAAGCCTCCTCCTCTGTGACCCCTGCTTGTCGACCTCCCAAACCTTCTTCTGCACCTCCACAAGCGCCAACTTTTAAATTCATATTGGGAAGCAACGAAAACAGAGGCCTAGGCGTGGCCTCTAACGGAACTCACATCTGGCACCCTCAGGCACTTTGCCCAAGCAGAACTCACAAAATGTCTCAAAACACATTCTGGAAGCAATTGGGTCCATCCCAAATGAACACGTTTCCCCAATGCACGACCACCCGGCTACTGCGGTCCGTTTGCTGCCTGCGTCGCCTCACTGTGGCAGCCCACGGGACCCTAAGCATAGATTAGAGATGGTAGAGGCGAGTCTGCAATCCAACAAGGAAAGAGTCACAACTCTTCTCAACTGCATCCAGGACCTGGAGATGAGCCACGCACTCAGCAAAGGGTGAGAGACGGAGTTATTCAAAGATTTGCAGATAATAGACAAGTGTGACTGGCGTGCTGGATGTGTTAAAGTTAATTGTGAGAAATTCTCAGAGCGTAGCTGCAGGAAAAGAAGGTAGTTGGGGTTTAATTTGATGTACATTTGGTTTTATCTCAAAGCGTAGGTCAATAAGGACTGTATTTGAGCTCTAAATGCATTTATGGATGTGAGTCCAAGGCCAAAGGCATACTTAAACAACACTTTGTCAAATCTTTTTCCTTACCTGTTTGTTATTTATGTAGTCGGCGATGTTTTCGAACTGGCCAAGACCTTAGTGACTGTTCCACCTGTCAGAAGACTGCATGTGCTGTCTACAGGTGAGAGCACCCAGTGAGACTAGAAATCATTTTAAAGGGATATGCTGCATTCACGCCATGTCGTAATTACCGTAAATTCCGAGATGGCAACACATGACTCATGTTCTACTCAGAGCTGTTCACGTCGTTGGACTAGGAATTATACATTTTTATGGCAACACTATCAACTTCTAAATGATAGGAGCTCGCAAAATGTTTTAATTACGAGCTCAACAAGGATGTGAATGCTTTTTACAAGTTAAAATCTCATAATTCTGGTAATTATGACATGGTGTGAACACACCTATAGTTCCCCCAAAATGGACATTTCTGTCATCATTTACTGTAAGATTGTTTTTGTTTCTTTGGTCCATAAAAGTGAATGGGGTCCAGTGTTGTTTGGACCCAACGTTCTTATTTTATCTTCTTTTGTGAAGGAATGTCACAAGAAGAAATGTCATACAGGCTTGGAACGATAAATGGGTGAGTAAATGATGACAGAATTTAAATTTTTGAGTGAACTCTCTTTAAGCATGAACTTTTGTACTGTATTGTCTTTAAGTTCAATTCGATTCAAATTCAATTCCGATACAATAATTGGTAACACTGGTAACTCTCTGTGGTAATTAACTCTTTCCCTACCAAACACGGAATTTTCCATTATTTGTGACTTCAGCCAAACACAAAATTTTCCGGGTTTCTGTGTTTTCACTGTTAGATGCTAGGGGGCGCTATTACGCATCTTCTGAATGAGTACAGAATCTCCTGATCAAAACACGTGAGGATGCAGTATCGTTAAATAACATATTAAATAACATGATCATCAACATTAAACATCATATAAATCAAAACTATCTAATGTTGCTGAATGAAATGTTACTTTTTTAAATGCTGATGGGGAAAGAGTTAAAAAGCCCAGGATGTCCTTCGGAAAAAGTTTTCCCATTGTCTTCTGTCCATCATGGTCTCCTAATCATCCCCATATACTGATTGGCTTCATCACTCCGTCTCCTCTCCACCAATAAGCTATGGCTGCCGTCGCATCATCCAGGTGGATGCTGCACATTGGTGGTGTTTGAGGAGATTCCCCAGAAAATCTCTATATAAATGTAACAAATTATTATTAGTATTACACATGTACTTACCATTGTAATAACAGTAAATTATGCATAATTACATGCAACTAACCCTCAACCAAACCCCAATCCTACCATAACCTAAGTACTTACATTTAAATAACACTGTAACATACACCTTAAAAAATTGAAACCAAATATTTTCTTCTACTAAAGAAATGTATATGCATTTATTAATAATATTTATTATTATAAATACATAGGTGGTGGGAGAAAATAAAAAGGAGAAAAAGCACAAATGTCACTTGCAATTACACACTCAAACATAGATTTGTATGTAATGTATATGGCAGTACAATTTGTACTTCTATTTATTTTATATCTATTATATATTATATAAAATGTGTCACAGTTTCCTCAAAAACTATGACGCAGCACAATATTATTATTGATAATAATATGAAATTTTACCTGAGCACCAAATTAGCATATTAGAATGATTTCTGAATGATCATGTGACTGACGAATGGAGTAATGATGCTGAAAATTCAGCTTTGCTATTACAGGAATACATTACATATTGAAGAAAACAGATATTTTAAATTGTAATGATCACAATATTACTGTTTTTACTGTATTTTTGATCAAATAAATTAGAGATAGTTAAAAAAATTGTACTTACCCCAAACTTTTGAACAGTAGTGTAAATGTATCTGATTCCAAGGGGAAAAATAACTATGAACCATGACCTATTTCTGTCGCCCTACCTTTTCTCTTTTCTCTTTCTCACTGTTTTTACTCACTCTTTGGGCTAGTGTGGAGTATGACTTCCGGCAACAGGAGAGAAGATTCAAGGAGCTCTTCCAGAGTCTGTGTCCACCAACACCAGAGAAGAGAGAAGGATATGAAGAATCTCTTTCTTTTCTCGTTTTACTCATTCAGAATCACAAATTACACCAGCTAAATGCCAACATTATGTCCCAAAATCAATCTGAGAGTCAAACTCAAAATCAGCCTCAGATTATTTCTCAGATTCAGTGCCAAATCCAGGCTCAGTCTCAAATTCAATATCATTCGCAGTCACAGATTCAGTCTCGGCCTGTGGCTCAGCCACAGATTATATCTCGAATTCAGCCTCACTCACAGATTCAGTTTCAGCCGCAGATTCGGCCTCAGATTTCAGGATCTCAGAATCAGATTATATCTCTTTTGTCAATCTTTTTCCTTACCTGTTTGTTATTTATGTAGTCGGCGATGTTTTCGAACTGGCCAAGACCTTAGTGACTGTTCCACCTGTCAGAAGACTGCATGTGCTGTCTACAGGTGAGAGCACCCAGTGAGACTAGAAATCATTTTAAAGGGATATGCTGCATTCACGCCATGTCGTAATTACCGTAATTCTGAGATGGCAACACATGACTCATGTTCTACTCAGAGCTGTTCACGTCGTTGGACTAGGAATTATACATTTTTATGGCAACACTATCAACTTCTAAATGATAGGAGCTCGCAAAATGTTTTAATTACGAGCTCAACAAGGATGTGAATGCTTTTTACAAGTTAAAATCTCATAATTCTGGTAATTATGACATGGTGTGAACACACCTATAGTTCCCCCAAAATGGACATTTCTGTCATCATTTACTGTAAGATTGTTTTTGTTTCTTTGGTCCATAAAAGTGAATGGGGTCCAGTGTTGTTTGGACCCCAACGTTCTTATTTTATCTTCTTTTGTGAAGGAATGTCACAAGAAGAAATGTCATACAGGCTTGGAACGATAAATGGGTGAGTAAATGATGACAGAATTTAAATTTTTGAGTGAACTCTCTTTAAGCATGAACTTTTGTACTGTATTGTCTTTAAGTTCAATTCGATTCAAATTCAATTCCGATACAATAATTGGTAACACTTTATTTTACAGTGTCCTTGTCATATGTTAGGCATACATGTTTCCATCCTTCGGATGAGACGTTAAACCGAGGCCCTGACTCTCTGTGGTAATTAACTCTTTCCCTACCAAACACAGAATTTTCCATTATTTGTGAGAAAACACTTCCCAGCCAAACACAAAATTTTCCGGGTTTCTATGTTTTCACTGTTAGATGCTAGGGGGCGCTATTACGCATCTTCTGAATGAGTACAGAATCTCCTGATCAAAACACGTGAGGATGCAGTATCGTTAAATAACATGTTAAATAACATGATCATCAACATTAAACATCATATAAATCAAAACTATCTAATGTTGCTGAATGAAATGTTACTTTTTTTAAATGCTGATGGGGAAAGAGTTAAAGCCCAGGATGTCCTTCGGAAAAAAGTTTTCCCATTGTCTTCTGTCCATCATGGTCTCCTAATCATCCCCATATACTGATTGGCTTCATCACTCCGTCTCCTCTCCACCAATAAGCTCGTGTGTGGTGGTCGCTCTGGCACAATATGGCTGCCGCATCATCCAGGTGGATGCTGCACATTGGTGGTGTTTGAAGAGATTCCCCAGAAAATCTCTATATAAATGTAACAAATTATTATTAGTATTACACATGTACTTACCATTGTAATAACAGTAAATTATGCATAATTACATGCAACTAACCCTCAACCAAACCCCAATCCTACCATAACCTAAGTACTTACATTTAAATAACACTGTAACATACACCTTAAAAAAAAGTGAAACCAAATATTTTCTTCTACTAAAGAAATGTATATGCATGTATTAATAATATTTATTATTATAAATACATAGGTGGTGGGAGAAAATAAAAAGGAGAAAAAAGCACAAATGTCACTTGCAATTACACGCTCAAACATAGATTTGTATGTAATGTATATGGCAGTACAATTTGTACTTCTATTTATTTTATATCTATTATATATTATATAAAATGTGTCACAGTTTCCTCAAAAACTATGACACAGCACAATATTATTATTGATAATAATATGAAATTTTACCTGAGCACCAAATTAGCATATTAGAATGATTTCTGAATGATCATGTGACTGACGAATGGAGTAATGATGCTGAAAATTCAGCTTTGCTATTACAGGAATACATTACATATTGAAGAAAACAGATATTTTAAATTGTAATGATCACAATATTAGTGTTTTTACTGTATTTTTGATCAAATAAATTAGAGATAGTTAAAAAAATCGTACTTACCCCAAACTTTTGAACAGTAGTGTAAATGTATCTGATTCCAAGGGGAAAAATAACTATGAACCATGAACTATTTCTGTCGCCCTACCTTTTCTCTTTTCTCTTTCTCACTGTTTTTACTCACTCTTTGGGCTAGTGTGGAGTATGACTTCCGGCAACAGGAGAGAAGATTCAAGGAGCTCTTCCAGAGTCTATGTCCACCAACACCAGAGAAGAGAGAAGAATATGAAGAATCTCTTTCTTTTCTCGTTTTACTCATTCAGAATCACAAATTACACCAGCTAAATGCCAACATTATGTCCCAAAAACAATCTGAGAGTCAAACTCAAAATCAGCCTCAGATTATTTCTCAGATTCAGTGCCAAATCCAGGCTCAGTCTCAAATTCAAATTCATTCGCAGTCACAGATTCAGTCTCGGCCTGTGGCTCAGCCACAGATTATATCTCGAATTCAGCCTCACTCACAGATTCAGTTTCAGCCGCAGATTCGGCCTCAGATTTCAGGATCTCAGAATCAGATTATATCTCAGATTCAATCTCAGACTGAGATTATGCCTCCAATTCAGCCTCAGGCTCACCCCGAGAATCAGTGCCTGTTCAAGGCCAAAATCAAGAGGAAGAAATTATGCAGGAAGCTGTTTGGCTGGCTGCCTCACAAAGTCCAACAGAAATGATTACATCATGCCAAGTATCTGATTTTCATGCATGACTCTCAACCCTCTTGTATGCGGAGTCACAACTCCTGTTGGCCGTAATGCATTCTGAAGTCTGACATATTCTGTGGAATGGAGCAATATTACATGGCATTCTAGGACTGTGAATTACCAAGGACTTTAAATTATGAAACAAGTTTTCCTCGGCAAATGCAATTGTACAAGATTTACTTTAAAAATTCATTCTAAATTTCCTACAGTTACAATGAACATTATGCTTGCCTTGACTAGATATGAAGGGTTTTGCACTTAAGATGCTTTTTTAGGACGTGACATGAGGAGGATGCACATCACTTCCCTTTTGATCTTCCAGATGGACAGCTATCATCTGTTAAAGCCAGAGGACTGTGATGGGACTGACATATGGAGTTTCAATGGCTGAATTTTAGCTAAATAAACCACAGATTCAAGGTTATGCAACAAAGATGGGTGTTTTGTCTCTTTTCTTGTAACTCAAGCCTCTCTTCCTACTCACACATGCCCAAACATACATAGGTGACTTTCACATGAAAGAACACAGTACAGTATGTTAACTGTGTTAATTTACTGTTTTTGTTTTAGCAAGAGTGTTTGCGGTAACATAGATTTCCAGAAACTTCTTTTAAGATTGTTTATTAACAAAATTAAGTGGTAATTAAAAGGTTGCACGGTCAAAAATTGATAGATATCCTGTACATTTAGTTTTAAAGGGGACCTATTATGCCCCTTTTTTCAAGATGTAATATAAGTCTCACATGCCCCAAGAATTTGAAGTCTCACTGAAGTTTCAGCACAAAATACCCCACAAATAATTTATGATAATTTAGCAAATTTTTTGAGTGGAAGAAAAAACATGCTGTTTTCGTGCATGTCTCTTTAAATGCAAATGAGCTGCTGCTCCCCACCCTGCTTTTCAGAAAAGGGCAGAGCCTTTACATATCATACCTTGAATAGTCTGCCAAAAATGAACAAAACATCTGTTTTTGATTTCTATACGCTCATATGACATTGCAGTCCTTCGTAATCATTAAACTTTTTTATTTGCATGCGTTTTAAAGCCATATCAGTCTAAACTTCTGATGTATGGTTTTCTGAGTGCATCCGAACTTCCAAAGCTGGCTGTCAGCTCACTCAGTGTGGGCAGGGCACGTGCATTGTGACATCGACACTGGAGCACATTCCTGAATGGCTCATTTTGAGACACTGTTTCAGATTTATGGGGAAAATGTTGTTTGATTTATGGATTTTTTTTTCACAATAGGGTGGTTGTGTACACACAGCAGACACATAAATACTGTATGTTCAAAAACAATATAAAACAGAATTTTGCATAATAGGTCCCTCTAAGTTTTGACATCATATTCTATAATTTTTATCAATTTTACTGGCATCTAATTTCAGTCAAATATAACATTTTAGCTAATGAGAAATACAAAATTAAACCAAATCTTCGAACATTTGTATATTAATTCAAACATAAATCAACTGTAATTTTGTATGAGAAATTGCATGCAGTGTTACAGTCCAAATGTATATCCGCTAAAACATTTAGCAACATTTAACAAAACAATATTCAAAAACTGGAGAGGTCTGGCTCACAGTCTCCGCTCTAATTCATCCCAAAGGTGTTCTGTTGGGTTGAGATCAGGACTCCACAGCAAACTCACTTATCCATGTCTTTAGGGACCTTGCTTTGTGCACTGCTGCACAGTCATGCTGGTACAGGAAAGGGCCATCCCCAAACAGTTCCCACAAAGTTGGGAGTATGAAATTGTCCAAAATGTCTTGGTATGCTGAAGCATTAAGAGTTCCTTTCACTGGAACTAAGAGGCCTAGCCCAACCCCTGAAAAACAACCCTACACCATAATCCCCCTCCATCAAACTTTACACTTGGCACAATGCAGTCAGACAAGTACTGTTCTCCTGGCAGCCGACAAACCCAGACCAGTCCATCAGGTTGCCAGACAGAGAAGCATGATTGGTCACTCCAGAGAACACGTCTCCACTGCTCTAGAGTCCAGTGATGGCGTGCTTTACTCCACTGCATCCTACGCTTTGCATTGCACTTGGTGATGTAAGGTTTGGATGCAGCTGCTCGGCCATGGAAACGGTCCTTTTCCACGAAGCTCTCTATGCCCTGTTCTAGAGCTAATCTGAAGGCCACACAAAGTTTGGAGGTCTGTTGACTCTGCAGAAAGTTGGTGTGATTGGAACACCTGAATTCAATTTGGAGGGGTGTCCCAGTACTTTTGGCAATATAGTGTGTGTGTGTGTGTGTGTGTGTGTGTGTGTGTGTGTGTGTGTGTGTGTGTGAAAATATATTAACAAAATAACATTGATATAAACATAATATTGTTTTTATAATCTATATTAAAGTGACAATATATATATATATATATAGAGTTGTTGGCATACAGTGTTACAAATGTATATCCAATCGACTGTCCTGATACACAATGAGGAGAGACAGGCGGTTGGTCTGAAAGCAATCAGCTCCACTCCTGGCACTCCCAAAGGGAAGTGAGCGCATGCTTCAGGTCTCCAAAGCCCAAAACAATCTGTGGCCTAACAGGCTTTCTTAAAAGACTTTGAATGTCAAACAATGTAGAAAGAGCGTGGCGAAGCATGAAGAACCTATGATGAATTAAAAGTTTGGCTGCCTGACACACTCATGGCTTTATATGTAGAAGCACAGTCTTAAACACAAATCCACTCCAGAGCTATTCATGCCCTGGTAGCTTCCTTTGATTAATAAGCTGTTGCCAGGGGCTATGCTCTATTTTGGACTAGATTCTGCCTTAACTTAGTATCTAAAAAAATTGAATCTCTGCAGTGCGTGTAAAGTGACAGGAGCCCCAAATGTCAGCATCTCTCCACTGCACTGGAGGGGTTGGGTTCTCTCTCCATGCCAAAGAGCAAGTGGACCTCACAGCCAGCCCTCATCCAAGAGACTGAGTGCCATTGTGATACACTCCTACAGGCCAGTGGCTCTGGAACAAAACAAACAAAGAAAGGGCAGCATTACTAAGCAAGGCTGGGATCAGTACAGTCATGTTTGTCAGCAAGACTGGGTCACTTTCATAATGTTGTATGGTGGTAGTGAAGTTAAATCTATTCAATTTGCATGTATAATGTATGGTTTAGTTAAAAAAAAATAATGAATAATTTACTGTCTACCTGTGGTGAGTTTAAAGGCCATAGCTGAGTGTGAACGCAAACCCTGACATATTTTAAACTAAAAAAGTGAGATAATTCTAGATATACTTTCAAAGTAATTCTAAGAGAACAATTCCTATAGGAATTTTAGTCTTGAAGGTATACTACAGCATGGGCTCTCTGTTATGGAAGCTTGTTTCCGCCACAAAATAAAACATTTTAAAAGATAATTGTGACTTTTTATCTGACAATTGTGAGTTTACTGCAAGATTCACTCTCAACCTATCTGACTATAAAGCCTATGAAAAAGTATTTATGTATTTTAGTTGGGGTCAATTTTTTTGGATTCTTTACCTAACTTGAGTCACCAGAAGTGCAAGGTGTCAGGATCTCAGAGACTTCAGGATCGCAGTTCTGGAGACTTATGCCGAGTTCACACTCCCCGATTTTAGCCCCGATTTTGACTCACCGACAGGTTTTGCAAAAATCGCAGACAAATGCCCGAAATCATAGGCAAACCGGTGTTTGTGCCCATGAGTGACAATCACGTAGAGTGAATGATCAAAGCATACAGAGAGGCTCGCCGATGAGTCGCGACGCCCGTGAGATATTTGGCGATTCAAAATCCTGCTGTGTGAAATGTGTTTTGACTAAAAATGACATCAGCGATGACCTACAGTCAAGCGGGAAGTTCGGGGAGGAGTTATAGACCAGAATATCAGTATTTTAATATCTATATTTACAATTATATCAAACAGAAACAAAGCACTAACATTAGCTTGTCCCGCTGCAACAGCAGCACATTGCAAAATGATTTATTTACCTCCAACTCTGTTTGCACAACACAATCATTGCTCAGTGTCTCCATTTCCTCCGCCATAAACTTTTTTTCTTTTTCTCCTTTTCGCTGCAAATCAGTGAACGGACAATTTGGATCTCAAGTTTCTGCTGTCTATATTTTTAAAGGGATAGTTCACCCAAAAATGTTTACCCCCAGGACATCCAAGATGTAGGTGTGTTTGTTTCTTCAGTAGAACACGTTAAGATTTTTAACTCCAACCGTTGCAATGTGCATGTCAATGGGGTGTAATTCTATGAGAGTAAAAAAAAACATGCACAAACAACTTCAAATTAAACCCTGCGGCTCGTGACGACACATTGATGTCTTAAGACACAAATTAATCAGTTTGTGTGTTTATGTAATTATTTACCTCAAATACAACACTTAGTGCAGAAGACGCGACCCACCACTTCCGCTGGGTGAGGTCAAAATACACGATATGGTGTATCTCAATGGGATGCAAGTGGCGGAACTGATGTCTCGCTCGTATCGTACACCATATCGTGTATTTTGACCTCACCCAGCAGAAGCTCGCAGCTGTTGGTCATAGTGTTGTATTTGAGGTAAAAAAATGAAATAAATACTGTTCGGTTTCTCACACAAACCGAACGCTTTTGTGTCTTAAGACAACAATGTGTCGTCACAAGCCGCAGGGTTTAATTTGAAGTTGTTTGTGCATGTTTTGTTTTACTCTCATAGAATTACACCCCATTGACATGCACATTGCAACGGTTGGAGTTAAAAATCTTCATTTGTTTTCTACTGAAGAAACAAAGACACCTAAACATAGATAAACATAGCATTTTGCGTGATCTCGCATTGTTTACTCGTCACGTCTCACGTGTGTTTGGTTGTGAAAGGTAGTTTGCGCCGGAGCAGTGATTGAATGCTACCCCAGATAGTCATGCAGTGTGAAAAGAGCAGTGATCCGACGAGTTTGAAAATCGTGCCGTCTGAACTCGGAATAAAGGGTACCTGATGGTTTCGCACTTAATTCTTCAACTTAATTCTTAATTCTTTTGCAGTTAACGTGTCTTTTCTTCACCACCTGTTTTTGTCTGACACTGCTGACCCAATGAGCATTTCACTGTCCAATTGTCACGCCTTTTTAGCCTGAGTTAAATAACTTTTTTTGGCTCATTTTATCTGTAAAAGAAAACCTAATAATTCTGCACACCTGGATACAAGGTCTTTTTCATTTACAGTCTTCATGAACAATTATATATCATTTATAAATGATAAAAAGCAAAATGAATAATAGTTATTAAGATCAATATGGTTTGGAATTGGTAAAATGTGCCTGAAAACTAATCAACGTGCCTAATAATTGTATATCTGTATATCTAAAGCAGCAGTACCCCTTTTCTTTGTTTTACAGACAAAATACATAAACATGTCCGTTATTCAACATGTAAGGATGAATAACGGAAGTCTGAAATTTCCAGAAACAGAACTCAAGCGTATAAATCATTATTATAGGCTTTACCATAGATATACACTACAACATAAAAATATTGTAACATTGTATTATTGTACAGTACATGGAGAGAAAATATGAACATCAAGACTGCCTTCAGTTTTATTGTCTCTATATCTCTTCTTTCTCACCCCTCTCCTTGCTTTTTCGCTCTCTGCTAATCTCAAAAGTAGAACAGCCCCTTCCTATCATTTCTCCTAAAAAAAGAAGCAGACGAAGAAGGCTGGAGACAATGTGTCACAGGCTGCGTTCTCTCTGACCCCTCCCAGGGGAGCTTGTGTTTTAGTTGGGTTGGAACATGAGGGTGCACTAACTCCCTCCATCCTTCTCCCGGTGGGGTTCTCCAGAGGCGGGGTGCAGATCAGAGCAGCATGTGTCTCTGGTGATATAAGGTCGGTGTTTCGTAGGATGAGAATATGATATGACAGATAGCAGCGAAGGGCCACAGCACTAAGATCTACATGCACAGATACTGACGTGCTATAACCACTTAGTTACAAAGCAAACAATTAGAAAACGCAAATCACAAAAAATAGTAAACTCAATGAAGAGGCTGACCTGAAATCAGTCAGCTCACTAATTTTGCTGCTCTAAATATCTTGACATATTCAAGGAGAGATCCTGACAGGCAGAGGGGATGATGATAGCTTAGTGCTCACGGCTCCAAGCTGTTCCCAGAGAGGTTGTACTTTTGGTGCCAAAGTTGCTAAGACGTAAGGATGAACCAACAGTTGAAGAGCCAATGAAATCACAGTCCTGCTGCATCACGTTTTGCCCTGAACAAGACATTTAACCTCATGCTGCTTCAGGGGAATGTGTCAGACCAGCATAGGTCGCTTTGGATAAAACCATCTGTTTAGATTCCTTAAGTGTTTTATGCTTGCAAGGTCCAAAATGAATTTCCCTTGTTACTATTTTTAGGCTGAGTTGACATTTGATTCAGAAAGAACAAATCAGTAATATCCATGATACTAACGCTGCGTGTCCACCAAAGCGTTTTTAGCCAGCAGAAAATGCTAGGCGCTCTGCTGAAAACGCCTTGCTGCGGGGGCTTAAGAGCGTTTTTTTCAGTTTGACTCTTTGCTTGTTATGTTACAGAATATCTGCGGAAGTGTTACTAGTATCTCATTTCACAGATAGTTTGTTTCTGTATGGATTCTATATAAAATTGCATTTACAATGTAAAGTATTTGCTCTGGCTCTTGTTTTAAATGACTTTGTTACTACCGTTATTATGCTCATCTGTTGATGTTGTACAAGCAGAATGTGGCGGTTGGTCGGTGTTGTATTAGGCCCGCCCCTCCTCCTCTCTAATTGGCTGGGTGAAAAGTGACAGCGATTAGCATTTTACTCAAAATTGAACATTCTTCAACTCTCTGCGGCTGGAAAAAAACGCCAAACGCTCAGTGGTTGAGCGTGATATACTCGTTCAGTGCCTCATTACGCTCATGGCATTCTAAAATTCATGAAAAAATGCTTTGGTGGACACACGGCCTAATTATTGAACTGGCCTTTTTATGTGATGGGATTCACAAGAAATTGCGTACATACGTCACTCGCCGTGTTTCGTCATATCTGTAAATAGAGAAAAGTTGCTCTGGCTACTTTGAGAGTGGCTAAGGGTGGGCGATATACCGGTATACCAGTAAGAATTGTTTTAACCGAAAGAGATTTTGGACTTAGTCCACTTTAGTCAAGCTCGCATTTGCTGACTGTCAGCTGATTACATCTACCTATAGGAATACAACGTCTATCACTGCATACATATATAAGCTCCTTTGGTACTATCAGCAACCATCCCGTTCTCAAGAGTTAATTTACTCTCCTCCATCCCAGCTCCTCCTCTCGTCCAGTCAGGATTTGGTATTCTGATTCTAGATTCAGTATCCCCTGTTCTGTTTACCCTAAGGGGGGTTATTGCTGCTCTCCTGGTCTTATCCATGCTAGGCCATGGATGCGCAGGGAGTTCTTGCCCAGAACAGAACCATACCGCTAATCTGAATTGTATGTCCTGACAGAACACACGAGTATGGATCCATCTTAAACTGACAGCATCCAAATGACCCTGCTGTTGTTATTAACAACAAAAGGATAATCTCTTACTCCTGTTGACTGAATAACATTTTCAAACTTTATATAAGAATAAATGTATATTTAATTCACACAGTAAAGACAATGCAGTGTTTTTCATACATTTGATTACTCTATACATTTTATGTAGTATTTCTTATTTCTAGTGCTTTAAGTTTTTCAGGTAGGTCTATTTCACTTTTCGATGTTTACTTGTCTTCAATATGCTTGAGAGGTTTTTTAGGCTAGTATTCGTTTTTTAAAGGGGTCCTGTTATACCCCTTTTTACAAGATGTATAATAAGTCTCTGATGTCCCCAGAGTGCATGTGAAGTTTTAGCTCAAAATTACCTCACAGATAATTTTTTTTCGCATGTTAAAATTGTCTCCCTTTCAAGAAGAGTTTGTTTTGTTTGTTTGTTTGTTCTTTTGTTTTTTTAGATGGCGAACTGGAGAGTATGCTGGCAGAAAGAGAATGCGGCAGAGCTCGTAATAAAACCAGAATCAACATTGGCTGGACTTTTCGAAGATGGTGAGAACTGAGGTATTTAAAATGTTGTAAAAGCGATACAAAGATGTCATTTTTATTACTCAACAGGTGAGCAAGGTATTTTATGGAACAGATAAATTGCCTTAAGTATAGCTCTCTAACAGATTTCATTGTAAAGCATGATCTATTGTGAAAGGTCATTTCATTATGGTTGCTGTAGCTCTGTGCTGGAATTTATTCATGGGTATAACTACAGTAACGTCTTCAGTCAGCTTGAGATCCTTCCCATCCAAACTAGTTATATCTCTTAAGCCTAGTAGTGAATGTTTTATGAGCAGTAGGATAACCATATTCATCCGCAAATTTCTTCTAAAGATTCTAAAACAAAGTTCTTTTGCAAAATGCATGCAGTGATTTTTGGTTTTGTTTTGTTTTTGTTGCATGGGCCAAAAGTTAGTGTACCTTTAACAGTTTTCAACAACTACAATAAGAAATGTTACTTGAGCAGCAAAAAAAAAAAAAGCCTTCTTGAGCGTAAGAGACACAAAAACAAACAAGTGAGCAATACAGAAAGAGCCACAGAACTACAGTTTTAAATTTTTTGAGGAAATCAACTTACAAACGGCTTACGTAAATTTGTCTCTGCACATTAAGCCTGAATGGGAGAAACTATTTTAACTTCAAAAAATTACACGCATCACCTCCAAGGAACAATTTCTTTGACAGAAGCTTTACAAAGAGAAACTTTGGTTCTTTTTAACAAGGCATTGGATAAAGAAGAATGTGTCTCAAGCTTTAATCAAGTTAAACAAGCACCAAAAGAGTCTCTTGATACATAAGCCTGGAGGAAATGTTCTCCTCTTTCACCTTTGTTAAACACCTTTAATTTATTTACTTGGAATATTCCATCATGATGGAACAACAAACAACAGCCAGGATAGACTTGCTATCGAGTCGACTACCTCATTTCAATGTTTGCTCTCTGTCTTAATATCATCTTGAATTCGGCTGTTCATCTTTGCAGTCCATTCTTTGAGCAGTACAAGGGGTCGTGGAGGTCTGGAGTTGCTAGGTGACTCTGGACAGGAAGATCAGTGAACAGACGTGACTGTAGACCCTTGACATCAAGCTTAGTGCTGAGACGTCACTGGTCGTGTTTGGGCTGGTTAATGACAAGCAAAGAGTAGAGGCTCCTTCTGGCCTGTTTGCGCACACACACGCACGCTCAGATGAGAATGATATACATAGACAGGGTCTAAGCACCAGAAGATATTTTGAATCCCTGTTAATTGGCCCAGAAGAGGCAGAGAGCGAAAATAATCCCGCTGACAGGAAACGTCCTTCAAACAAACACAAACCTCTACGACATAGATGCCGAAATTCGAATCATTAGACACAAACACAGTAATTTGTAGAGTGCCATAGATATTCAGAAAAGTTGTTTTTTGCACTCTCACATATTGTCAGGAAATTGATTGAAGGTCTTCTGCAACTTGATGAAAGTTGATGTGTTTTCTATAAATCTATAAATACAAGTCAGCATGACTGACAAAAAGACATCAAAAATTCTTGCAGTATATCATTCATCCAAAGG
Source organism: Gobiocypris rarus (assembly GCA_023029165.1). Classification (NCBI taxonomy): domain Eukaryota; kingdom Metazoa; phylum Chordata; class Actinopteri; order Cypriniformes; family Gobionidae; genus Gobiocypris; species Gobiocypris rarus. Next base: position 479,961 of record CM040922.1, on the reverse strand, counting down.
ATTGGAATAATTCATTTTCCACTGTGTCTCACGCACAGTTGCAAGCTTTTAAAGTATACTCAATCAGGACATTCGCTCAGAAGGATAGAAGTAAAGTAGCATATCCGCCATTGCATGCAAAGTTTAGATGAAGAACCAAAACAAAAACGATGGAGAATGATATGCTGCTTTGAACATATGCTTTCTTTGAACAGCGTGTTGTGTTGTTTTGTATTGCTCTTTCCGCACTTGTCATGGTCGGGCCAAGGCTCATTGATGCACGGGAGCGAAGGCTGTGTGGTCCAATCAAACAGACGAGCTATTGTATCTCAAATTGCTTAAGAAGTTAATGCTGGTTCTGATAGAATGGTGTCAGAATACACAGTGCATCACAATTAGTTGTGTATGGGGCTGCATAGTCGCAGACCAGTCAGGGTACCCATGCTGACCCTTGTCCAACGCCGAAAGCGTCAACAGTGAGCATGTGAGCATCAGAACTGGACCACAGAACAATGGAAGAAGGTGGCCTGGTCTGATTAATCAAATTTTCTTTTACATCACGTGGACGGTTGGGTGAGTGTGTGTCGCTACCTGGGAACATATGGCATCAGGATGCACTATGAGAAGAAGGCAAGCCTACGGAGGCAGTGTGATGCTTTGGGCAATGTTCTGCTGGGAAACCTTGGGTCCTGCTATCCATGTGGATGTTACTTTGATACGTACCACCTACCTAAGCATTGTTGCAGACCATGTTCATGGAAACGGTATTCCATGGTGGCTTTCAACAGGAAAATGTACCCTGCCACAAAGCAAAAATGGTTCAGGAATGGTTTGAGGAGCACAACAAGAAGTTTGAAGTGTTTACTTGGCCTCCAAATTCCCCAGATATCAATCCAATCGCGCATCTGTGAGATGTGTTGAACAAACAAGTTCGATCCATGGAGGCCCCACCTTGCAACTTACAGGACTTAAAGGATCTGCTTCTAACATCTTGATGCCAGATACCACAGCACACCTTCAGGGGTCTAGTGGAGTTTATGCAGCGAAAGGGGACCAATACAGTATTAGGAAGGTCATAATGTTATGCCTGATCAGTGTATAGTTTCCAATTATAATATGTACATTAATGCAAACCTAGTTTTTAAAAAAGGTTGTAAAATATTTTGTCTCTGTTTATGATAACCAATGCATTGACTAATGTCAAATTAAACCATATTGTAAAATGTAAAACTATTTGGCATAACAGAGGTGTGTGTGTGTGTGTGTGTGTGTGTGTGTGTGTGTTTTAAATGTATTCAAATTCTTCAATACCATTACTCCCATTCTTCTAGATCAGTAGATCTGACTTAATAAATTGGCATGATAACAACCTCTCTCTAGTCGAGTGTCATCAACACCTACAGCTGTACTTTAGGTTTCACAGGTCATTAAAGACTGGAAAATGTACCCATGTTTTCTACTAACGGACCACATCTTGTATGTTCTTATCAGTCCACACTGCATGCTCCTAATTACACAGATAAAACGAAAAGCACACGGAAACAAATAACTTATCAGGCTGTTAATAATTTAGGGTCATGTCACTAATAATTAATAAATTAGAATCTGTCTTGGAATCCTTATCACTTTGATTAAAAGCACACTATGTGCGTAAGCAGTGAGTTAGTGTAAACAGTGTAAATGCAACAGCAGGTCTAAGTTGTGCTTTCACACCACCAGAGTTTCTGCTGCATAAAAGAGCTGCAGTTCTAGAAAAACAATGTGATTTCTTTGTTACACTGTAAACCCTAATGCTCAAAATAATTAATTGGTTTGAATGGGACAAACTTAAATTGAACAAATTAGTTCAAATGAACTTTTATGAGTATTTAGCAATTTCTTTTTCTAATTAGTTCAAGTTAAGAACAATTAAAATGTATAGGTACAAAATAAAAATCTGCCAGTTCTGCTAACTTATTCAGGTTTACATTGTACATTGAATATTTTCTTTAAAAATGGACACAAATTACAAAATAGTTATTTGAAAGCATCCAATGAGAATTACAAGCATGAACAGCATTAAATTGAATTTACATGGGTGGTTTGTATGATCCTAACGGTGCATGTGGAACTTTCATTAAGCCTAACAGGTGACTTTTTAATAGATGAGTAGCAGCTCTTTGTATTAATCTATTACTTCATAAAATCCTATTGCTTTAGATACAGCAAATAAAAAGAGAGTTTGAGTATGAATGCTACAACCTGTTAACATACAGCCATTACTGGTGTTGACGAGGACTATATCAAAAGCATTTTAGTCTTAATCACAAAATATCTATATCTATTTTTTTATTTTTTACATGGCTCTTTTGTTGTTTCTGGATTTTGTGGCTTGTGACTTCTATGGGAAGTTCACAGGCCTATATCTCACAAACTTCAGCTTCTCTGTTATCCATCAAATGCACATGAACCCAAGCAATGATCACGCTATTAGCCCTCCTGCTAAATATTTCCTTTAAATCAGTTTGAAGATCAGTAAATTAATGTTAACAAGACCAAACAAAGCAGACAGAGATTCTGTATTTATCCATGTTTATCCCAATGTCTCATTTCTGTCCAAAACAGTAGCATGATGTCCCGTGAGAAAAAGAGAACTAGGTGAGCTTGTACAGTGATAAGATAATGTTAATTTCATAACAGATTGTAAATACTAAGACTGACAGAGGAAGTGAGAGGCACAGGGCGGGAAAATAGAGGTGTGAAACTAAAAGGAAAAAGAGCACAGAAGCACAGGAAGACAAACAGACAGGCATTATCTCGCTGTTACAGTGAGGTGAACACCAGCTCATGCAAGAGCTTCCACTTTGCGACCGTGATCCAAGAATGTGAGTTGCATCCTTTCATTGCCTTTTTGTAATAATGTTAACATTGGAGTGAAAATTGTTTCATAACTTTCTTGCAGTTTACTAGACTGCAGAACATGGATATCAAATTCAAGGTTTAATTTACTGAGAAGAGAAGATATCTCTGGGTTTACGTTTTAAGAATTGTAGAATGTAATTTTTTCCTGATGGTAAAGCTGAATTTTCAGCATCATTAATCCATCCTTCAGAAATCATTCTAATATGCTTATTTTCTGCTAAAAACTAAAAACAAAAACAACAACATTTCATATTATTATCAATGTTGAAAACCGTTGTGCTGTTTAATATTTTAATGGAAACACTGATAGATTCTTTTTTTCTGAATTATTTGATATACATCATTCTAAAGAACAGCATTTATTTGAAATATTCACCTTTTGTAATGTCACTTTTGTTACATTGAATGCATCCTTGCTGAATAAAAATATTAATATTTAAAATAAAATAAATCTTACTGACCCCAAACTTAAAGCATGAGCTGACTTGATTAAGTTTAAGGATGTGGCATTGTGAAAAGCATTCATAAGCAAGCCCTTAACCAGTTATGTTTAATATAAGTAAGTGATAAAATACTAATGTTAGTGTTTGTCTTACATTTTGGAAAATCTGCAGACTGCCGTCTGGTCATTTATTTTTGGATTCCAAGCAAAGAAGCTAAACATTGACGAAGGTGTCCAGAAAGAATTATTACTTTTCATCATTGTTTAAAGATGGATGAGTTAGCATCTTCTGTTCAGGCTATGTTTGTTTGAAATGAGACCACACACACATTCAGTGCATCTGGAAAGTATTCACAGCGCTTCACTTTTTCTGCATTTTGTTATGTTACAGCCTTATTCCAAAATGCATTAAATTCATTATTTTCCTTCTGCAAACAATGCTCCATAATGACAGTGTGAAAGAAGTTTGTTTGAAATCTATGCACATGTATTAAAAATAAAAAAACTGGTTAAAAAAAAAATCTACATGCATAAGTATTCATAGCCTTTGCTCAGTACTTTGTTGAAGCACCTTTGGCACCCATTACAGCCTCAAGTCTTTTTGAGTATGATGGTTCAAGCTAGCACACCTATTTTGGGCCAGTTTCTCCCATTTTTCTTTGCAGGACCTCACAAGCTCCATCAGATTGGATGGGGAGCCTTCGCCCCAGTCTGAGGTCCAGAGAGCTCTGGAGCAGGTTTTCTCTGTACATTGTTGTATTCATCTTTTCCTCAATCCTGACTAGTTTCCCAGTTCCTGCTGCTGTAAAATACATCCCCACAGCATGATGCTGCCACCACAATGCTTCACTTTAGGGATGGAATTGGGCAGGTGATTAGCGGTGCCTGGTTTCCTCATAACATGACGCCATTTAGGCCAAAGAGTTTGATCTTTGTTTCATCAGACCAGAGAATTGTGTTCCTTATGGTCTGAGAGTCCTTGAGGCGCCATTTGGAAAACTCCAAGCCGGCTGTCATGTGCCTTTACTGAGGAGTGGCTTCCGTCCTGGCCACTCTACCATACAGGCCTGATTGGTGGAGTGCTGCAGAGATGGTTGTTCTTCTGGAAGGTTCTCCTTTCTCCACAGATAGATGCTGGAGCTTTGTCAAGAGTGACCATTGGGTTCTTAGTCACCACACTGACTAAGGCCCTTCTTCCCCAATCACTCAGTTTGGCTGGGTGGCCAGCTCTAGGAAGAGTCCTGGTGGTTCCAAACGTTTTCATTTACAGATGATGGTGGCCACTGTGCTCATCAGGACCTTCAATGCTGCAGAAATGTTTCTGTATTCTTCCCCAGATCTGTGCCTCAAGGTCTAAAGACAATTCCTTGGGCTTCATGGCTTGGCTTGTGCTCTGACATGCACCGTTACCTGAGGGGCCTTGTATAGAGAGGTGTGTGCCTTTCCAAATCATGTGCAATGAACTGAATTTACCACAGGTGGACTCCAATCAAGTTGTAGAAACATCCCAAGGATGATCAGTGGAAACAGGATCATACACATGAGCTTAGTTTTGAGTGTCATGGCAAAGGCTGTGAATGCTTATGTATACTTAGTGAGTTTTTAGGTTATTTTTATTTTTTAATACATTTGCAAAGATTTCAAAAAAACATATTTCACGTTGTCATTACGGGGTATTGTTTGTAGAATTTTGAGCAAAATAATGTTGAAAAAGTGAAGCACTGTGAATACTTTCTGGTTGCGCTGTAGAAACTGGTACCATGACTATGATTCTTGATCATTATATTTTTATTTAAGATATTCCTTTAGTAGACCGTTTGTTAGTTATTTTGGTGGCTGTCTAGATTGACAGCCAGGGAGTTCAGTCACTCTGCTGCTAATTAACACTCCAACTGTTTGATTCACTGTTAATTGAAGGGGTACTATTGTCATCAACCTCATACTTGCACGCTTAAACTATTCATTTATTTCAGCATGATTCACTGAGTGAATATCTAGTGCATGAACTCACATTTCTGTGCATGTGAAAGAGCCAGAGCATGTCATTCTCTCAGCAGAGGTGGAAAAACAGGACCCAATGTAGTATATCCATCTGACCAGTTAATCTTCATGCTGTTTAAAAAAACAAAAGGTGTTTTATTAGGTCTAGAAGAACACTGGGCAAGTGTTGTATGACTTGGTGAGCTTGGAATTTTGTCATGGAAACATATTTAAGCTCATGTTTCTACACCGCAGAGAATGCTGAATGAAAGTGCCTTAATTGTGTCGTTGCTATCGACCGTCTCTCAACTGCATTTATGTTTGAGCATTCCTTGGAATCTAACATTTTTCTGACCTCTGCCATAAGGTGTAAACTGATAATGCTTGTTCTTGATCAAATATGTTTCTGTGCTAACACATGAATGGTTAAAAGGGGGAGAGATATTACAGTCTTTTCTACAGTAAGATGCCAAATCAAATAGACACAAAAGAAATTTCACAATTCAAATTGACATTTGCATGGACACTTATTGATTCAATCTGAATTAATTCATTCGGATTGATGAATCCGAATGTAGTGTTTACAGGATCAGGTTATGCACGTTTAAATGTGACAAGACAAAATGTAACCTTTTGCCACATGCTCACTGCAAATAGAGTTTCCTGCTGTTGTTGCATACTAACCATCCTCTCTTTTTTTGGTTTGAAAAAGCAGACTTAATATTTCCCTATTTTGGGTCCTAATGAGGGAACGATGAGCACATGAACCATTATGCCACGCTACTTATATTTAGCAAACAGCAAAAATGCCCATTCCCAAAACCAGTCGTCTGTGGATGAGATTCCAAAACAAGGAATGGTGGGACATTGTCCTGCTTCACTTCACAGACGATTAGTGGAAAGTGAATTTCAGAATGACTGGACACTCATTTGTGGCACTTTATTCAACAGGAAGAACCGCTCGTTCCAAATGTCTAACGTCATTAAGCTATTTCGACATTATTGCACATGTGCAGTACTACCCAGTTTTGGTTTTCGAGCCTATCAAGTGTTTACATGTCCTCTCGATCGGATTACAAAAGGCCAATTCATTCCAACTGACGTGGTTACATGTGACTTTTTATTCCGATTGTGCTACTAGTCCGATTACAATCAGATTATTAGGGTCCATGTAAAAGCAACTATACTTTTATTTAATTTGTATACCTTTGACTGAAAGAAATTCTTCTATTACAGTTTTCCCTTCCACCTAAACCCACATTTTAAATGTATTACTTCATAAAAATAAAAATAAAAGGTGTGATATTTCTGACATTATACTTGATGAAGTGGAAATATCAAGTGTTTTGGATCAGTCTTCAGAGTATTTCATCCTGTTTACACTCAAGCGCTTTTCACACTATAACTCCAGGTTATTGTTGTTCTAAACACTGTGTAAAGAAACATCTCACACTAGTAATTTAGAAGCAGGGTTATGAAAATAGTTCATCCATTTGTTTTAATGATCATTGTTATGCATCATCCAGGAACAATGGTCAAAGAACAAATGATGATGTAAAATCTTGTCGTTGAGACATACATTAAAGGGTTAGTTCACCCAAAAATGTAAAAATTGTCTTCAGTTACTCACCCTCATGTTGTTGCCAACCCGTAAGACTTTCATTCATCTTTGAAACACAAATGAAGATATTTGAAATGAAATCAGAGGATTTCTGCCCTCCATTGACAGCTACGCAACTACTTTGTCGCTTCAAAAGTTCTTAAAAAGATCATAAAACGAATCCTTATGAATTGAGCCGTTAAGTCCAAATAATGTCTTATTTATAGCTGCACAATAGGCTGGGCTGAAAAAAAAAAAGGAATCAGAATTTTGGTGGGACAAATCTCCCTAAATGTCAAGTTGTTATGACCCTAAATCTGATTCCAGCCTTCATAAAATAAATGACCTAGGTTTGATCTGAGCAAAGATTTTTTAGTTTAAACTGTGTGGGGATAAAGGCACTAGACAGCCTGGCCATCATATATAGTATGGCAGAAAACAATTGAATTTCTTTTATGAGGGTGTTTAAAATAACTCAAATTGACAAACATTCCAGAGTGCTTGTATGAATGTCAAAGGAATAAATTAGATTGCCTAGCAAGTATGGTCTCTTTATTTTATATTTCTCACTTGTGCATGTATGGTGTTGAAAAATCCACATGGAAACCAATGACATAGTGATTATGTGCTTTCATCCCTTTACAAGTATCTGTTCAACCCACTGTCATCTTCTACTGTGATTTTATCTCAACAGTGTTCATCGTCGGCAACTAATGTAGCTTTGAATGCAAAATGCAAGAAAAATAAATCAACATCCAAGCACCCCTCCACTGGGATTTAAATAAATATTTTTAAAAAACACAAGAGAAAAAGAAATAGGGTACAATTGAGAGAGATCTTGTATAACTCAGGCCTTTTTGTCCTTGCAGTAAACAGGGGCCGAAGTTTTGCATTAAATTTGCATTCAATTTAGATTCAGATTTGCATTACATTTTTTTTGGTGACCTTCCAGAAGACATAATACCACACCATATCAGACAAGCGCATTCATTAACATTTCTTTGTGCTAACACATAAGTTTCAGAATATGAATGGTAGAGAATAATCCTACCCAGACTCATTGGGAAAACATGCCTTTGGCGACATTTCTGCAAAACGACAACTTTTCATGACACTATAAAAGGTGAAATGTCAAGTGAGTGACACTAAAAGCAAGTTCAGTTTGTGTTCAGTTGTTGTATGCGTAACCACGACAAATGTCCGGCAAGTGGTGTTAAAAATATAATGCTCCATCGCACTTGAAAAAGTACTACCTACGCTAAACATACCATTCCCCCTAACCAATAATGTTATCAAAAGCAAACATGACACATGATACATTTTCTGAAGAAACCATGTAATTTATCTCCCTTCCACAAGTCTTTTGAGCTCTTTTATGGTAAATGGACTGCATTTATATAGCACTTTTAATGGCCATCCAAAGCTCTTTACATGTTGCCTCACATTCACCCATTCACTCATTCATTCATACACCAACGTCTGGTGTCAGCCATGCAAGGCACCATCCAGCTCGTCGGAGCAGCTGGGGTTAGGTGTCTTGCTCATGGACACCTCCACACTTGGTCAGTTGGAATTGGGGATCGAACCACCAACCTTCCGGTTTGTAGACAATCTACATGAACCACTTGTACAAGGGTGCGCCATGTGAGCTTCCAAGCAAGTTCGGAAAGCCACATATATGGAGATGATTATGTGATGCAAATGTCAAAATGCATTACTTTTTAAAAGCATGCATTATGCTAAAAGTGTTTTGAGCTGGCAGGAAACTGCATGAAAATAAGTGTTTTCGATAATATGCTCCTGTGATCATAATATTTGTAAAAGGGAAATGTTGCTGATATTGCCACTAGAGGCCATTTGAGCTGTAAACTGCAGTGAATTGTATATTTACATGTTTGGAGTATATTAAAACAGAAAGGCAGTGATGGGAGAAACGACGCATTTCGAAAATGTAAATGAATTGAACCAATTGCTTCACGAAAGTGCTCAAAACGCTTGCTGATCATCAGAACAGTGTAACTTAAAAAAAATAAACCTATTAAAATGCAATGAATAAACCATCTAATACCCTGTGGGAAAAATCAAGTTTGTAATGCTGTTTAAATGTCCATGTGGGGTTTTTAATATGCTTTCAGACAAACCATGTGCAAAATCACAAGTCAACAGAGTCAGACTCAACACCCTTGCTGAGTGTTTTCTCTGCAATGCACTGCAGTGAACCAAAGACAGTCTCAAAAACGCGGTTTGAAATCGCTGGTGTTCCTGACATCACAAACTACCTTGTAACCAATCACGTCAACATGCAGGCAGGCTTTAGCATATCATCATTAGTATGCTGCGAAGCAGGAGAGTCTCAAGCCACACCGGTATTTCTGTCAGGACCACTATCAAAGATGATTTATTGACTATTAGCATAGTCGGTCAAATGAGGAATCTATGTAAATATATCTATGATTGTGCGGTTTTGACCTTATTCGTAAGTAATGGTGCTGGGGAATACCAGATGAGATTCATCTGATATGAGGTAAAAATAACATAAATACTGTTCGGTTTCTCGCAGAAACTGATCTTTCGTGTCTTAAGACATCAATTTGTCGCCACGAGCCACATGGTTTAATATGTATTCATACGTCTGTGTTTATTACTCATATAGAATTACACCCCTTTGACATGCATGCACAGCAACAGCGGTTGGAGTTAAAAAATCTTAATTTGTGTTCTACTGAAGAAACCTACATCTTGGATGCCCTGGGGGTAAGCAGATAAACATAACATTTTCATTTTTGGGTGATCTATCCCTTTAAGCTTACATGAAAAGAGAATTTGTGAGTATCATATGAGCTGAATGTATCAGAATAAACACTAAACACATGTGATATCATTAGCTGCATCCCAATTCAGAGGCTGCATCCTTCGTAGGACACAGACTTCAAAGGCCACACCTTCGAAGTCCGCAAAAGGTCAGAGTGTTGTTAAATGGGACGGTCTAGCCTACAGAGGACTGCTCTTGTCGCCTAGCAACTGTGACAGCTGCCGTTGATGAACGGCAACCTTTGTCCTGGGCTGAATCCAAATCACAGCCTATACCCTCAAATACATACCCTGTGTTAGGGGACAGCCATTTGGTGTTCGAAACCATAGTGGATGTTATTGAGTGCACTCATTCAATCCCACATTGCACTGGAATAACAAGTGTACAGCCAAGACCTACACACAACGGCTGTCCAAATTCACTCCCGTTTTCATTCACTCCTTCAAGTGAACTGTATTAGTCTACTAACGTAGAGAACTGTGATTAGGAGGTGATTTCGGATTCAGCCCTGGACTTTTTTGAAAGTTATATTCAACAGTCTGAAAAAATGTGTCTAAATATGTTCACCTTGGTCTATTTATATGTACATGCTAAAGAGTATAAACTATATAAGATCACGTCTTAGTAAGATTTGTCAACATTTAAATTTTGTATCATTGAATATTTAACTAAGAAACCAAATGCTTACATTTGAAAGTGTAATCTGGCAATCCTCTCTCAAAAAAAAAAAAACCCTGTCGTCACCAGCGTGCAATGAATTCTGAGGTAGGCTAGGCCACGAAGGAGCTGCATTTTGAGGCCGCATTTGAAGGAGCGTTTGAATTGGGACAGCCTTCCTTGCGCCACTGTTACGCAATCGGCCTTTGAACGCAGCCTTCAATTAAATAAAATTGGCTTCAGGAGTTGCAATGACCCGATGAAGGCCTGGTTTCACAGACTGGGCTTAGATTAAACCAGGATTAGGCCTAAATTCAATTAGGACATTTTAAGTATCTTTTATAAAAGTGCCTTTAAAAAAACCTTACTGGTGTGCATCTTGAGACAAAACAATGGCACTGACATATTTGAATATATGTTAGTTGCTTTCAGTTAAAACAGCTCAAACATGCATTTTAGTCTGGGATAGTCTTAAACGCCACAGAGGTATTCTCTTCAAATTAGCCTACAGCTGCATTTTAAACTGGGATGGGATGAAGTAATGTAACATTTGATGATTGTACATTTCACTTTTTTCTAAAGGTTCTAAATGGCTACTTTTTTCTGTAACCTTGTTCTTTTTCTTTTAGGAATGACCCTGGGCTGATATCTGAGCAGTGGCCGTAGATGTTAATGTTATGGCAGTTTTATAGCACCTAATGTAAATGTTTGAGAAAAACAGATGACACGTGGAGTCCTGAATAAACTAGTTTGGATATCACTCTGACACAGGAGGACACAAATCTCCAAGCTTTCCAGCTTCTGCAGCTAACAATGACGTTCACTGCCCTGCGCTGGGTGGTACTGGTGGCCTTCATTGCTCTGACCGTTTGTGGAAACGTGCTGGTTTGTCTGGCTGTGGCCACCAGTCGGCGTCTGCACCAGATTAGTAGCTGTTTTATACTATCACTGGCTGTCACAGACCTGCTGCTGGGTTTGCTGGTACTGCCATTCTCTGCCATGCTTGAATTACGGAATGGGAGATGGCCTCTTGGGGGTGTTTTTTGCAACATCTACATCTCTCTGGATATAATGCTCTGCAGTGCTTCAATCCTTACTCTACTGGCCATTAGTGTTGATCGTTATCTTGCAATTTCCAGCCCGCTCTGCTATCCCAGGAGGGTCACACCTAGGCGGGTGGCGATCACTCTGACTGCAATCTGGACATGCTCTCTGGCTGTGTCCTTTGTGTCTATTAACCTAGGCTGGAACACACCTGACTTTAGAGTGCAAAACCTGGACTGGGTCATGTGGGATGAAGGAGAGGAAGGCAGGACCTGCCGCTATGAATGGAATAATAATTATGTGCTGCTGAAAGCTTTTGGAATCTTCTACCTCCCTCTGCTGGTCATGTGTGGAATGTACCATCGTATATTCTGTGTTGCACGTGAGCAGGTACGTTTCTCCACTTGGGTCAATGACATGACAATTATGTCCCGATCTATTTATTAATATGAATATTTATGTTAATATAAATAATATGACATAAATATAAAGATTAAATTCCTAAAAAAAGAAAAACTGTGGAGACTCTTATTTGTCATTGACCCACCTTATAAACATCATACCAAATATCTCATTGCATCCCCCTAGAAAAAGTAAATTGCAATAACGCTGTTCCCTTTCTCTTCATGTCTCACTTCTAGGTGCGTCGAATCGGGCAACCACTCCATCCTTTGCACAGGCTGCAAATGCAGTTGCCACCGCGCGGGAACACAAAGCCACAGTGACCCTGGCCGCAGTGCTTGGTGCTTTTGTCATTTGCTGGTTCCCCTATTTCACCTACTTCACATACATGGGAATGTTGAGACCCATCCGAACAAGTTGACTCACTCTATCGTTCTTTGGTTGGGATATCTCAACTCTGCTCTGAACCCCATTCTCTATCCAGCCTTAAACCGGGATTTCCGTCGGGCATGCGTACAGCTGCTCTGCTTTAGACGCAGCAATCGGGGGGCTTTGCCTTTTGTTCACCCCTTCTAAAAGAAACAGACTCAAAGCTATACAACAAAACACATAGTGGTATACCAGGACTTGTCTCGTTCACTCCAGTGAATGCAACCTACATTGCTAGCATCCCAAAATGAAGATAAGAAAAGACTGCAATGACTATAATAATAATACCAGATTCAACAATTTACAAATGATGACTTAAGCATTCCAAATGCACTAATATTTGATTATTAAAGGGGTCTTTGATTATGATTTCACTTTAGTTAGTGTGTAATGCTGCTGTTTGAGCATAAACAACATCTGCAAAGTTACTACGCTCAAAAGTGCAAAGCAAAGGGAGAAATCACACAGTTTCTGTCAATCTCATGTCAATCTTGAGTACATATAGAGTAGTATTGCATCCGTCATATCTCCAAAAAGTCTTAAGTTTCATCATATTATTTATTATGCTGTGACGATTCTTTCCTAATAGCGGCAGGAGGCGTAGGGCCTGTGCGCAGCTATTGCGTTGAGAGCGTCTGAAAGCTAAGACATCCTTAGAAAATGTGGGGAAAAACGTTATCCTAAAATAAACAATGGCTATCAATCACATTCAGCCATACATAGGCCTACATGATCCAGGATCAGATCCAGAGGCTGAAATAGAAGAGGAGCAGCAGCAACAACAGCAGGACGTCTTTATGTGGTAATGTTATGTACTGTAATTTTATTTATTTGCTAGTGGCTTGTGTAAATGACTAATTTCTACTTTTTATTATGGCATCGTAATTTTTGTGGGAAGTGCACATTGCATGCTCCATTGATAAAGTTATACGTGATCATGTTGTTTACTTGATGTACACTTACGCACAATAGCCAACAACACACAGACATTTGAAGCAGTTTTACTCATCGCATGCAGTTACAACACATGACCGTGAACCCATTGTTGGGACCGCTCCGTCTTTCAGCATTAGACGATCAGCAAATCGGGAATTGAACTGGGCCTTGTTTATAAAACAATTATCGTCTAAATGTAGGGAACAAACTGAATTGGGTTGTCTAAACACACTTCTTTGGTGATATTATTGATTTTGTGAAGTCCTGTGACCTGTGCTGCGCAGCTCAGCCAACGACGCCCCTAAAGCCAAGCAAAGCTGTTGAAAGAGCTGCTTTCACTCAAGTCGATTGTGCCCATACAAGGAAATTCCACCCTTGTTGACTTCACGCAGACACATACTTGAAAAAAAACTTTACGAAACTTCAAACAGCCCTAGCAATTTATAGATTTATCATGACAAAACATGCTAATCGATGACTTGAAGATAGGCACATCAGCTACATAAATGAATCAACTAACCATTCAGAAACGTCCTGTTGCATTCTACATGTTGTCACTTCTTGAGTCTCTTCATCATTGTCCAACTTTTGAACATAAAAGGCTGAACAGTTTCTGACGTTTTCAGTGCTTGCTTGTCTGGGTGAGGTAATCAGAGCTGCTAACACAAGCTCTTGAAGCTCCGCCCTCTTATAGAAAGAGGGCAGGAGCAGAAGCTAATTTGCATTTAAAGGGACACAAAAACATTTTAACATGCTATAAAAAATCTGTGGGGTATTTTGAGCTAAAACTTAACATACACATTCTGGGGACATCATATACTTATTTTACATCTTGTAAAAAGGGGCATTATAGGACCATAATATGGAAGAAATCAGAAGTCTTACACGTTTACAGAAAAAAAGATACTTCCACATTGAAAAAAAAAGGTGGATAAAATCTGTGCATTGCATGGAAATATTTCTGCTCGTTATCACTCTTGTGACTGACAGCCTCTGCTTTTTCGCAACACTGAGGCCAATTCATTAGTGACTTTCAGCCACTACTGCAAAATTTCCTTAAACTTCTCAACACACAAACTTTTCTTTTAACAATGCACAAATAAAAAATTAAAGATGAATACTTTCTTTGCCGAATGGTCAAGGCAGGTGTTTAGCTGGGATCATCCCACCCCTTCCCATTCTTATGGCCCTGTGTGTCAGTATGTGGATTAATGGAGGACCTTAATTTGCAGTGAACGAGTTTATTAAGGAAAACTTGAGACACAAACATAAACAGTCAAAGGGGTAAGGTGCCAGTTTAGAAAGCTGTTCAGTGGCTCCCGTGTTCTCTGCACACAGTTGGGAATATAAAGGGTAGAGGGAATAGCAGGTGAGGGAGATCAGCTCGTGATTATGCTGATTGCTCAAATCATGGGCTGCAGGAAATGACAGGACAAAACAAACAACAGAGATGAACCAGTGACACACCCCTGACCTGTGACACTGGGTAAGTCAACTTTAGCAGTTAAATGTGACATTATACAGAGATGTAAGACTTAGACGGAGACTTATTTGAAATGTTTCATACAATGTTTTATTTGCTAATGGTATTTCAGTCAACTTTTGTTACATTTACAGAATATAATTTGATTCAGTATTCTCTTTTATTCACTGTAAAACAGAAATGCTCAGCACAAATCATTTTTCCTTATATGTTAAATTAGCAGGATAAAAATAAATATGTTACTGTTTAACACAAGGTTTAAAAGAACCCCATGAAAATAAACCAAAATCAGAATGTTTTTTTTTGTTTTTGTTTTTCTCGTTCTCATTTGCCATACTAAAAAAGATAGCAAAATGTCTGTTATTCCTGCTTGTAAATATTTTACAGGTTATATAACACTACCAAGGCCTACAATTCAACCTTATTAAAAAATAGCAACAAAAACAACAAATCACTACTGGAAGGTGATTAAGTATTCTGGGTAAGCCTGTACATCATGAAAGACCACAAATATGGTTGGGTTTCTGATGTTATCAACCACACTGTTATAGAGATCAGCACTATTGGAGCTCTTCGCAGGGGGAACAGGAAGGCCTTGTTTTCCTTGAGTGAAATCACCGACAAGCACCCTGGCGAGGTACATGCGTTTATGTCCTATGGCATCAGGTTTAGAGTAGCCTCGGGCAGAGTAGCTCGGGTCCACAGCAAAATATGAACCATTCCCATACATGGCTCCTAAACACAGAACAAGAGCATTAGACTGTTGGTTTAAAAGACAAATGGTTACAAGTGCAAATAAAGTTTATGCTAAATTTGTGGACAAGGCCTGGGTCATTTTAAGTTGTTATTTGATTGTTCATATGCTCCCCTAAACTGAATTTTTTTAACAGAATGATACCATGCGTCCCAGCGTAGCTGCGATTGAAGCCGTGATTGTTGATCTGATCTGTCTTATCAGGGCCAGTGCCATGGAAGAGAAGCTTCTCATTATTATTATGTTGGTTTTTGTCTTCCAGTTCCTCCTTTTTGATCATGTAGTTTCTCCAAAGTGTGCTGTTCTGAACTCTTTCAATCTAAAGGCAAGAATAAACTTTCAGCTTAATAAAACATTACTATTACACCATAGTGCTAAATTACAACACCAAAACCTTTTTAACAAAAAACAATTAGTCTAGTCTTACTTCAATGATGTTAGAGGTTAGACTGGTTCTTCTGAACTCTTTCTCCACTTCTGCATATTCAGTTGAGCCTGCTGTGAGTTTTACAAGAACAACTGGCTTTCCTTTCATGTCTTCCCAATGTGAAGGCAAAGAACTTTGAGCTGCATCTATAGACAAAAATAGCAAAACACAATAATAATTAAACCTTGTACATGATGTCCTTTTATGTCTTTAATGTCTAAATGATCAAATATTCTCACCTTGCAGATCTACTCTGTTTAGCTCAATACTTATTCTCCCTCTTGTGGCCTCTTTGCTAACTAAATCAGCCTCATATTCATCATTATTAATCTTGATTTTCACTGAAGGCCGGCGGTTCAGAAAGGCCATTTCCAGGTCATAATTTGTCAGTATGTCAAAGTTTTTGATGCTGCGTCCATTCTCCTGATATTGCCACTTAACCATACTGCCGATTATAAATGCCTCACGTCTTCGGTATTCATTTCTTTCCACCTTACGGATCATATCCCGAATACGACTCTCTGCACAGTGAACGTCTCTTGTCAGTCCCTCCAATGTGACGACAGAGTCTTGGGCTTTCTTCTCAAGTTGGACTCTGACTGTGAGCTCCCTCTGCATGGCATTCAGCATTTCTACATCCTCCTTGTTGAAATGAGCAATGGCTGGATCACGGATTGGGATGGTCACATGCTCCCTTACTAAGAAGCTGTTGATCGTGTCCTTGGCTTCCCTCAGGTCCTCTGGTGTCTCTCCACACAGTTGGAACACAGCTGGCTCAATTTCCTCAACCACCATCACAAACTCTTCATTTGAGGGAGATTCTGAACTTCCCCATGAAAAAAAGTCTGCAGGTTTGAGAGAAAAAAAATAGAGCTCAATTATCAATAACTTTTTCACACAAATAGATGGAAAAAAACATTATTTTTTTATTGTTTACTGACCTTTCATTTTGGTAAGCAGACTTTTATCCTCCTCTACTTTCTCACCAGATCTTCTGACCATGCTTTGGTGGAAGTCTGCCACCATGCTCGACTGGAATATAAGAAACTTCACAAACTTGACATGCACCGGTTTCTTTTTCTTCACAAAGTCAACAACTGCATCAACCATGGCATCTGCAACGTCAGCGGGTTTTGCACCACCCTGACCTAAAGGATTAGAGAACAATTTACCAAAAAAAAGTAAATAAATCAACAATGTACTGCAACTATTGTATGTAGAAACATAAGACCACAGAAAAGCATCTTACCAGTGCCAAGAGCTGGAAAGGCAATGGAGGTAAACTGGCTTCTCTCGCAAAACTTCAGAACAGAAAAAACAACATCCTTAATATCAGATGGACCATTGCGTCCAATAATATGGATGATGTTTCCACATAGCAGATTCCCGGCTGAGGTCATAATCTCTGTTTGCTGCATGTTTGATGATCTCACTGTTGGAAATAACAGGTTTACCAATCACATCTAAAGTTAATCTCTTGAAGTACAAATGTAAAAGATAAAATATAAAAGTTGAAAGAATACAAACCAATCCGTGAACATTCTTGTTCCACTTGTAATCCAGCGGCGTCTAAAATGGCCTTGGATACTCCTGGATTGCAAAAAGAAATTAACAGTTACATTATAATTTTCTTTGAATGTAGAATTAATCCTGAATAAAACTTAATTAACAGCATGTGAAGTTTGATTAACCTGCTTTCAGGGAAAATGTCTGATTTGAGGAGTTGACAATGACATCAGTTTTTTCTTTAGTTATGTCTCCTGATGAAACCTCCAGAGTCACTTGGCCCAGCTGCATAGTGTACACCTTAGGAGAGGGAGAGGAGACTTTCCCAAAAAGCCCTAATTATAAAGAAAATAATAAAACACTGAGATGTATGGAAAGATCTACACAATTTAACTATCATGCATTTACTGATTAATTTATTTTTGGTCATTAAAACTCAATCATAGTTTGTCATGTATTTTAGAACTTTTACTATTGACCACTAGAGATGCCACAATATTTGATTTATTTAAAAAAAGGCTATATATATACTTTTTTTTTTCAGAATAAATATTTTAACAAAATGTATTTAGTAACAACATAAAAAGATAAGCAAGTGTTACCAGAGGTCTGAGCTGATTTAGCAGAAATATTTATTCCAGGCATAAAGTGTTGATGTGCTCCTTTTGTGATGGGACCCTGAATCTCTTGTCCAAAGATGCTGGTAAAGCACTAATCGATAAAGCACAGAAATATACAAGACAACATTAACATCAGCAATTATGGAAGATTTTCTAAATTAATGAAAAAGGTAGTTTAAACAAAACATTATTTTATATATTTTGGTATGAAAACACTTTTTTTTAATTTATGTTTTTTATTCAAAAAGACTATGGCTGTATTTACAGAGATCGGAATTTTTGCTGCGTGTAAACACAAAAATCCACACAAGATCCGATATAATTTTTTTTTTTCGCATCCGATATAAGCCACTTACAAATGTGGTTATAAATCGGATACATATCCGATATCTGGTCAGCAACGAGGTGATAACTTTGCTGTAATTAAACCAACAAGCTTCACTAATATGCTACTCATTCTCTCTCTCTCTCTCTCTCGTTAATTCATTGCAGCGCTACTTTATTTCACTTCAGATCGAACAACCCATAGATAAAATAACAAATGAAAATTAGTGTTATTTTCCTGTGTACATCCGTTGGGTCAAATTTTGCACTGCAAAACATCCATGACAGCTGTTATCTTGTCCATGCTGGCAAATAATCATGGCCACCCGACACAAATTATATAAGTAATTTTAATAGCATGGCCATTCTAATCCAGAGACCCTACCATGTGCACAGTAAAGCGATCACAGACGATCATTTTGGGCGGGAATTCGTGTAAATACAGAAATCGAATACCAGTAATGTAAACAAGTGGGCCAAAAAAAAACGGATATGGTCAAAAGATCAGATCAGTGCATTAAGTTCTCAAATGTGTTTTTATGATTCTTGAATCTATTTTTCATTCACTCACCCGAATGCTCTCCTGGTCAGAAGGGTGCACAATCACGGTTACCTCTCGAAGACTTGTAGAGTTAAATTCCTGGACTTCTGTTAGCATGATTCTGGCCACCAGATCTTTAGGAAAGCCGAGATTCCCAGTGCCAATTGCTGGGAAGACGACTGAAGCCATTCTCTGTGTATCTGCTTTTTTCAGGCAATCTCTAATGATCTGAATGAGTACCTTACAAATGAAATAAAAAAGTATGTTATGATCTTTTAAAGAAGGTACCATTTAAGTAAATAAGCACAGCCTACATGTGAGGCACATTTGAAATTTGTATTTAACTACATACAATTAGCCAGCAACAATTAAAATTGTTATTAAATGAAAAACAAGGATACATTTGAGAGAGGTAGATTATTTCTCACCCTATCTTCTGAGTTTTGTCCACCATTCCAAAATGGACAGACTACATGGAAGACTTTGGAACATTTCAGTCCATAACCATCTGTGATGACCATTTCACCATAATTGACACTGCTTGAGCGAGTAGCTGTGTTGATTTCTGACTGGAGCTGATGACCAGCAGTCTGAAGGAGTGATTTGGAGACGGCACCTTTGCTGAGGTCCATGTCATTTGATATAGTGTTTACAATGATATCAGCCTGCAGGAGAAACAAATAAGTAATTTCTGAAGGGGGAGAAACTTTGTTAAGGATTTTTAGATATTTTGACTGCCATCCAGTCAAAACGACTAATTAGGGCCCAATTTAGTTTATTAAAAGCTAGTTTTCTGTTTTTAGAAGTAACAAGTAATCTATGATTCACTTACACATGCATCCTGGATTTTCCCTTTGTGCAGATTGATTTTTAGTCCTTCTTTTGTGGTTTTGGTCTCAAAAACACTCAACCGTTCAGATTTATCTGATCTGCCACCAAAGCTTGAGTGCTCCTGTTCTTCAAAGTCTCTATTACCATGGCCTTTAGCACCTTCAAACGCTTGGTTTCTTTGGCCATAATTTCCATGTCCACGACCACGATAGCCATTTCCGTTTTCCGTCCACGAGCACTTTCACTTTCAGGATAGCCTTGTCCATGGTTACTATACCCATGAGGTTTGGTTTGATTTGGTTTGGTCATTTTAGGGTTATAAGCAGCAAACTCCTTTCTGACAGCTTGAGCCATGGCATCCACAGTGCTGCTATTATTGTCAACCAACAGAATCTCAGTTAATGTGCTACTGGAGCCTCTGCGGTTATGATCTTCGATGTACTCACACACTTCCTTCGCGATTGATTCAGTGCAAAGATCAAGAGGACAACCAAATACCCCTGAACTAATGACTGGAATTGCAATGGAGGAGCAGTTTTTGCTCAACGCCTGGTTCAAGCTTTCCCTCACAGCACGTCTCAGGCGTTGCTTGGTGGTTCGTCTGTCTGAATCACTGTAGCGAGGTCCAACAGCATGTACCACATATTTACAGGGAAGACGACCAGCTTCAGTGATGAAGGCATCTCCAGGTTTCAGACGTCCATTTGCTTTTGTGTGTTGGTCACAATATTGCTGTAGACATGGTCCAGCAGCTCGAAGAAGTGCCAAAGCTACACCACCAATGTGCTTCAGATCTTCATTAGCAGCATTGACCACAGCATCAACACTGAGCTTGCAAATGTCTCCCATCCTGACAGTAACAGTTACTCCACCTGGCATTAGAACCTCACAAGAGACCTGGCCAAAATCTTTAAAACTGCGTTCAGGAAATTCTTCCTCTTCCTGTTCCAGCATGTAATCTTCCTGGAGCAACACCACAAATCTTTTTTCCTTCAACATCATTGAGAGCATAATTTTACCCTGTTCCATGAAGTACTTCTTTGCTCCTGCCTTTTTAATGATCAGTGTGTCTGTGTAGAGAGATTCTGTCAAGCTTTTAAAGAAAGTCATAGCAGGCTGGACAAATCCACGCTCTCCAGACAGTTTGATCCAGGGTCTCTTTAAATCAAAATTCACTTTCACCTCATCAGACTTCATTAAATGCTGCCAGTCTTGTGATTTTCTGAATTTTATGAATTCAACTGCTGCATGTGATTTGACACGAACTGTTTCTTCAATTGTAGTATGTTTCTCAATGAAACTTCCTAGGTTCTCACTGACCTCCATCACTGGTTCTCTGAATCCAGTCACTATTACTTTATCTCTCTGTTTAGAAAAGTTTATAAACACAGATATCTTTTTGGAAGTATTAAACAATTCTTGCAATTGTTTCTTGAGAGCCTGCCACTCTGGCATTTGAAGGACACCCTGATCTTCTATAATGAGTTCTTTGGATGTAAGAACCGTATTCACCCTCTTCTCCGCCTCAACAAGTGCTTTTTCTGTGCTCCCAATTACAGCAACATCTTCATTTTCGATTGTGTAGACAGCAGTTATTCCATGAGATATAAAGAGATCTGTGGACATTTCATCACAATCCACTGATCTCAGGAACTCCAGGATTGAACGGTCAATCTTTAAGGGCTTCTGTTTCATTCGTATTTTCTTCTCAAGAACCCAATTTTTGAACATGATGATATCTGTATGAAGACCTGATAAAACTAAGCTGTTTATTTTTTTGTTGTAGTCAATGTGCAGGTGTGGAGAAGCAGCACTTTTCAGGCCATCTCTTTCAAACAGAGAGTACATGGCAGGAAACATCTCCATATGCTCTGTCACGCTGTTCTTTTCTCTCTCTATTTGATTTGTTGCTCTCGCTAAAATTTTCTCCATGATGGGTTTCAGTCCAGTTATCTCATGGGTCATTCCCACCAGTGTCAGGATCCCTTTAGAGGCATCCATATCAGTGAAAACCTGATCTTTCACCAATTCCTTAACATCACTCTCTACTTTAGACCACAAGGGGTGTGACACCGGCCACTCAGACGTTGTGTAGTTTGAGATTATTTTCTTGAAGGCATCACAGGCATTCTTGCTCCAGCCATCAATGTGTCTTCTGGTAACTCCTTTCTGTTTCAGTAATGCTGGATCAGGATTGAGCAAAGCTTCAGGTTTGTCCATGTTTATCTGGCAGAAGTGTGAGCTCATCTGGTCTTTAATAGAAGAAATCTCCCCTTTCTTGAGGAGGAACTCCATGATGGCAGGATGTACACTGACTGTAATGGGTTCAGGCAGCTTGAAATGTGGTCTGTTGCCACCATACAAGACCGTATCCAGTGATTTAAAGTAGGGATACATCTTGACTGGAACATTACAGATGTTATTCTCTTGCTTCAAAACTTTCTCTTTGGCTGTAAAGAATGAAAGTTGCAGGTACAGAGAATCAATGCATTGATATTGACAAAATATGTGTTAGCAAATCTATAACTGTAACAGCAAAGACTACCAGAAAAAAAAAAGTTTGTATACCTTCTTCCTCCTTAAAGATAATAATGGCTGCGTTTTCTGATGGAATTGTTTTAACTTCCTCTACTGGACCAGCATATTTCTCAAAATACAGTTCCAGCAGCATCTCATTGTTGTTGGCCTCAGCTGGAAGATTCTCCACCCGCACACATGTGCTTCTCTCCAGTGCACAGGCCCTTAGATTCTTCTTCTTGAACTTGTCATGCGTCTTGCTCTTCTCAAGGAACTTTTCTGCATCTGTCAGAAACATTTTACAGAATTTGCCTGACTCATTTGATCAAGTCATAATAACATACAACTACTGTATATATACGAGTAAAATATGAAATGTGTTAATTTATTAAAAATGTAATTATCTGATATACAAACATTTTCTCCAGTCCAAAAAAAAAAAAAACCCTATGCTGAAGCATTGTGTTATCAAGATTAAGCTAAATTCAGTTTTGGGTGCAAAAAGTTCAGTTGCAAATATGATACAATTAATATGTATATTTTATAAGAGAACTTACCACTGGGATTTTTAAACGTCACGACTGCTTTTCTTAATTCTGATATTAATTCAATAGTAAAGTCATTTTCATATAGACTGCTGATGTTCTCCACCAAAAGAGTCAAAACATCTTGTTTAATATCATCTGGAAGGTTTTCCAAGACCACAGCACTTGACTCTTGAGGCTTCTTCACATCCAAATCAGTTTGAGGGACACTTTGAACTTCTTGCAAAATAAAAGATACACATTTATTAAATGTCACTGCAGGTTATTTGTTGTGAAGTCACAAATAGTGTCAGCTACAGTTAACAAATAAAATAATGTTGTGTTATTTAGTAACCTAACTGATAGCCTTACTTTGGGTGTCGCGATATGCCGGTATTGAAAACATGAAATTGTGTTTATTAAAGTTATTTACGATAACTGTAATATTTAAAATGAATAGTACACAAAATAATCGACATCCCAAAGTACAATAGGTGGTGGTATTGCACCTTAACATTGCCATCTGTCATAAATCAGAAGAATGGGAGCTTTTTGGATTCAGAGAAACTGACTCGTTAGACATCCCAGTCTGCAGGACTTGCCAATCAACAGTGAGCGCAAAAGGTGGCAATACAAGCAACCTGTTCGCCCACCTCCACGTCCATCATCCTGCGTATTTTGCCACTATACAGAGACTAAGTTGTAATTATTTTTGCTAGTCCTAGGGGAAAAGTTACATTAACCTGTTAACTGCTGACACCTTTCCGTGTTTTATAATAAATTACATCCCTTGAGGCTTTTAGACCAAAAGTGTTCTCATTCAGATAAAAATGGATTATTGTATGTTTACTTCAAATATCTTTAGAGAGGAATATTTTTGTTGTTCTTTTACCTAAAATAGGGCGACGTGAGCATTTTGGGACGCTAAACTCTCACATGTAATTTGTGTAATTTATACTCAACACCGGAGGGCGCCCTTGCACAGAAAGTGCACAAATGACACCCATAGAAGTATTAAACTTCTTCCAGGAAATCCCTAATATGGATCGCTGCAGATGAATAAAATGCAGATAGACTTTTGACTGATTAAACATGAAGAGAATTAACACACCATTGTGACCAGTATATGGTTTATCTGTGTTCTTCAAGCCATCTTGGTTATTTTCTTAAGGATAATGTAGACCTACGTTTATAATGCAATGCCAATAGCCTTTATCACTGTATATAATACTATAAAATAATATAATTTCTGTCTCATTCTGTGATAAGAAGCCACATTAATTCACAGAAGGATCACTCAACTGACGAAGTAACGTGTTTTTGCAGTAAAATATGCTGTTACTCTAATAAATTGGATTATGATACTGTGCTAAGCTAAAAACAGTTAGCATTTTAGTCTCCCCACATAGCATGGTCTTAAAAATGTTACATAAATCTCAGGATTTTATCATTGATTTATGGTATGACAACAAAGCAGCCGAATGTTTTCTTTCGAATGAGTCTACGATGTTTAACGTCAAAAGGCTTCATGAACTATGTATTTTAATTTGGGTATGCCATTTCTTGGATTTGGGTTTCAACTGGGGACAAAAGTTAACAGGTTAAGGTATTAGTTGTGTTGTTAAAGCTGATTTATAACACTGGCTTCTTTGACAATAATACTGTCAAGTTCAACAGAGTCTCTAAATTGTTGTAATTGTTGTATACAGTGGTGTGATTTCATTAGCTAAAAAAAAATAAACAAATAAAGATGTATTTAATAATTAATAATTATTATTTTTAATATATAATTGGATAATCGTTTTTTTATGGTTTCTATAGATATCATCAATATATTGTTCCTGTGAATTATTTTGACAATGATAACCATGGGGTAAAATTTTTATATAGTGACAGCCCTAATCCTTAGCATTGAAAACATGTAATGTGCAAACATCTGCAATAACCGTAAGATAACCTAACCATAAAGGCTTGCTCGTAAGCACTCAGAGACCAAAGTCCAGATGACTACTTACTTGGTTCCTGGAATCCACATGCCTGGTCCACCTGAAACACAAACAAAAAGCATTTACAATTCTGTAAATGGAGAACACCACTAAACAAGTAGAATTACTCTCTCTACTCCAGCCTTCATCGACAACATAGAGAACTACATCTCAACCATAAAACTGAATTAATATTTTATGATAGACCATTCTGTTCATACATAGTGCTGTAATCTAAAGTATTTGATTTATAAAGCCACTCATCCAATGACTTCTCCATTTTGTAATGTCTACTCACTCTTTGTCCAGTGCTGTCTGCCTGTTCCTCTACATCGCTGGGTTTGTACACTTTCAGCTTAATTTTCTGACTGTCAATCGTAATAATGTGTTTCTCCTGGGAGAGCACAGCATCCCGGACTTAAACACAAACAATCAGACTTAGTCAGAAACATTACAACACTTTAAAAACAAAGAGCATACCACAAAACAACGCATTGAGATATATAGGCCTATCATTTTATGTGATATTAGTAAGTGAATGTGATGAATGAAATGCCTGGGATATGAATGACAGGATTTTTTGTATAAATTCCTTTAAAAAATATGCATTGCAGGTTTATTTAGTCTGCTATGTTAATAAGTCACTTTACTTTTCTTTAAATAGGTGGGGCACGCTGTAACATGAACATATGACCGCTTAAAAAGGTATCTGATCTAATCTAAATATTCAAGACAAACTAAATAATTTTGTCAATAAAATACAATTATTAACTTCTTTCATATAAAACAATGGCATTTTTATTATTAAAAATAAAATAAAAATTGAGCGTGACGACAAACATACCATAAAACACAGCTATACAGCATAGTTCAAAACATAATAATTAATCATTTCTGAACATTGACTCTCAGTCTTTATTCACCTCTTTCTCGTGGTTTCTCAATAAAATTCAGAAAATTATAGAATAGAATAGTAGTTCTAATAGGGTCACACGACGCCCTGTTATTGACATGCTCGCCTGAACAACTGGGATTTAAACCGCTAGTGTCTTCTGCTGTTTAGATCAGCATTAAAGAACGATCTCAACTGTTAAATAACAGATCAAAGATTAAAATAATATCAGATTTGTCTAATTTAAAAATAAAAACAAAAACATGAGATGAAAGATTAATTAATTAATGTAGGTTGCTATGGTTAAAGTTCAGTGATCTCTTCCAAAGAAATTTTAATTTAGCCTTTTTCTATAGTATTGTTATGGCAGTAAATACACTAAGTTTCGTCATGCTGGCACGTGTGGAAAGTTTTAAACCATGTGTGTTACAACAACTATCCCCGCCTTGTTGTGCCCCGTGATCCCCCCTAGTATAGCCTTCGTGAGTTTGTTGCACTTTTTAGGCAAATACACTTTTTTTTAACCTAAAATTACCTTAAGTGTCTTGATAGCTTGATTACATTACTAAATAACACAAAATGTTGTTAACATATCAGACAAATGCTATGTTTAGCACTTACTGTCAGGTGATTTGAATAGAATCGTAGCAGAGTTGTTGTTGTTGTCATATTGCACGACGCAGTCTCCTCCCTGAGATTTCTTCTTGCTCTGAAAGTGAATCTGAAGTTTATTTTTCACACTTTTAGCGTGTTCAGCCCCCCAATCTCCCTCGACAACGATGGGATAATGTTGGTCGTCCATCGTGATCCTTCCGATCAACGAGGAAATGGCTTGCGAGTGGAGTATAGTTGATCACGCCCTCCTGCTTATTTTCACTTTCGTTTCGACGTACGTTTACCCTGAAACCGAGAGTGTGGCGAAACTTAGTATAGGCTATTTACTAGTTGCCATATCAACACTATATAACGGTGTGTGTGTGTGTGTGTGTGTGTGTGTGTGTGTGTGTGTGTGTGTGTGTTTATTTAAAATTAGACAAATCTGATATTACTTCAATATATTCCTTTTCAATAGTAGATATAGTAAAACAAAATTAAGATCTTTAAATATATAAAAAGTATATTACCATACTATTTTCACAATACAACTTTTAACACACTTTAAAATAATTGTATTTTAGTATATTTTCTAAAAAATGTATTTTAGAAAAATATAGCCTACTTAAAATTAAATTTCTGTGTACTTTTTTTTAAAAGTGTAGTTATTTGAAAATTACTTTAAAATAAATTTGTAGTAGCCTATATTATATTTTAAAAATACATTATTTAATATCCTGAAGTTGTAGTATATTTAAAGTTAAATTTGAGTATAATTTTAAAGTTTATTTATTAATGCTTTGAATTCACTTCATTACTTTATTGTATTAGCTACTTTCAGAAAGTGTTAAAATGTATAATGTATTAAAAGCAACTTTTAAATATATGCAGTGTATAATTGGCTATGTAGTTGTGATTTAAGTGTAAATTTATTTAATAAGAAAAGAAAATATGAGTTGAGTAGTAATTGCACTGCCGTGTTGGTTTCAAGAGAGCGCAGAAGGGTTGCCTTTGGATTTTACTGTCTATGGATAAAACCAAGCTCTTGAATCCAACATGGAAGTGACTTAATCTGCAATTCATCGACTGTCCGCTAGAGGCAGGCTCCATAGGGAGTCAAATCTTTATCTCCCCTATGTTGAAATGCCCAACTTTACAGCCCAACTTTTTCTTTTTTTTTTACAGCCTGGTACAAAAAGTAAAGTGGTTTTGGTTTCTACAGCAAATTTTGCCCTTCATGCCCTTAATGTACACAAATAAAAATAGACATTACTGTTTTTAATGATGTACTCTTCTGTATGATTATAAATAACGTATTAAGTTGTTTCCACTGCTAATGGGAAAATCCAAGTGATTGCGCCGGCGCATAGCGCGTATAATATGTCAGTTTCTAACTTCTAGCATCTCCAATTTGACATTGCAGCCTGTTCATTATTAAAATAAAATAGTCAACCGAATATATAAAAGTTCTGCGGGCTTTGCGCGAATTCCAGTGTGACGCTTTAGTTACCAGCCATAAAGTGCAAGATAACATGTGTAGCTAAACTAAATAGCTGTGTTACGATAGAAGTTTTACACAGTCAGTTTGGTAACGACTGTATCAACCAAAGCTCAGCTTTGGGAAGGAAATATGCAAATCAGGAAGGATAAGGTGACTGAGAGAAGAAAGAAAAGGTGATGGAGATGAGAATCAGGTATTGTGCTATTAAACACAGTTATAAATACCCTATATATCATTGCAGGCAAAGATTTTGGATTGCTATGTCGGCTTGTATGTTTAGTGTGGTCAGGGTGCCGCTAAGGGGGAAAGTTAGGGCGATTCTAAGGGCCCGTGCACTTTTGGGGGCCCCCAGAGATTGGTTTTATTAGTAGTAACAGTACTAGCAGTAATGTAATATAAATTATAAATGTATAATCTACCAGAGTAACAAATAAAAGAAAATTACGTCTTATTTCTGCATTTCTGGCAAAATTACCCCCGTAAATGGTACGTTAGGGGGGCCCAACTTCATATTCTTTCATAGGGCCCAAAATTGCTAGCAGCGCCCTGAGTGTGGTAGTGCCAACCTCATATTCTTTCATAGGGCCCAAAATTGCTAGCGGCACCCCTGCAAACCTGAGAAAAGAGTGTGGGCGATTCCACACTGGATATGTTATTTGCACAGTTTACAAGAGTAAGCCCTACTTTGGAATGATTGGAATTCATTAACATACACACATTTAACTATCAAATCTGATGTTTACGAAGCATTTATGAATCCAGAGGAGCAACTCTGAATCAACATGCATCAATGCTAAATTCTGCTATACATCCTAATAATTTGATAACATGTATTCATAACTTCAATGAGCTCATTATTTCTACCTTAATTTAAGTTGTTGAAATTAATACTTTGTTAGCTAACTGCGTACATTTCTGAAATACATCATTTGGACAGTCACCTCTGATAACAGATCACTCTAAACTGTAATGTACACACATGCATTTTCTTTAAAGCTGCTTTGAAACCATCTGTATTGGGAAAAGCACTATACAAATGAATTGAATTTAATCGTGCTGAAGGAAAGCATCGTTGTAGTTCGTTCAACAGTAATCATAGCAAAAAAAGCCTTTGAACCACTTGGCTTTGTGCACAGTAATGCGGGTGGGGTTGAATACTTCCTTACATTCATTGATGAAAATCCTCATGTGTATGCTCTGAAGATGAAAGATTACGTTTTTTATAGAAGTTCCTAATGGAAAGCAGTGGCATAAAAATCCACTGGAAGACAGCTGAAAGTCTTACGCCAAGACAAAAGAGGAAGAGAAAATACATCATCTGCGTTTCAAAATATCTTGAAGAAAGAAGGAATTTGAAAGTACCAAAAGACTCGATTGAGGGAGTGTGATCAAAGTTAGCTGATGCAAAAGTTCTAGGCCGAAGCACCGTCAAGAGCTGTGTAGCTGAGAAACAGAAGTTAAACGAAATCTGTGAAAGGAATGACTCCCTTTGAAGCCTGGACAGGTGAGAAACCAAAGGTTGATCATCTGCGCATATTTGGATGTGCATGTTAATTTCGTAATATTTGCGTTGTTTTATTTTTGTAATATGGATTATTTTCTCGCCCAATTTCTGAGGAGGCACTTTCACCCTTGTCGCTTCGGAAGAAACGTCCTTGTGAAGAACCTGTTTGCGGAAATGAATTATCTCTGCTTACGACACAGAGTAAAGTTACTGAGGGAAAGGCATTATTTGAAGTTCTGTGAGCATTGTTCACAGTTGGCTGACAATGCGTTGTTCTTAAAACAGGAAAAGGATGTCACCAGCTTTAGATTTAATTTAGCAGTTTTCATTTGGTTCTGGTTTAAAATGAAACATCTCAAAATGTGAGATCAATTGGAGGTCTTGCTATTTCACATACATAAGAAGCTGGTTCCAACTTTCTTTTGCATGCAGCACACTGTTGTCCCACACTGAATTACAATTCATTTTTAGAAAATGCAAGCAGATAGTGCCATCATAGTAATAATTAAAAATAAAAAAGGAAGGAATATTCACAGAAGGAATAAAAATAAAACAAATGGTACTGATGCAAATTGACCGTGTGCTTAGTAGCTACATTTCAAATGTCACCAAAAATATAACAACCTTAGCTAGAGTAAACTTACTTAAAAGTCAATAAATTTTGCTAAAATTTACCATCCAAGCTCAGGAAAATAAACGTATGGCAGATGAAATAAAACAGGCCATCTTTCTGTCATACACACGCACCACAAATCCCACATGTATACAGTTGTTCCGAAAGTGGAGATGAACTTGTATGACTTAAGGACCAGCCTGGATCTACATTGAGCCCTGGGTTACCTTCTGCTACCTATTGCTTTGTCCAAATTTTCATCCTTGCTTGAAAGCTGTGCTACACCCATAGTTTCTCACCCCATAGAACACTTTAATAGAATAACAGTGATATCACTATCATAATCTCTATTTTCCCCCAGATGGTTCCACAATAATATTAACTGCATCCTTTATTTATTTGATGACTCAGGAAATGTTTCGACTTGAGCAATTTATGACTTACAAATTGACAATTTTCCAATTCCTCCAAGAGTACAGTGGTTAATGTGGCCTCACCAGGGTTAATTCATCTTATTTAAAAAGTCACTCCATATACACTCACCTAAAGGATTATTAGGAACACCATACTAATACTGTGTTTGAACCCCTTTCGCCTTCAGAACATTAATTCTACGTGGCATTGATTCATCGAGGTGCTGAAAGCATTCTTTAGAAATGTCGGCCCGTATTGATAGGATAGCATCTTGCAGTTGATGGAGATTTGTGGGATGCACATCCAGGGCACGAAGCTCCCATTCCACCACATCTTAAAGATGCTCTATTTGGTTGAGATCTGGTGTCTGTGGGGCCCATTTTAGTACAGTGAACACATTGTCATGTTCAAGAAACCAATTTGAAATGATTCGAGCTTTGTGACATGGTGCATTATCCTGCTGGAAGTAGCCATCAGAGGATGGGTACATGGTGGTCATAAAGGGATGGACATGGTCAGAAACCATGCTCAGGTAGGCCGTGGCATTTAAACAATGCCCAATTGGCACTAAGGGGCCTAAAGTGTGCCTAGAAAACATCCCCACACCATTACACCACCACCACCAGCCTGCACAGTGGTAACAAGGCATGATGGATCCATGTTTCTCATTTTGGCTACGCCAAATTCTGACTCTACCATCTGAATGTCAGAAACAGAAAATCGAGAC
This sequence comes from Gobiocypris rarus, assembly GCA_023029165.1. Lineage (NCBI taxonomy): Eukaryota > Metazoa > Chordata > Actinopteri > Cypriniformes > Gobionidae > Gobiocypris > Gobiocypris rarus. The sequence goes on along the minus strand of CM040922.1, from coordinate 449,022 downwards.
TCATCAGACCAGGCAACATTTTTCCAGTCTTCAACTGTCCAATTTTGGTGAGCTCGTGCAAATTAGCCTCTTTTTCCTATTTGTAGTGGAGATGAGTGGTACCCGGTGGGGTCTTCTGCTGTTGTAGCCCATCCGCCTCAAGGTTGTTCGTGTTCTGGCTTCACAAATGCTTTGCTGCATACCTCGGTTGTAACAAGTTATTTCAGTCAAAGTTACTCTTCTATCAGCTTGAATCAGTCTGCCCATTCTCCTCTAACTTCTAGCATCAACAAGGCATTTTCGCCCACAGGACTGCTGCATACTGGATGTTTTTCCCTTTTCACACCATTCTTTGTAAACCCTAGAAATGGTTGTGCATGTAAATCCCAGTAACTGAGCAGATTGTGAAATACTCAGACCGCCCGTCTGGCACCAACACCATGCCATGCTCAAAATTGCTTAAATCACCTTTCTTTCCCATTCTGACATTCAGTTTGGAGTTCAGGAAATTGTCTTGACCAGGACCACACCCCTAAATGCATTGAATCAACTGTCATGTGATTGGTTGATTAGATAATTGCATTAATGATAAATTGAACAGGTGTTCCTAATAATCCTTTAGGTGAGTGTATAATCCAAGGTAGAGTTACAATAGAAACTGATTTAATCTTGGAAGGAATTAATATATTATATAAAATGTACCAATAGGCATATATGCCACATTTCTTTATTTAAAAGTAAATTTCTCCAAGTGGAAAGTTCTATCGGAGGTCCTTGGTAGAATATAGATTGGTAAAGGTCCTGTTTTTCCCTGGAAAATACTATTTCCAATAACGCAAAGAAATACATTTTACATAAAATATACCATGTAAATTCTAATATTTCTAAATATTTATACATTGACAGCTCGTTCTTTTTGTAAAAATCCTTTTCTCGGTTGCTCTATATCCCAAAAATGTTGGTCTGTCCTAGGTTCTCACATTGATTCTGCCACTGTTACACGCTCATTAAAATGATAATAAAATGAGACCCCAGGAGTATATTGATTTTTATTCTTGGAAAATCCTTCATTCAAAAGCAAACAGTATTCCATCCTATCATTTTTAAATGGAATTGAACTCGCTTCTTAAATCACTTTATTGTACAAAGAATAAAAAACCCTAATATTATGAAGAAATATTAAATAAAAATCCATGTATTTAGAAGCTTTCCCAGTGTATCAATGCCTGTATGTCATTGTATTAATACAATTGTAGAGTCTGTGTCCTTGTGATGTAATTGTGCAATTTGTGTTTTGGATATGTTTCATAGTTTCAAATCCAAATGTAGTTTTACAAATGTAGTGTGCCATATCAATACATTTATGAACCCTTGAATTTCCAGTATGGGCCAATAGAGTCTGTTGCGCAATCAGCCTATTTCACGGAGTTAAAGTTAACATGCAGGACTAGTGCACTTTTACTAGTGCTATTGGACTAATGAAATCCACATTTTTTACAGTTGATACCAATGGACTCTTGAACTTTGCACATATTATTACTGTTGAATTAATTTAATAGCACTGTCTCTCACTGCCATGTAAATTATGCTTTGAAACTCAAATTTGGGCTTCATACTAGAGTTAATGGTAATTCGTCAGACCATTATCTCTTGTATGAAGTCCTTAGCTTTAACGCACCCTCTATAATGGCCAAGAAAGAGAGCGGGATAATTTTTATTGATTTGTGGTGATCCCGTTGTGTTGTGGCTTGATTCTGTGTTGTTAACTTGTATTTGATTCTTGATTTTCGTTGTGTTGTGCACTACTGGGCCACCATAGTCTCAGTCTGGATGGTGCCACAATGACAGGATCTTCTGATTTTATGGTCCAAGGTGTTGACTCAGACTCTCTGTGGAACTCTGTTTGGTCAGTTTGAATGAGTCATCTCAGTCTGTTTCGCCTCAGGTCCTACACCTTCCCAGTCTGAAAGGGTTTTTGCAGCAGCAACTATGGACAAGAACAAAAAACATTAACTAATCTTTGTACATGATGGCATTTTAATCAATGTCTAAAATATGTCATTCTCACCTTAAATATCTACTCTAATCAGTTTAATCCTCAATGCCCCTCTACTGGCCTTATTTTGAACTAAATCAGCCTCAAATTCATCATTGTTAATCTTGATTTTCACTGAAGGCTGTCTCTTCTGCAAGGCTTGTTCCAGCATAAAATTTGTCAGCACATCAAAGTTTTTGACGCTGTGTCCATCCTCCTGATATTGCCACTTAACCATACTGCTGATCATGAATGCCATATTTCTTTCGTCTTCATTCCTTTCCACCTTACGGAGCATGTCCCGAATACGACTCTCTGCACTGTGAACGTCTCTTGTCAGTCCCTCCAATGTGACGACTGAGTCTTGGCCTTTCTTCTCAAGTTGGACTCTGACTGTGAACTCCCTCTGCATGGCATTCAGCATTTCTACATCCTCCTTGTTGAAACGAGCAATGGCTGGATCACAAATTCGGATGGTCCTATGCTCCCGTACTATGAAGCTGTTGAGCATGTTGCTGGCTTCCCTCAGGTCCTCTGGTGTCTCTCCACACAGTTGGAACACAGCTGGCTCAATTTCCTCAGCCACCATCACAAACTCTTCATCTGTGGGAGTTTCTGATAGAAAGTAAACAGGGATCAATTACTGTTTATTAAACTTATTCACACAAATAGGAGGAAAATTATCATTTTTATTGTTTATTGACCTTTCATTTTGGTAAGCGGACCTTTACCCCCTTCTGCTTTCTCACCAGATCTTCTGACCATGCTTTGGTGGAAGTCTGGCACCATGCTTGTCTGGAATATAAGAAACTTCACAAACTTGACATGCACCGGCTTCTTTTTCTTCACAAAGTCAACAACTGCATCAACCATTGCATCTGCAACGTCAGCGGGTTTTGCACCACCTTGACCTAAAGGGTTAGAGACAAATCAGTGAAAAGAATAGAGAATAACTCATGTCAAAACTTTTTTATTAACCCTTATTATCCCTTAGGCGAACCTCGGGTCTTTAATGACCCGACTACCCTACTCCTCATTAATTTTTAAAAAGTTAGACATCAACATTTTCAGTATTCCTGAACTAATTAATTATAAGCAATATAATTTTTTCCCCATTAATTTTTTTAAAAATTGTACAGGGCTGCTATCAACCCGAGGTGTGTCACTGTGTATTTTTTTCTGCACAAAAATAATTGAATCTTTGATGACCGAATAAGTGTAATTCATCTTTATTCCACATGGTGCCAATGTCTGATACACAATGATGGAAGTGGTGGTTGATTGCCCCTTTTTACAAGATGTAAATTAAGTCTCTGATGTCCCCAGAGGGTGTATGTGAAGTTATAGCTCAAAATACCCCACAGATAATTTTTATAGCATGTTAAAAAATTGTCACTTTTTGAGGGTTTTGGGCACTGCTACTTGGGTGCAGAGATATCATGCAACACATGCACAACATATGCCGGTATGTTGATAGAAGTTTGGGGATTTCATGTGATTTCATATCCCTGGGCCCAAGTAGCAGTGCTTCGCCTGTGCTTCCCCATAATATAGTCCCAAATCAATATCTGCCTAGGAAATCGCCTAGTCTTAATCTGCATTGCTATTTGTATTCTGAATATGCAGGCCACAAGAAGTAATTAGGTGGGTCATTTTTGTTTTTGTTTTTTTGATCACTTTTACTCGGGGCATGCTAACTGGCAAAATAGGATTCCATTCATTATGCTAAGCTAAGCTAGCGGCGACCCTGCCAAACTAAAACAATGCATGCACTGAGACAAAAATGCATTTGCCCACATATCTTAATGTAGGAAAGAAGTTGAATGAGCCCTAATTCTAAAAAAACGGTGGCGTGTTCCTTTTAAACTGGCGCAACAATTTTACTGCAGAGCAAGTACTGAGCGCAATCAAGTAGAGATCGATCCGTGTTACTCTGCGCTCAGACCGCCGCAGAGGAAGAGCGTCAAAATTCGCTCTAGCAACCCTGCCAACAATGCTGTAGAAAGATTTGTGGACGCTCTGACGTAGATCGAATGCTTGGTCTTGTAAACTTTATTTAAAGGGGCCGCAAAGCAAACAAGCCGGTTCAGCAGCATCAGTAAATAGCTGTATCATATAGTTGCACATTTAATTATGTTGAGACAAACACTGATGTTTTAAAAAATTTGAACGATGACGTTACCGACTGATTTTCAGCAGCAACACTGTTTTGCATGCTATGACGCTGAATTTAGCATGACACCTTGGTCCACGCATAATTTTTTCTTATTTATGTCCCTGTACGCAAACAGAGACGTCGCATGTTATTGGGAAACCAGTCACTTCAACTTTCCTTGACGCCCACACCGTCCAAGACATGCAGCGCCGTGTCTTAACGCACAGTTAGATATAGATCCAGGTCGCTAAAGACCCACTATGTAATAATGATTTTTGAAACATTCATGCATTTTTAGGGTTTTAATTAACAAAAAGTAAATAAGAAAAATGCTGTTATGTAAAACTAAATAAATAAATAAAATATTACGACACAAAGTGTCTTACCAGTGCCAAGAGCTGGGAAGGCAACAGAAGTAATCTGCCGTGACTCGCATAACTTCAGAACAGACAAAACAGTTTCCTTAATTTCAGTTGGACCACTGTGTCCAATGACATGGATGATCTTTGTACATGGCAGGTTCCCAGCTGAGGTCACAATCTCGGTTTGCTGCATTTTTGATGATCCCACTGTCGGAAAAAAAAACAGGTTTACCAATCAAAGTTCATTAGATCTCTCTGAAGTATTCAAATAGGTAATGTCCATGAAAAAGAAATGTACATTTAAAAAAAAATACAAACCAATCTGTGAACATTCTTGTTCCACTTGTGATCCAGCAGCCTCTAAAATGGCCTTTGACACTCCTGGATTACAAAGAGAAATTGACAGTTACACTTTAATTCTGTTCATGTGTGAAATAAATTGTAATGAAATGGAGATGCATTCAAATAAACAAGACAATGTGGTGTGTGCAGTTTGATTAACCTGCTTTCAGAGAAAATGTCTGATTTGAGGAGTTGACAATGGCATCAGTTTTTTCTTTAGTTATGTCTCCTGATGAAACCTCCAGAGTCACTGCCCAGCTGCATAGTGTACACCCAAGAGAGGGAGAGGAGACTTTGCCAGCCAGCCCTAATGGAAAACAAAGATGTACAGTGTGTGGAAAAAATCTAAGTTTTATTTTGTCACTATCCTTAATATATCCTGTAACATTTATCAGAATATTTTTTTTTATATAATGTACTCAAAAAATAAGTGGCATGGACATCAGATAGGAAAGTGTTACCAGAGGTCTCAGCTGACTTGTCAGAAATTTTAGGCAATAAATGTTGATGTGCTCCTTTTGTGATGGGACCCTGAATCCCGTGTCTAAAGATTCTGGTAAAGAACTAATCGATAAAGCACAAAAATATACAAGATAACATTAACATTAATTAAATGATTTAGCTTTTATTTAGATGCTGTGTGTAAAGGGAAAAAACTTGACTTTTTGTTTTTATGGATCTTGAATTTATTTTTCCTTCACTCACCTGAATGCTCTCCTTGTCAGAAGGGTGCACAATCACGGTTACCTCTCGAAGACTTGTAGAGTTAAATTCCTGGAATTCTGTCAACAGGATTCTGGCCACCAGATCTTTAGGAAAGCCAAGATTCCCAGTGCCGATCGCTGGGAAGACGACTGAAGCCATTCTCTGTGTATCTGCTTTTTTCAGGCAATCTCTAATGATCTGAATGAGTACCTTTTACAATTCGAATAAATATATCTATTATTATCTTTAAATAAGTACCATCTAAATAAATTAATGGAACCTACATATGAGGCACATAATTTAATCAGCCAGCAGTGACACATTAATTCTAATTTTGCTAAATTTCAATCAAAATATTGTTATTTTCACCTTGTCTTCTGAGCCTTGTCGCCAAAATGGACAGACTACATGGAAGACTTTGGAACATTTCAGTCCATAACCATCTGTGATGACCATTTCACCATAATTGACACTGCTTGAGCGAGTAGCTGTGTTGATTTCTGACTGGAGCTGATGACCAGCAGTCTGAAGGAGTGATTTGGAGACGGCACCTTTGCTGAGGTCCAAGTCATGTGATATAGTGTTTACAATGATATCAGCCTGCAGGAGAAACAAAGGAGAGACGTCTTTTGGATTAGGTGGTCACAACTGATTACCATAAAAACAATAAAAAAACACTTCACATTGATCTGTCCTATAGGCTGGTACACAAATTGCATATTAGTGTTATTAAATAAAACAAAATTACCTGCAAAACATCTGATTCGTAAGTCTTGTCTAATCTTAAAAACCAAACAAACATAAAACAAGAAAAATTACTTGAGAAGCAACACTGCCTAACATGTTAAGCATTTTTTCAGAGAATGTATCTTTAAAGGGATAGTTAAGTCAGAAATGAAAATTCTGTTTTGGAATGACATATGGGTGAGTAAGTGATGACATACTTTTGATTTTTGGATGAACTAACCTTTTTAACTGTAATTTTATAACTTGCTGATTGTCTCTTTTTAAAGTATAATTCTAAAGTATATCCTTATGCAGTGTTGTTGTTTTTTTCTTGTTTTAAGGATATTTTTTAAAAGAAATAAATGAATAAAATATTTTAGCTGGAAAGCAAGTGGAAAAAAAAAAAAATTGTTTGCTATGTTCTGTCTGTCATTTTTTTTAAATAACTATGATTCACTTACACGTGCATCCTGGATGTTCCCTTTGCACAGATTGATTTTTAGTCCCTCTTGTGTAGTTTTGGTCTCAAGAACACTTAACCCTTCAGATTTATCTGATCTGCCACCAGAGCTTGAGTGTGCATGTCCTTTAAAGTCTCTATAACCATGGCCTTTGGCACCTTCAAATTCATGGTTTCTTTGGGCATAATTTCCACGACCACGATAGCCATGTCCATGTCCATATCCATGTCTATGTCCATGTGTATATCCATGTCCATGTCCATGTTCATGTTCATGTCCATGACCATGAACACGACCACGACCACGCACACGGCCGCGTCCACTTCCACGATAGTCTTGTCCATTGTTTCTATACTCATGAGGTTTGGTTTGATGAGGGAAATTCATTTTAGGGTTATAAGCAGCAAACTCCTTTCTGACAGCTTGAGCCATGGCATCCACAGTGCTGCCATTATTGTCAACCAACAGAATCTCAGTTAATGTGCTACTGGAGCCTCTGCGGTTATGATCTTCGATGTACTCACACACTTCCTTTGCGATTGATTCAGTGCAAAGATCAAGAGGACAACCAAATATCCCTGAACTAATGACTGGAATTGCAATGGAGGAGCAGTTTTTGCTCAACGCCTGGTTCAAGCTTTCCCTCACGGCACGTCTCAGGCGTTGTTCAGTGGTTCGTCTGTCTGAATCGCTGTAGCGAGGTCCAACAGCATGTACCACATATTTACAGGGAAGACGACCAGCTTCAGTGATGAAGGCATCTCCAGGTTTCAGACGTCCATTTGCTTTTGTGTGTTGGTCACAATATTGCTGTAGACATGGTCCAGCAGCTTGAAGAAGTGCCAAAGCTACACCACCAATGTGCTTCAGATCTTCATTAGCAGCATTGACCACAGCATCAACACTGAACTTGCAAATGTCTCCCATCCTGACAGTAACAGTTACTCCACCTGGCATTCGAGCCTCACAAGAGACCTGGCCAAAATCATTAAAACTGCTTTCAGTAAATTCTTCTTCCTGTTCCAGCATGTAATCTTCCTGGAGCAACACCACAAATCTTTTTTCCAGCATTGAGAACATCATTTTACCCTGTTCCATGAAGTACTTCTTTGCTCCTGCCTTTTCAATGATCAGTGTGTCTGTGTAGAGAGATTCTGTCAAGCTTTTAAAGAAAGTCATAGCAGGCTGGACAAATCCACGCTCTCCAGACAGTTTGATCCAGGGTCTCTTTAAATCAAAATTCACTTTCACCTCATCAGACTTCATTAAATGCTGCCAGTCTTGTGATTTTCTGTCCTTTATGAATTCAACTGCTGCATGTGATTTGACACGAACTGTTTCTTCAATTCTAGTGTGCTCCTCAATGAAACGTCCCAAGTTCTCACTGACCTCCATCACTGGTTCTCTGAATCCAGTCACTATTACTTTGTCTCTCCGTGAAAGATTTACAGACACAGATCTCTTTTTGGAAGTATTGAATGAATTTTCCAGTCGTTTTTTGAGATCATGCCACTCTGGCATTTGAAGGACACCCTGATCTCTTATAATGAGGTCTTTGGATGCAAGAACCTTTTTCATCCTTTTCTCCGCCTCAACAAGTGCTTTTTCTGTGCTCCCAGTCACAACAACATCTCCATTTTCGATTGTGTAAACAGCAGTTATTCCATGAGATATAAAGAGATCTGTGGACATTTCATTACAATCCACTGATCTCAGGAACTCCACGATTGAATAGTAAATCTTTAAGGGCTTCTGTTTCATATTTATTTTCTTCTCAAGGACCCAATTCTTGAAGGCAAGAGTTTCTGTACGAAGACCTGATACAATTAGTATGTTCTTTTTTTTGTTGTAGTCAATGTGCAAGTGTAGAGAAACAGCCGTTTTCAGGCCATCTCTTTCAAGCAGAGAGTACATGGCAGGAGACATCTCTATTTGCTCTGTCACACTGTTTTTATGCGTCTCCATTTGATTTTTTGCACTCTCTAAAATTTTCTCCATGATGGGTTTCAGTCCAGTTATCTCATGGGTCATTCCACCAGTGTCAGGATCCCTTTAGAGGCATCCATATCAGTGAAAACCTGATCTTTCACCAATTCCTTAACACCATTTTCCACTTTAGACCATAAGGGTGTAACACCGCCACTCAGACGCTGTGTAGTTTGAGATTATTTTCTTGAAGGCATCACAGGCATTCTTGCTCCAGCCATCAATGTGTCTTCTGGTAACTCCTTTCTGTTTCAGTAATGCTGGATCAGGATTGAGCAAAGCTTCAGGTTTGTCCATGTTTATCTGGCAGAAGTGTGAGCTCATCTGGTCTTTAATAGAAGAAATCTCCCCTTTCTTGAGGAGGAACTCCATGATGGCAGGATGTACACTGACTGTAATGGGTTCAGGCAGCTTCAAATGTGGTCTGTTGCCACCATACAAGACCGTATCCAGTGATTTAAAGTAGGGATACATCTTGACTGGAACATTACAGATGTTATTCTCTTGCTTCAAAACTTTCTCTTTGGCTGTAAAGAATGGAAGTTGGAGGTACAGAGAATCAATGCATTGATATTGACAAAATTAGGTAAATATGTGTTAACAAATCTAGATTTATTACAGCAAAGACTACCAGAAACTGCACAGGTTTGTATACCTTCTTCCTCCTTAAAGATAATAATGGCTGCGTTTTCTGATGGAATTGTTTTAACTTCCTCTACTGGACCAGCATATTTCTCAAAATACAGTTCCAGCAGCATCTCATTGTTGTTGGCCTCAGCTGGAAGATTCTCCACCCGCACACATGTGCTTCTCTCCAGTGCACAGGCCCTTAGATTCTTCTTCTTGAACTTGTCATGCGTCCTGCTGTCCTCAAGGAACTTTCCTGCATCTGACAGAAATGACAGTTTACAGAATGTGCTAGACGCACATGATCAAGCCATAATAACATACAACTATATATACAACAGCAAAATATCAAAAGAATAAAATAAATCAAATTTTCTTAACTTTTCTTCACTCTACTAAATTTCTCCCGGTCAAAAAGACCATTATTTAAAGTTTAAGCATTATGTAATGAAGTAATTAAGTTAAATACATTTTTAGGAGCTAAAGCCCTAGGCAGACGGTAATTGTTTCTCATTTCTCATTGTTTCTCTCGTGTTTTTTTTTTTGCCGTCCGAATCCAGAATGTCTGTTTTTCTCCCACCAACTGCATAAAAATTACCAGATGAATTACAAACTGTTTTTTGACAAACACCAAGGTTGTGTGATATTTGCTGTCCGAATCCACATATCTGAGTTTTCAATAGGAGATCACTTCAAAATTCACTGTTTATATTCTTTTTGACCACTGCTGAGCACTAGCCTACACTTTTATTACTGAAATGCTGTAGTTACAAGAACAATATTTCATCACCGCTCAAAAGAGAAGAAAAGCAAGTAAATATTTGAAATGGGCTGTTATTTTGGCAGCAATTATATACGTTAAAATAACCAAGCAGCATTATGTTTACCTCATGTAAATAAGAAGCTGTATTAACTTATTTCTGCTCATTTCCACATTTTTAAAATCCATCATTTTGCGATAAAATACAAGACAGAAAACCCTTTAACTACAACATGTTTATATCTACCTATTTTCTAAAAAGGAGATTTAAATAATTCAATAATAATTAGGATATTATTTTCCTATTATTAGATAAAATATGAATTTGTTCTATTTATTCCAAGAATATGAAATTTTATTTACAGCAGACAATCATGTGACTGACCACATGAGCAGTACATTCTCAGGGGTTCAAGGATCACAAAACGCGCTCCTCCAACATGAATAAATCACCATCCGAATGCACGAGTTTGATCACTGAAGTGGCAAGCTCATTTTTTTTCCACATGAGAAACAATTACCGTCTGAATTGGGCTTAAATGAAATATGCTTACATTATGATAAAAAGTGTGTATATAGTATATATGTTTTATACTTACCACTGGGAATTTTAAAGGTCACAACTGCTTTTCTTAATTCTGGTATTATTTCCACGGTAAAGTCATTTTCAGAAAGACTTGTAATGTTCTCCACCAAAAGAGTCAAAACATCTTGTTTAACATCATCTGGAAGGTTTTCCAAGACCACAGCACATGACTCTTGAGGCTTCTTCACATCCAAATCAGTTTGAGGGACACTTTGAACTTAAGGCAAAATAAAAGTCACATATTTATAAAATGTCATTGCAGGATATTTTTTTGTAAAGTCAGTTAACGGTATTAACTACTGTTAACAAACAAAATAAAGTTTTGTATCATTTAGCAACCTAACTGATATCTTTAACATTGAAAACAAGTACAGCATGATAACCTAACTAATAAAAGATCACATGCACATATGAAGTCAGAGACCAAATTCCAGATTTACTCACTTGGTTCCTGATATCCACATGCCTGGTCCACCTGAAATCACAGCATTTACAATCAGTGTTGGGCAAAGTAACTTTTAAAAGTAATGCATTACAATGTTACTCCTTGAAAAAAAACTTATTGTATCAAAATTGTATTGTATCAAAACTAAGTTCTCATCAAGGCTGGGCCTGTTTGTTTGTTTTTTTAATAAACATTAATAAAAAATTTAGTTAATAGATTAGAGCAAAAAATTAATAGAGTAGAGCATAACATACAAATATCTTCAACAACACGCAGCTCAAACAAACCTTTCAGCTGTGCTGCCATTCTGGGGTGCGTTTCCCTAAAGCCTCGTTAGCCAACTATGGTCGTAAGTTCCGTCATTATTAACTTAGTTAATAACATAACGAAACCATAGTTCCAACGAACATATATTCAGACAGCATAACAAAGTTGTGTGGTTGGATCGACAGCTCTCTTTGGTTAGAAGCGTAGTTTCTTGTTTGCATGACGTGGACTTAATAAATCCTTGTCTTGAGCAAAATAAGCAACATTCAGTAAAATTTATATATTTTATTTTGAATCCATACAAATGTCATTTACGCCTTTTAGTTTGTCAAGAGATTAAAACCAACGTTTTCAAGAGTGTGCATGTGTGTGTACATACTCTAGTACGTAAGAACAAGCCTATGATTGAATCTGGAAATAAAGCAAAATAACTGAGAAAAATAGAATTACTCCTCAGTTCCCATGTCCGTAATATATAGCAAAAAATCTGGCATTAATTCTATCTCAAACTAATTCATTAAAGCTAATTCTATTTCATGCATTGTGACTTATTTACACTGTCAAAGAGTTGGATTCTCATGCTAAACAAAAAAAATTGTTGGACATATGACCTATGAGTTGGACCTGTGCCAAATACACTCCTTCAGGACTGGAACAAGTTTTGGAACGTTTTTCGAGTGACTTCATAAAGGGCAGAATTACTTGTATGGGCACTTCTCCCGGATGAGCACAAGCCCACATAAGCAAAAGCAGGAGCGCGCACATTAACAAGCTGCGTCCGGGTTACGGGAGCCGTCGGCAGCGCTGTCATTTTGTTTAGACCACGGAATCAACAATGTCACTAAAGAAGGGTGTTTTTGGTTGCGAGGGAAAGATAACCTTGTTCAGCTTCCCAAAAAACTCAGCGTTAAACAGTGGATGCAGTTTGTTTTCCTGGAGCACCAACAGAGTTCTGCAAGTGTGTTTGTTTGTTCCTGGTCATGAGTTGAAACCGGTGATTGAAACTGCATCAAATGTCTGTTTTGATGGCAATCGGTGCGCAAGTGCATAAAATGTAAACAACACAATCGCATATTGAATATAAAGTTATCCTGGGAGAGATAATGCCATAAATGTATTGCGTGTGTGCTCTCTTTAGCTCCGCCCACTGCACGCCTCCACGAGTTCGGCTGTTTTCGGAAAAAATCGGTACAGCGTATTTTTCTTTTATAAATATGATAAAACTAAAGACTCTTTGGAGATATAAAGGATGCAATACTACTCTATAGGTACTCAAGATTAACAGGAGATTGTCAGAAACTCTGTGGGTTACACCCCTTTAAAAGAAGTTATTACTCCACCACCTGTGTGACATCATTAACCAAACATGGTTGAACGCCACATTTGCGACAGTACGGTTTTTGGTAAACAGTCGTGCCTTGCTAATTGATTTCTTCAACACTGCATCGTACTATGGTAGTTAAGATTGCAGAACACAAGAGAAGAAATGTGAAGACATTTTTTATTATTCGTACGGTTGAATTGAATCACCAAAGGTCAGCAGCAAAGACATTGGTTAAAGGGTTACTTCAGCGATTAGCATTAGGCTTTGTATCAGTAGAAACCCAGGAGTATATTCAAATGATCCTACTTTCCCCCCTCATATGACCCTGAGATGAGAGAATTATGTATTTTATTTCTGGAAAAATTCCTCCGATGATGCAAATATCATCATTTTGCATCATCGGAGGAGTTTTTGGCCAGAGGCTGAAGACTACAGCCAGCAGAGGGCGCTATTTCCACATGTTTTCAACATCACACTCACAGCACTCGGCTCGCGGAGCTGCGGAGATTCATGTAAACAGAGCGGTGGAGAGCAAAGTGAGTGTTTTAACTTTTAAAATGAACTTCCTATGACAGTTAAGCTTCCAAAGACATGACCTGAACACGCGCCAGACTGTTCACGTGCTGTGAATGCAGCCGCGAATCCCGCGATTACCTCAGCTCTAGTGATGAATGTAATCCGATCCTGCTGCGTTTGTGCCGTGACGCTCAATCGGCTCACTCGCATTATATCGAACAGACACGTTCAGTTTTTAATTGTAGTGTCTCTAACTGAACTGATTTTATGAAAATGGGCAAGTGATCCAGTAATCCAGTAGCCGACTAGCCGTGCCTAGAGTAGGGCAGTGAAGCAGTGCGTTCTGGGAATTGTTGTCTTTCATCCCCATGAGACAAAAATACATTTTCTGTGTTTTCTCAGTCTAGAAGGCACCAAATTCAAAAATAATTTCACATTTCTACTACATTAATGACCCAGTTTAAATACAGATTCATCTTCCCAGCGCTGAAGTACCCCTTTAATAAAATGAGATTAAATGCAAAATATATTTGTGTAATTTAACATTTAATTATAGCAGGTTTGCCCCTTACTCCCGATTTCTTCAACATGGGGACAGGAGAGGAGTCGGTCAATAAATGGGAAAACTTACTTATTTGAAAAGGTAACTCATGTAGTTGTAAATTTAAGTAATGTGTTACTTTAGTAACTTGAAAAAGTAATCTGATTACGTAACTTGTGTGTAATGCTAGGCTATTTGTTCTCTCTACTCTAGCATTTTTCAACACTATAGAGAAATTACAACTATCTTTATATAGAAACTCTAAAATGCATCTACGTCTCAACCAAAACTGAATTCATATTTTATACCATTTTGTTACATTTTTTTTTTGACCTGATGCAATCTAAAGGATTTGATTTATAAAAACAGTAAGCTACGGTTTGATTGTAAAAGCATTGTAGTCAGGTCTTAATTCTGCATTTTGTAATGTCTACTCACTCTTTGTCCAGTGCTGTCTGCCTGTTCCTCTACACCGCTGGGTTTGTACACTTTCAGCTTGATTTGGTGGCCATCAATAGTAATAATGTGTTCTTCCTGGGAGACTACGGCATCTCGGACTTAAAAACAGGCAGGCATAGTCAGATTATAACAATTTAAATCAAAGAACATACCACAACAAAACAACACAGTTATATGTCATTACGTATTGTGAATGTGACCAGATCCATGATGTGACATCCAGGCCTAAGCTTATTTTTTTCCTAAATAGATGAGCCTACATCTTCCAAAATGCTTGGTAATGGGTGACAACAGTCAACAGGGATTTTATTATTGTTGTTTTTATTATTAATAATTACTGGCAAAGTATGTACATGTCAGATTGTGCCTGCTAAGTATTCACTTCTTTACTTTTCTTTAAATGAGTAACAGCGGTGGCTAGAGTAAGATAAGTCATTTGATCGGAAGATTATAGCATAGGCTACTACAGGCTAGTACTTCGTGAGAGTTTGTCACGCTTGTATCTGAAACTGAAATTACCTTACGTGTCTCGACAGCTTGTTTACATCATTAAATAACACAAAACGTGTTTTTTTTTTGTTAATATCATACGCATGTTATGTGTTTAATACTTACTGTCAGGTGATTTGAATAGAATCGTAGCAGAGTTGTTGTCATATTGCACGACGCAGTCTCCTCCCTGAGATTTCTTCTTACTCTGGAAGTGGATATGAAGTTTATTTTTCACACTTTTAGCGTGTTCAGGCCCCCAGTCTCCCTCGACAATGATGGGATAATGTTCGTCCATAGTGATCCTTCTGGTCAACGACGAAACGGCTCGTGTCAGTGTACCATATAGTTGATCACGCCCACCGCTTATTTTGACTTTCGTTTCTCCGTCAATTTGCCGTAAACCGAGAGTGTGGCCTGTTTACAACACAGACCACATTTCACCGTAGTTTTGGGAGCTTTTCTGGTAACTGTTCCAACTTTGTTGTTATTATTGAATTGGTCAAATAGATAGCCTACTGAAACAATTAATTATATGTGTTAAATAATTAATTGCTTAAATTATTTTATTATTGTATGTATATCATCTTTATTTTGTCCTGCAAGACAGAGGAAAATATCTATGTTTGTTTATAAATAATATTTTGAGTTCGTTCTGTGGGTGACGTCATCGGTAATGGACTAGTCGCGCCTGCTGTGTATCTCAGAACAGCCTGTGCCCAGAGTGGAGAAGTCGGGCGGCTATGTGTTTCTGCAAAGAGTTAAAATATGCTGTATTGAGTTAAGTTTCGAGTTGATATTAATTATATAAGTTTTTTCAAACCGGAATATATTCATACGGTTTTCTGTCAACAGTGCGAACATGTTTATTCTGAGTTTTATTGTTATTAATGTCAAAGAAATGAAACCAAACACCTTGTAATCACTGTTGACTTTGCTTGCATGATGGAATATCTCGCAAGTTATTTTGGCAAAAACGACATGTTACCAAATTCAAGTTTATTGTGGCCAGGAGTGGTTACTCAAAGCCAGACTATATCGGCTCTATAGTTAAATGAGACGGTGAAATTATGGTTATTGATTGTTGTGTGACCATGCAGTTATAGTGTACAAAATACAAACTTGTAAAACAAAGAAACTTAGGACCAAAATTACTGAAAATTAAATGTATTGTTTATGTTTCCTCTTTAAAAAACAGCATAATGGTGAAAACCCTTAGGCCTATTTAAACTTGTCACCTTGTGAATTCTTTTTGCCCTGGAAACCTCATTTGTTGTATGGATTCGATTGAAAGCAGTTTTAGGTGTAAGGGTTTGAGTGGGTTTCAGGCTTAAGAGTAAGTTTTAGGTTCCAGATAAAAGGTTTTTTTAGGGGTTTTAAGTAGAATGCTCCACCAATAACTTAGAATGCTCCTTACATCCAAAGGCATGGGAAGAGCTGGCATGGGAATTGCTAGGTGGTCAGCCCATCTTGTTCTATTCCTATGAGGCTGCATTGCGCCCTGGCAGACTGCCTCTCTCGACTCCCCTTACCTTTTTATGAGGTTTTCATTTTTTTTGTGTGGGTAAAATTTTATACAAGTAGTCTACACCGGAAGAAACCAATAAATGCAAACCAATATTAGTTCAGTATCTCCTCGACAGCCTAGTCCCATTTAGCTACTTGTTAGTAACCAATTTTTAAAGAAAAAAATCATGAGTGGAATAATACTGATGTATTTTATATAATAGAATAAAATGTGAAAGTGTCTTGAGCTTGTTTTCACCGCAGACCTTATTTCAGCCATGTAACCATTGACACCTGAACAGGACAATGGAACCGGAAGTGCTAAAATGCTAACTCGTTTCCGTGTTTTTGCCAAGTACAAGTAGCTGTCCCCTCAAATAGTTATATAGGAAATAATAGTATAGAGCCATTTCGAGACAGCCAGGGATAGCTGAAGGTTCAAGGCATGCCGAAAAGTTAATTTCTACAACAGAAACTAACCCAACCCAACCCTACCCCACACCCTGACAGGCAGCTTTCGCGACCAATGATAAAGACCTTTCTCAACGCCCCAACCTTTTGTCACTCCCATTACCCCTCCCAGCAGATACCCACACTTGGGGACTCATGTACATAATATACTGATTCACAAGCTAGAGAGCTGATTGAGATGCACCTAAACGATGTACAACATACACGTAAAATAAGTTTCAAATGAAATGTAGTAGGCCTGCCTACTATACAGTATGCAATTTCGGACGCAGCAATGGAGTAAAGTTAAAGCGGAGACCATAAAGGGACATGGTGATGAAAACAGAGTGGGGGAAAAAATATAATTCAATGCTTTTGTGATCGCTTGCAAAAGTTTTGCATTCCTCAAGAAAAGTTTCTTGGGGGAATTATTTAAGTTTAGGCTGTTTGTTAATACATTTTATTTATTTTATTATGAAGTAGCCTTCCTCCGAGATAAGTCAAGACATTCTCTTTTGCGATATACAAAACAACCATGTGACCTTGTTCTGACCTTGATTTAATTTAATCTTATTTGAAGGTCATAATTTATTTTATTGTAAATAAATGAATGCAATTATACACAGATAAAAGCATCCTGAAAATCAGATTTATTTGGAATGTTTAAATGACGTAGTACACATTTTTTAAACAGAATCTTCACCTATCATATTTTAAGTCCTTTGTTACATTTATCGTTACATATAATGCTATTTAATTTTAATCTATGTGCCCCTTTAATCCACATAAACATAATCCCCATATATTTGTTCAGAACAAATAGTTTTCTCTGTTAAGCAAGACTTCTATATATATGTCAACAAATAACTGCTGATTAGAGTAAGTAAAGATTAGAAGGAAGCTAAGTTTCATAAAACCAGCTAAAATGGACAGTCTAAAAGTGTTGGGGTTTGAATGAGGACCTTCACAGGATCAATTACTGTTCTCTCAGATTTGTCATTTATATGAGCATGATGCTACAGTCTACATTGCCAGTACACATACCAGTATGTTCAGCTACACCAAATCAACATAAAACAGCAGCAAAAACAGAAACCAAGATCTCAATCCTCACTGGAAGGTGATTAGGTATTCTGGGTAAGCCTGTACATCATTGAAGATCACAAACATGGTTGGGTTGCTGATGTTGTCAACCACACTGTTATAGAGATCAGCCCCCCTCTTCGCAGGGGGAACAAGAAGGCCTTGTTTTCCTTGGAGTGAAATCACCGACAAGCACCTTGGCGAGGTTTATGTCCTTTGGCATCAGGTTTAGAGTAGCCTTGGGCTGAGTAGCTGGTCCACAGCAAAATATGTACCATTCCCATACATGGCTCCTAAACACAGAACAAGAGCATTAGACTGTTGACATGAATGGATACAAGAGCAAATAAAGTTTATGCTGAATTTGACTGATACCATGCATCCCAGCAAAGCTGCGATTGAAACCGTGATTGTTGATCTGATCTGTGCTTGTAGGGCTAGTGCCATGGAAGAGAAGCTTCTCATTGTTTTTGTGGTTGTTTTTTTCTTCCAGTTCCTCCTTTTTGATCATGTAGCTTCTCCATAGTGTGCTGTTCTGAACTCTTTCAATCTGAAGACAAAAAGAAACTATTACATTAGTACTAAAATATGCAACACCAGAACCTCAAAACTAATAAACATTTTCCCTTCATCTAGTCCTACTTCAATGATGTTACAGGTTAGATTGGTTCTTCTGAACTCTTTCTCCACTTCTTTATATTCCTTTGAGCCTGCTTTGAGTTTTATAAGAACAACTGACTTTCCTTTCACGTCATCCCAGTGTGGAGGCAAAGGGCTTGAGCTGCAAGTGCATCTACCGACAAGAATAAAAACATGAATTACAAATCTTTGTACACGATTGCCTTATGATCTTTGTCTAAATTATAAAAATAATCTTACCTCGCAGATCTACTCTGTTTAATTTAATACTTATTCTCCCTCTTGTGGCCTCTTTGCGAACTAAATCAGCCTCATATCCATCATTATTAATCTTGATTCTCACTGAAGGCTGTCTCTTCTGAAAGGCTTTTTCCAGCTCATAATTGGTCATCATATCAAAGATTTTGCTGCTTCCATTCTCCTGATATTGCCACTTGACATTACTGATGATTATAAATGCCTCATGTCTTTCTTTTTCATTCCTTTCCACCTTACGGACCATATCCCGAATACGACTCTCTGCACAGTGAACGTCTCTTGTCAGTCCCTCCAATGTGACGACAGAGTCTTGGTCTTTCTTCTCAAGATGGACTCTGACTGTGAACTCCCTCTGCATGGCATTCAGCATTTCTACATCCTCCTTATTGAAATGAGCAATGGCTGGATCACGGATTGGGATGGTCACATGCTCCCGTACTATGAAGCTGTTGATCGTGTCCTTGGCTTCCCTCAGGTCCTCTGGTGTCTCTCCACACAGTTGGAACACAGCTGGCTCAATTTCCTCAGCCACCATCACAAACTCTTCATTTGAGGGATATTCTGAACTTCCCCATGAAAAAAAGTCTGCAGGTTTGACAGAAAGAATAGAGATCAATTATTTGTTTCTCATAAAAAGATGAAAAAAGCATTATTTTATTGTTTACTGACCTATAAATTTGGTAAGCAGACTTTTATCTTCCTCTACTTTCTCACCAGATCTTCTGACCATGCTTTGGTGGAAGTCTGCCAACATGTTCGTCTGGAATATAAGAAACTTCACAAACTTTACATGCACTGGTTTCTTTTTCTTCACAAAGTCAACAACTGCATCAACCATTGCATCTGCAACGTCAGCGGGTTTTGCACCACCCTGACCTAAAGGGTTAGAGATGGAAAAGAACAAATGGAAAAGAATACTGAATAATTTACACAAAATGTCTTTAAAATAAATACATTTAAGAAAGTAAATAAGAAAAACTCTTATTGCATTATAAATAAATGAATAAATACCACACAAAGTGTCTTACCAGTGCCAAGAGCTGGGAAGGCAACAGAAGTAATCTGCCGTGACTCGCATAACTTCAGAACAGACAAAACTGTTTCCTTAATTTCAGTTGGACCACTGCGTCCAATGACATGGATGATGTTTCCACATGGCAGGTTCCCGGCTGAGGTCACAATCTCTACTTGCTGCATTTTTGATGATCTCACTGTTGGAAAAAAATGGGTTTAACAATAGTATCCCAAGTTTGTTAGATCACTCTTGAAGTATTCAAAAAGGTAATGTCCATCAACAAGAAATGATAGTAGATAATAAAATACAAACCAATCTGTGAACATTCTTGTTCCACTTGTGATCCAGCAGCCTCTAAAATGGCCTTGGATACTCCTGGATTACAATTAAAAATGTACAGTAACATTACAATTTTCTTCAAATGTAAAATAATTTATAAATGAAACCGTTTTATTCAAAAGAGCAAGATAGTGTGTGCAGTTTGATTAACCTGCTTTTAGAGAAAATGTCTGATTTGAGGAGTTGACAATGGCATCAGTTTTTTCTTTAGTTATGTCTCCTGATGAAACCTCCAGAGTCACTTGACCCAGCTGCATAGTGTGCACCCCAAGAGAGGGAGAGGAGACTTTGCCAGCCAGCCCTAATGGAAAACAAAGATGTAGAGTGTGTGGAAAATATCCATGTTTCAAGTTTTATTTTGTCACTATCCTTAATATATCCTGTAACATTTGGATATACTTTTTATCAGAATAAATGTTTTAATAAAATGTCCTCAAAAAAAAAGTGTGATGGACATCAGATAGGAAAGTGTTACCAGAGGTCTCAGCTGACTTGTCATAAATGTTAGGGATTGAATGTTGATGTGCTCCTTTTGTGATGGGACCCTGAATCCCGTGTCTAAAGATTCTGGTAAAGAACTAATCGATAAAGCACAAAAATATACAAGATAACATTAACATTAGCAACCTAGATTATCAAAATGTATATATATATATATATATATATATATATATATATATATATATATATATATATATATATATATATATATATATATATATATATATATATATATATATATATTTGACTGTGTTTTTATGGTTCTTGAATTTATTTTTCCTTTACTCACCTGAATGCTCTCCTTGTCAGAAGGGTGCACAATCACGGTTACCTCTCGAAGACTTGTAGAGTTAAATTCCTGGAATTCTGTCAACAGGATTCTGGCCACCAGATCTTTAGGAAAGCCAAGATTCCCAGTGCCGATCGCTGGGAAGACGACTGAAGCCATTCTCTTTGTATCTGCTTTTTTCAGGCAATCTCTAATGATCTCAATGAGTACCTTTTACAATTTGAATAAATATATCTATTATTATCTTTAAATAAGTACCATCTAAATAAATTAATGGAACCTACATATGAGGCACATAATTTAATCAGCCGGCAGTAACACATTAATTCTAATTTTGCTAAATTTCAATCACAATATTGTTATTTTCACCTTGTCTTCTGAGCCTTGTCGCCAGAATGGACAGACTACATGGAAGACTTTGGAACATTTCAGTCCATAACCATCTGTGATGACCATTTCACCATAATTGACACTGCTTGAGCGAGTAGCTGTGTTGATTTCTGACTGGAGCTGATGACCAGCAGTCTGAAGGAGTGATTTGGAGACACCTTTGCTGAGGTCCAAGTCATGTGATATAGTGTTTACAATGATATCAGCCTGCAGGAAAAACAAAGGAGAGACGTCTTTTGGAATAGGTGGTCACCACTGATTACCATAAAAACAATAAAAAAATATATAATATAAAATATAATAAAATTGTCTAATTTCCCAGTTAAATATGTTTTAAAAATCTTTGAGAAGCAACACTGCATAAGATGTTTCTCCTTCTTTATGTATACAGACGTGATGTAATGACACATGCTCGAATTTCCCTCGGAAAGTTACCAGGACCACTCAAACTTTTTGCTATGGTCTGTCTGACAATTTTTATCTATGATTCACTTACACGTGCATCCTGGATGTTCCCTTTGCACAGATTGATTTTTAGTCCTTTTGTGGTTTTGGTCTCAAGAACACTTAACCCTTCAAATGTATCTGATCTGCCACCAAAGGTTGAGTGCTCCTGTTCTTCAAAGTCTCTATTACCACGGCCTTTAGCACCTTCAAACGCTTGGTTTCTTTGGCCATAATTTCCATGTCCACGACCACGATAGCCATTTCCGTTTCCACGTCCACGAACACTTTCACTTTCAGGATAGCCTTGTCCATGGTTACTATACCCATGAGGTTTGGTTTGATTAGGTTTGGTCATTTTAGGGTTATAAGCAGCAAACTCCTTTCTGACAGCTTGAGCCATGGCATTCACAGTGCTGCTATTATTGTCAACCAACAGAATCTCAGTTAATGTGCTACTGGAGCTCCTGCGGTTATGATCTTCGATGTACTCACACACTTCCTTCGCGATTGATTCAGTGCAAAGATCAAGAGGACAACCAAATACCCCTGAACTAATGACTGGAATTGCAATGGAGGAGCAGTTTTTGCTTGACGCCTGGTTCAAGCTTTCCCTCACGGCACGTCTCAGGCGTTGTTCGGTGGTTCGTCTGTCTGAATCACTGTAGCGAGGTCCAACAGCATGTACCACATATTTACAGGGAAGACGACCAGCTTCAGTGATGAAGGCATCTCCAGGTTTCAGACGTCCATTTGCTTTTGTGTGTTGGTCACAATATTGCTGTAGACATGGTCCAGCAGCTCGAAGAAGTGCCAAAGCTACACCACCAATGTGCTTCAGATCTTCATTAGCAGCATTGACCACAGCATCAACACTGAGCTTGCAAATGTCTCCCATCCTGACAGTAACAGTTACTCCACCTGGCATTCGAGCCTCACAAGAGACCTGGCCAAAATCTTTAAAACTGCGTTCCGGAAATTCTTCCTCTTCCTGTTCCAGCATGTCATCTTCCTGGAGCACCACCACAAATCTTTTTTCCTTCAACATCATTGAGAGCATCATTTTACCCTGTTCCATGAAGTACTTCTTTGCTCCTGCCTTTTTAATGATCAGTGTGTCTGTGTAGAGAGATTCTGTCAAGCTTTTAAAGAAAGTCATAGCAGGCTGGACAAATCCACTCCAGACAGTTTGATCCAGGGTCTCTTTAAATCAAAATTCACTTTCATCTTATCAGACTTCATTAAATGCTGCCAGTCTTGTGATTTTCTGAATTTTATGAATTCAACTACTGCATGTGATTTGACACGAACTGTTTCTTCAATTCTAGTGTGCTCCTCAATGAAACGTCCCAAGTTCTCACTGACCTCCATCACTGGTTCTCTGAATCCAGTCACTATTACTTTGTCTCTCTGTGAACTATTTATAAACACATATTTATTTTTGGAAGTATTGAACAGTTCTTGCGACTGTTTTTTGAGATCCTGCCACTCTGGCATTTGAAGGACACCCTGATCTTCTATAATGAGTTCTTTGGATGTAAGAACCGTATTCACCCTCTTCTCCGCCTCAACAAGTGCTTTTTCTGTGCCCCCAGTCACAACAACATCTCCCTTTTCGATTGTGTAGACAGCAGTTATTCCATGAGATATAAAGAGATCTGTGGACATTTCATCACAATCCACTGATCTCAGGAACTCCAGGATTGAACGGTCAATTGTTAAGGGCTTCTGTTTCATTCGTATTTTCTTCTCAAGAACCCAATTTTTGAACATGATGATATCTGTATGAAGACCTGATAAAACTAAGCTGTTTATTTTTTTGTTGTAGTCAATGTGCAGGTGTGGAGAAGCGGCACTTTTCAGCCCATCTCTTTCAAACAGAGAGTACATCGCAGGAAACATCTCCATATGCTCAGTCACGCTTTTCTTCTCTCTCTCTTTTTGATTTGTTGCACTCTGTAAAATTGTCTCCATGATGGGTTTCAGTCTAGTTATCTCATGGGTCATTCCCACCAGTGTCAGGATCCCTTTAGAGGCATCCATATATGTGAAAACCTGATCTTTCACCAATTCCTTAACATCACTCTCTACTTTAGACCACAAGGGGTGTGACACCGGCCACTCAGACGTTGTGTAGTTTGAGAGTATATTCTTGAAGGCATCACAGGCATTCTTGCACCAGCCATCAATGTGTCTTCTGGTAACTCCTTTCTGTTTCAGTAATGCTGGATCAGGATTGAGCAAAGCTTCAGGTTTGTCCATGTTTATCTGGCAGAAGTGTGAGCTCATCTGGTCTTTAATAGAAGAAATCTCCCCTTTCTTGAGGAGGAACTCCATGATGGCAGGATGTACACTGACTGTAATGGGTTCAGGCAGCTTCAAATGTGGTCTGTTGCCACCATACAAGACTATATCCAATGATTTAATGTAGGGATATATCTTGACTGGAACATTACAGATGTTATTCTCTTGCTTCAAAACTTTCTCTTTGGCTGTAAAGAATGAAAGTTGCAGGTACAGAGAATCAACGCATTAATATTGACAAAATGAGGTAAATATGTGTTAGCAAATCTATAACTGTAACAGCAAAGACTACCAGAAAAAAAAGTTTGTATACCTTCTTCCTCCTTAAAGATAATAATGGCTGCGTTTTCTGATGGAATTGTTTTAACTTCCTCTACTGGACCAGCATATTTCTCAAAATACAGTTCCAGCAGCATCTCATTGTTGTTGGCCTCAGCTGGAAGATTCTCCACCCGCACACATGTGCTTCTCTCCAGTGCACGTGTCCTCAGATTATTCTTCCTGAACTTTTCATGCGTCCTGCAGTCTTCAAGGAACTTTCCTGCATCTGTCAGAAATTATATTTTACATAATGTGCCAGACCCATTTGCAGGGTTTCTGCAGGTTTCACCAAATCAAATAAGACTTTTTAAGACCATTATGAATAAAATTTAAGACCTATAATCACATAATAAAAAAAAATACAAAGGAAATACAAGTAATTAATACAAATTACTTACACTTCCCCATAGCTCAATCCCACCATGATTTCGGAATATAGATATATTTATGGGTGATTTTTTTAAATAAATTGGAAATACAGTTCAGGTATTAGCACAGCTGCTATGACGGGAATACTTTGTGGTGTTGTTAGGTATGTTAGCCTGGATGGGATGTATTATTAAATAATTTGTTAAAAGAGTGTTGCCCTTGTGTTTCTGACCCAGTTATTGGTCTGACCTGCCCTGTTATTTTTACAGGAATAAATGGTTACTGAGTAATGTCTTTGTTATACAAGGACAGTTTTCATCTATAGCTGACTTGACATAGTCTGCTAGAGTGGCATAACAGATTAACAGCAGAGTATATCATTGTATTTTTTGAATTTTTATTCTGTGTTCATACTATCATATTTGGAAAGGTGGTCATTGGTGGGCCATGAGTTGCAAAGGTTGAGAACCCTAATATACGAGCCTGTGTTGGAGCTACACCGGTGAGTAAATCATGGGGTAATTTACATTTTTGGGGTGAACAATCCCTTTAAACTCACGCTGTGGGGTCAGATAGAATATTTTAAGCTTGCATGTGAAAGGGTTAATGCAGTGTGAAATGGCCTTAAGAAAGGTTGACAAAATTTACATCATAAGGCATCACAGGATATATTTGCTCATTTTGATTCATAGTGATTGTAAGGCATGGTTCATTGTGTGTGCGCTAAAAAGAACCGGTTCAAAAGAATGATTTGTTCAATAATCGGATATAACTAATTAACAGAAAAAAATTATTTTCCAGATAAACATATTCTTACGTCCAGATCTAAGAACTCCTTCCCTAGTCCAAAAACAGTCTGATGTACACACTCACCTAAAGGATTATTAGGAACACCTGTTCAATTTCTCATTAATGCAATTATCTAATCAACCAATCACATGGCAGTTGCTTCAATGCATTTAGGGGTGTGGTCCTGGTCAAGACAATCTCCTGAACTCCAAACTGAATGTCAGAATGGGAAAGAAAGGTGATTTAAGCAATTTTGAGCATGGCATGGTTGTTGGTGCCAGACGGGCCGGTCTGAGTATTTCACAATCTGCTCAGTTACTGGGATTTTCACGCACAACCATTTCTAGGGTTTACAAAGAGTGGTGTGAAAATGGAAAAACATCCAGTATGCGGCAGTCCTGTGGGCGAAAATGCCTTGTTGATGCTAGAGGTCAGAGGAGAATGGGCCGACTGATTCAAGCTGATAGAAGAGCAACTTTGACTGAAATAACCACTCGTTACAACTGAGGTATGCAGCAAAGCATTTGTGAAGCCACAACACGCACAACTTTGAGGCGGATGGGCTACAACAGCAGAAGACCCCACCGGGTACCACTCATCTCCACTACAAATAGGAAAAAGAGGCTACAATGTGCACGAGCTCACCAAAATTGGACAGTTGAAGACTGCAAAAATGTTGCCTGGTCTGATAAGTCTCGATTTCTGTTTTCTGTTCAGATGGTAGAGTCAGAATTTGGCGTAGACAGAATGAGAACATGGATCCATCATGCCTTGCTACCACTGTGCAGGCTGGTGGTGGTGGTGTAATGGTGTGACTGATGTTTTCTTGGCACACTTTAGGCCCCTTAGTGCCAATTGGGCTTTGTTTTTGACCATGTCCATTCCTTTATGACCACCATGTACCCATCCTCTGATGGCTACTTCCAGCAGGATAATGCACCATGTCACAAAGCTTGAATCATTTCAAATTGGTTTCTTGAACATGACAATGAGTTCACTGTACTCAAATGGCTCCACAGTCACCAGATCTCAACCCAATAGAGCATCTTTGGGATGTGGTGGAACTGGAGCTTCGTGCCCTGGATGTGCATCCCACAAATCTCCATCAACTGCAAGAAGCTATCCTATCAATACGGGCCAACATTTCTAAAGAATGCTTTCAGCACCTTGTTAAACCAATGCCATGTAGAATTAAGGCAGTTCTGAAGGCGAAAGGGGGTCAAACACAGTATTAGTATGGTGTTCCTAATAATCCTTTAGGTGAGTGTATATTTATATATATATATATAATTTTTTTTTTTTTTTACATTAACCTCAAAATTATGATAATATTTATTATGTGAAAATTTACATTTGAATTATATGTAAATAATACATGTAAATATATTGTTTTATGAACATACCACTGGGATTTTTAAAGGTCACGACTGCTTTTCTTAATTCCGGTATCATTTCCATGCCAAAGTCCTTCTCCGAAACACTGCTGATGTTCTCCACCAAAAGTGTCAAAATGTCTTGATTAAAATCATCTGGAAGGTCCTCCAGGACCACAGCACTTGACTCTCGAGGTTTCTTCACATCCAAATCAGTTTGAGGGACATTTTCATCTTCAGGAAAATTAAAAGTGACACTTGTTTAAGTCTCCCTACAATTAACCTAACCTAGATAATTTTATACCAATTAGGTAACTACCTAATTCATGTCTTTACAATTGAATTGGAAAATGTTTTATGTACATCAACTATAAAAAATATCACATGTATGTATTTTCAGATAATTTCTTACTTGGCTCCTGATATCCACTGGCCTGGTCCAACTGAAAACACACAAATGTAAAACATTTAGAATATGTAAACGGAGAACACTACTAAACAAGTAGAGCAAGTTATTTGTTCTTTCATCTGCACCCTTGAGACATTATAGAAAAATTACAACCATCGTTCTAGAGAAACGCTGTCAACATCTCAACTGTAAAAGAGTAATATTTCAATGACTAAGTTCTAATAGGCCATATATAGCAGGGACTTTGGTTTGCAGCTGCCTCGTCCATGGTTTGTTTGGAAAATCACTGTTGTTCCTAATTGAGCATTTTAAAATAAGTCTACTCACTCTTTGTCCAGTGCTGTCTTTTTCAAATTTACACAAAAATATAAAGCATTTATGAAAAAAATGGAGAATGCTACTAAACAAGTAGACTAAGTTCTTTGTTCTCTCCACCGTCTTACAACAATATGACAACCATCTTCCTAATAAAAAAGAAAACCATAATGTGTACCATAAGGTTCAGTTTCATGATAGTCCATATTGTTCATTTAAATAGCATTGACGATGCAGTCTAAATGTAACTGCACATTTTGTAACAGTTAATCATACTCACCTTTTGCTTGGTGCTCTCTGCCTGTTTCTCTACATCGCTGGGTTTGTACACTTTCAGTTTGATTTGCTTACTCTCAATAGTAATAACGTGTTCTGCCTGAGAGAGTACGGCATCTCTGACTTAAAGACAAACAATCAGGCTTAGTCAAATACATCACAATACAACATGTTTCTCATTTATTTGCTGAGGTCCATGTTTTTCCAAAGTAAGGTTTCTCAAATGTATCTCTCTCTTTTAATTGACAGTGACGGTTAATTAGAGAAGTGTTATATACATTATATTGAATATCATGATAACATCTCAACCACTTTACATTTATTTATTATAATTATATGCAAAAACGTATTATTTTGTTAACATTTTAAACAGCACTTACCATCAGATAATTCGAACAGAATCGTAGCAGAGTTGCTCTTGTCACATTGCACTACGCAGTCTCCTCCCTGAGATTTCTTCTTGCTCTGAAAGTAAATCTGAAGTTTATTTTTCACACTTTTTGCCTCTTCAGGCCCCCAGTCTCCCTCGACAGTGATGGGATATTTGTTCATCGTGATGCTTCTGGTTAATGAGGAAATGACTTGAGAGTCAGTGTTTAGTTGGATCACACCCTCATGCTTATTTTCACTTTTGTTTCTGAGAAAAGTTAATGTTCAACTGAGGGCGTGTTTAAACGACACCGTGTGGATCCGTGTGAGCAGGGATCGTTTTGACAATGCTTGCTGTCGTCTGTCGCTACAGTGTAAAACGAAGGAAAACATTTCCATTTTTAGTACATTGTTGTCATGTGGGTGTTAGGATAAAAGTGTTTGCATCTCATTCCTTTCTTATCTAATGTATTAATGCATGCTTCTGAGGCACGCAGTATCCACTTTCCTGTAATTTGAGTTTTCTTCCAATGTAGTTTCCTTAGGATGTATCCCATTTTCCTGTTATTTATGTATTGAGATGTTTGTCGAGGTGTACCCTCCTAGTTTATGCTGTAAACGCATGACATATGACTGAAAACCGTTAAACGCCTTGACTTTGAATGAACATGAACCTTGTCTGCATCATTCCTCATCCCTGATGTCACAGTCTGTCCAGAATAAAAGATCTGTAGGCTAAACGTACCCTGGATGTGGCTTTTCTTTTTCACTAAGGAATACTACTATTTATGCAATTTTTGTTTAAGTAAGCAATAATTGACTAAATGACAGGCTGGATGCAACCAACACATAGGCGTAGATTACGCGGGGGACATGTCCCCCCCACTTTATATAAAATGTAAATTCGTCCCCCTCACTTTTGCATTCGGCAAACTGTGTTCAGTTGATGTTTCACGAGGCAATGTGTATAAATCCAGATTCAAAAGTAAAAATTCAAAGAGACGAGATCTATCTACATACGTGTGCCTTTCACGTTTCCATGGTAATCAGTCCCTCACGTGTCACGGCCGCAGCACGCCCATGCTCGCACCCGCGCTGTGATCATCATTTTCATAGAGGTCGCGATGAGTTCAAAACGGCAAAAACGATTCACTCCTTTTTTACCAAAAAGTCAAGCACAGTAAGTTGGCACGTATCCGAATTGTGTTGCACAACGATGAATAACTGCCTTTTTCTCTTGTTGAATAATTACGTTAGCAGGTTTTGCTGGAAATTGAAAATATTTGCTGTCCGCACAAACGTGCACTTATTTTCAGTGTATTTTCTTTTGTAACGTCTTTTATTTTCACATATATGTTATCAAAGCTCTTAAAATTAGAATATAGATGTGATTTTTAATGTTGAATTCAGGTTTTTTTATTATATTTTATTTTATTTATAATTTGTATTATATTATACAATTCATTAGCAATGCAGTATTCAATTGTATGCATTAACGTTCTAACATAGGTCTTAATTCATAGTTTTCTCTTTCTTTTATTGTTTAAAATGCAATTTTGAAAGTAATTTAACTTTCTTTCTGTGTTGTCAAGATTGAACAAGACACAGGCAGTTTAGGGTTATCAGGTCAGAAACAGGATGACACACAAACAAAAGAAACGTCACAGGTGAGAAGTGATAGAGTGGCTTTTAAAAATGTTTTATATACATTGTACAATTTTTCTATACATCTATGCTTAATGTTGAACCAATATTCGTAGTACCATATAGACCAATCATAAAATTGTCATTAGGAAAATATAGGAAAGATAATTTAGGATACAAATGATTGGCTATTGTCTAGCAGTGTACATCATTTCTTCTTTATGTCATAATTCCCTGTATGTACGTAGTTCAAACACTTCTTTATTGTCAATAGAGAGAGCCAGAAGTTAATTCAAAGTTGAGAGAGGATGAGGCAGAAAGTTTTGAGGAGGCTTCAGAGGTGAGGAAAAACAAACGACTGGAATAAGATAATTAATGGAATAAGTTTAGTTTTTCCATTAAACAATCATTGTGTTTTATGTCTACACTGCCTTGCATAAGCAAAACAAAGTAACTACTCCGTTTGTGAAAAGTTATTACTAAAGTTATAACTAAAATCAAGTCTCTTAGGATTTGGCTTAGATTTGGGAACCAAAAATGGGTCTTTTGTTGTTGTGTACCTTTTATCGTATGCATTTGCAAACTGAATGGAATGTACAAAATATTTAGCAACAATGTCTCATTTAAATATTTCTGCTACTAATCAGACTAATTTGTAATTTTTATAGACAGAACCGAGCATCAGACTTAGGGTTGACTGTTGTAGAAGGAGGCTTATTGCTTTAACATAAATAGCATATTAAGCCAATTAAGCAAAAAAATATAACATTAAAAATAAAACCAGTCAATTAGACGCAAGTCAGAAAAAACTGATATCGCTTGACATTCTGTCCCCTCACTTTTGAAATGATGGCTCGCCCTGTTACCAACATGATGCCTTTAGAGTTAATCAGTCACTTTAGGCATAGCCATAAATCAGGGATGGGGGGTCGTCATACACAGTCGTCAGTAAAATGGCGTGTTTAAGGGCAGAACAAGTTAATCACGCACAGACAATGAACAAAGG
This sequence comes from Gobiocypris rarus, assembly GCA_023029165.1. NCBI lineage: Eukaryota > Metazoa > Chordata > Actinopteri > Cypriniformes > Gobionidae > Gobiocypris > Gobiocypris rarus. Next base: position 418,168 of record CM040922.1, on the reverse strand, counting down.
CAGGCATTATGCAAATATGATTTCTAGTGATATAGAACTGTCCCGCAGTGAGATTCGAACAATAAAGCGACTCGTTAAAGCGGAGTCGGTTCTTTCTTTGAGAGACTTAACTTTATTCGAGCACTTTCGACTTTACAACTTTGCAGAACATTTACATTCACATTCACAAACAGCTATAATACACACTTTAACACCTCGAGCACTTTAACAGCACTATACAACCAATAGATGGCAGCATAACCTTATCCTATACTGTGCGATAAACTAAATCATGGACGTCAACATAAAACTGAGACATTGATCACAATGCATCCAAATTAGTTTATTTGGATAGACTGTTTTAGAAGCAATTTGTGCATCAAAATGAAATAAATAATATATATGTATATGTATAAAAAGCTTTTAAATTATTATTATATATTTTTTTTTCTTTCGTTTCTGAGTACCTCAGGGCTTTCCTCTCATGGTCAAATGGAGCAGCTTTAAAAGTTTAAGCCTATTCTTTCTCTTCTGTAATTAGACCTGAATGCATAAATCTTGTAATTACCATTCATCCAATCACATTTAAGTACATGCAAACTTTTATTACAAGGTGTACCTCCTGAGGTTTGGGCTGTTATTAGTTGTTTGATCTCCTGTCACCTTTTTCAGTTTAAGTTCAGTAACAGCTCTAACGTCATTAGCCTTTATTCACCTACTTGTATAGATATGAGGGAGAGGGAAGGAGGGCAGCGTCTGTGTGAGGGCTGGAATAGAACTTCTTCATTTGCAAGCAGGGCCCTAAATAAATTATTATTACTGACAACACTGAGTCCTGGCCCTACACAAAGCTTCAGCAATTACTTATCTTCATACACAGAAAGAAGCATGGAGCGTGGAATTCACAAAATGCCTGACCAGTAAAATATAAACCACATAACACATGCAGATATGCACAAATTAGTGGTATGGCACAACACTACGCATGTAAGCCATGTCCCCCTTCGACCATCCTTCATGAAATATTGAATTAAGCTCCTCCTCAACAATCTTTCCATCTGTATACAACACAGCTCATCCCTGGAAATTGAAGCAGAAACACAGAGAAAGAGAGAGAGAACATAGTCTATGCTTCATTGATTTTGTATGAAGTGTTGTTACAGAGATCGAAAGAGAAGTCTGTGTGAAGTTTTGTTGAGGATGGTACATTATTTCTGCTCTTGGTTTTAGGGAGTAAAGACATAAGTAGCACTGTGGGCATTTTTGAAGCTCAGCTTCAAGGATCAATTAAGATATGGAGCTTTGGTAACATGCATGAACAAAGCTGACCTCTGCGAGAATGACTTCAACATATTAAACTTCCACATATTCACCACCCCCCATGTGGTGAAAATCAAGTTGGTGTGGTGTTTTTAATATGCTTTAAGACAAAGCATGTGAAAACTCATAGGTTAACGCCAATGCTAAGTATTTTCTCCTTAAAGGGGACACAATTTGAAAATCTGACCTTTTCCATATTTAAGTGCTTTAATTAGGTCCCCGATGCATCTGCCAACCAGAAAACGTGAAAAAGGACAACCCAGTAACTTTGTTTGGTAAGACTTTTTCTATAAGAATGTGAAAAAACGAGCTGCTCAGATTTCTTTCACGTTTCTGACGTAGGAAGGTGATCTATTATAATATTATTGTCTCCCCTTAATCTGCACATTTTCACCCATGGCGCAGACAGACTGTTTCCGCACTCAGCCAAAGTTGTACACTGTCCGCCATTTTCTCACGCTCGAGTAACTGTAGCGACAACAATGTCTTGTAAGCAATGCAGGTGCATTGCCTGAACAGGGGACAATTCAAGGATCATAAGGCATCATTCAAAATGTAAAGCTCTAGGATGGATCAGCACCAGCTATTCGTGATCAATCTTATAGCCTCCGGAGCTATACAGGACACGGCAGTAATAATGCAAGGGATAGAGAGAGTATTTATGGATTAGACTTTAATGTGCACTTCTTCAGTGTATTATTCAGCTCTTATTGTGATTTACTGGAGTGAAAATGAACGTTTCATCTTTTGTGTGATGAACAATAAACTTCATAAAACTCATGCTGAGTAAAGTTTTGTCCATCATTCGGACAGGGTTCACTACAACATGATTTTATAATAGTGGATAAAAGCAAGATGGCAGCATAAGTTATAACTGTAATTAAACTAAACTAAAATTAAACAGTTCTATCTCAATGCAGCATAAATTCTCTGGCTCTGTAAGCATTATTGTCGAACTGAAGACCGTTAGTTTCTGAGATGTTCTGTTTAAAGCTCCACCCTCATCTTGAAAGAACAGGCAGGAGCAGCAGCTCATTTGCATTTAAAGGGACGCACACATATACGGTGCATTTTGCTCACCCCAAAAAGTGTCAATTCTAACAGGCTATAAAACATGATAGGTGGGGAATTCTGAGGTAAAACTTCACATACACACTCTGGGGACATCAGAGACTTATTTCCCTTATTTTAATATGTCCCCTTTATAACTGTATACCAAAGATAGACTCAAAAACGCAGTTTGAAATCACTGGTGTTTCTTGCGTCACAAACTTTGTAACCAATTACGTCAACGTGCGGTCGGGCTTTAGCACATCATTAACTATGTTCTGAAACAGGGGAGTCTCAAGAGAAGCCAGGTTCTCCCGGTATAGTTTTCTGTTGATATGAAAAAAGCGTGCACATTTAGTATTATAGCAGGTGAATTATACATATGATGTATATTACAATATTATGATAAACTATATGCCTTTTTCTACTGACGTCCTAAGTTGTTCAAAGCGTTTTTAAGGATACTGATTTTCAAAAGGCAGCTGACTCTGAGATGGGGAATGGGAACATGGATTGTGTAACATTAGCAACACATTATTAGCTGTTAGGTAACGTATTCAAGCAAAAGGCTAATCATATTAATTACTGTTATGTGTGTTGTAGAGAGCGATACATAAAATGTATTACCATTCTGAGACATTAACTTGTAGATAGGCCTGTATTATAATTCACTCTTTCACTTCTTCTGAATCAGTTTCTGGTTCAAACATCTACAGGTCCTTCTAAAAAAATTTGCATATGATAAAAGTTCATTATTTTCCATAATGATAAAAATTAAACTTTCATATATTTTAGATTCATTGCACACCAACTGAAATATTTCAGGTCTTTTATTGTTTTAATACTGATGATTTTGGCATACAGCTCATGAAAACCCCAAATTCTCAAAAAAATTGCATATTTCATCCGACCAATAAAAGAAAAGTGTTTTTAATACAAAAAGTCAACCTTCAAATAATTATGTTCAGTTATGCACTCAATACTTGGTCGGAATCCTTTTGCAGAAATGACTGCTTCAATGCGGCGTGGCATGGAGGCTATCAGCCTGTGGCACTGCTGAGGTGTTATGGAGGCCCAGGATGCTTCGATAGCGGCCTTAAGCTCATCCAGAGTGTTGGGTCTTGCGTCTCTCAACTTTCTCTTCACAATATCCCACAGATTCTCTATGGGGTTCAGGTCAGGAGAGTTGGCAGGCCAATTGAGCACAGTAATACCATGGTCAGTAAACCATTTACCAGTGGTTTTGGCACTGTGAGCAGGTGCCAGGTCGTGCTGAAAAACAAAACCTTCATCTCCATAAAGCTTTTCAGCAGATGGAAGCATGAAGTGGAAGCAAAATCTCCTGATAGCTAGCTGCATTGACCCTGCCCTTGATAAAACACAGTGGACCAACACCAGCAGCTGACATGGCACCCCAGACCTTCACTGACTGTGGGTACTTGACACTGGACTTCAGGCATTTTGATATTTCCTTCTCCCCAGACTTCCTCCAGACTCTGGCACCTTGACATGCAAAATTTGAGCAACAGTCCAGTGCTGCTTCTCTGTAGCCCAGGTCAGGCGCTTCTGCCGCTGTTTCTGGTTCAAAAGTGTCTTGACCTGGGAAATGCGGCACCTGTAGCCCATTTCCTGCACACGCCAGTGCACGGTGGCTCTGGATGTTTCTACTCCAGACTCAGTCCACTGCTTCCGCAGGTCCCCCAAGGTCTGGAATCGGTCCTTCTCCACAATCTTCCTCAGGGTCCGGTCACCTCTTCTCGTTGTGCAGCGTTTTTTGCCTTGATACAGCACTCTGGGAACAGCCTATTCGTTCAGAAATGTCTTTCTGTGTCTTACCCTCTCGTTTGAGGGTGTCAATGATGGCCTTCTGGACAGCAGTCAGGTCGGAAGTCTTACCTATGATTGCGGTTTTGAGTAATGAACCAGGCTGGGAGTTTTAAAAGCCTCAGGAGTCTTTTGCAGGTGTTTAGAGTTAATTAGTTGATTCAGATGATTAGGGTAATAGCTCGTTTAGAGAACCATTTCATGAGATGCTAATTTTTGGAGATAGGAATTTTGGGTTTTCATGAGCTGTATGCCAAAATCATCAGTATTAAAACAATAAAAGACCTGAAATATTTCAGTTGGTGTGCAATGAATCTAAAATATATGAAAGTTAAATTTTTATCATTACATTATGGAAAATAATGAACTTTTATCACAATATGCTAATTTTTTGAGAAGGACCTGTACAACAGTTAAGTTGACTGAGTGGATCTCTAAAAAAAAAATCCTCATTAACTTTCATTACACGGAAAAGAGCAGCCAGGATACCAAAAAAATCAGAATTTTCATATTTTGATAAAGTATACATTGAATCTCTAGTCTCGATTAGGATTAAATGGCTGTCTGTTTATTTTTCTAGTAAATATATAAATGCACAATAAAATATTATACCTGGGGCTGTTTTTACCTGGAGAGCTTTGGACGTGTATTTGTTGGTGTGAATTTATGTGAGAGCATTGTTCATGGAGTAATAATAGTATTGTGTGGATCCCTTTTTCTATTTCTGACATAACCAAATATTACAACAAGAAGCAGAAAAATGTGTGACAGAAAAAGAGAGCGAGTTACTGAAAAAGCCCAGTGAGGTATGAAACACTGTATTCTAAAAGTGGTCTGTCTCCTTTGGTTACATAACTATGATGTATGTTTGAGTGTTAGTGTTTGTGCACTAAGTAACTTTAACCCAAACACTTAGAAATCTCTCTCCTAGATCCCCCTGCCCTTCACAAAGCATTGAACCTCACAGCATTGATTTTCACATACATTTCGTTACGTCAGCATCTTCATTGCTTACTCTTAGTGTTTCATAATTAATGATCGTAAAACTGTGCTGCATTTTGCTCACAAAGGCGAAACTTTGATTAATTCACAGTTTCTGTTCAGGGCAGCTGAAATGTGCTGATGTAAGGGGTCACATGACACTGTGGTCCAATCATCAAGGAGTCTCAAGAAGCACTCCTACTGCAATATTCAAGTAACACAAACCGTTAGTTCCACAAATGCTCTAAAAACATTGTACAATAATGACTGTGACAGCTAAAAGCTAGACTGAAGGTCTCCTTTATTCATTAATTCAGCACACTCTTAAAACTAAAGGTTCTTCTTGGGATCAATGGTTCCGCAAGGAACCTTTAACATCCATGGAACCTTTCCACTGCACAAAAGGTTCTTCGGATTATTCAAATGTTTCAAAGAAGAAAAACTGTTCACTAAAACGTTCTTTAGGAACCCAAAATGCATCTTCTATGGCATTGCTGCAGAAACCTCTTTTTGGAGTCTTTATTTTTAAGAGTGTAATGCGAAACAGACCTTTATATGTCTCCAAAAAACCTCCAATGTGCAAAACGCTGAACAAGGCCAATCACATGAGACCAGCAACCAGGAAAAAACATTCACCACTGCAGGGAGAGATATAGATTAAGCAAGATTATGATGACAGAAAGAGCCTGGAGGGATTTCTCCTGGACATGGATGGTCAGAGCGCTGAAGAGAAGCAGCATGATTAAGGAACACATTCTATCCCCAAGGGAACACCAAGAAAACAATTACCAAAACATGTGAATGTGAGCGAAACAAGCACAACGTTATGTCTGTCTTAACGTAAGAAGAGTCTGGGATATTTCTCAGCTGGGCAGTAGAAAAAACCAACATGGGTGGATTGTACATTTCTAACAATTGTTTATATAGTGTAGAGAGTAAATCAAAGGGAGGAGAGAAAAAGGGTGAGGGGTGGGGGTAAGAGCAGCATCACATGGTTTCATTCAGGGGCATACATGTGAGTCAAGATCTAGAAGACAGTGTCTATTTTTACTTCAGGTGACATAAGGTTTAACACTGTTTCCTTCCAGCACACAAGGAGAAAGTGGATACATACATCCATTACCCTCCCAAATCCTGGTATTTTGAGCCATTGAGTCCATGAGAGCTGGAAGCTTCTTCACGTATTGTTTGCCTTCTTCACGTATATGCATCCTGAATCTGATGAGGTAATCCAACTATACCCTTGTGGAAGATATTTGTATTAATATGTTATGCTTTATTAATATGATTATGGAACATTGTTATGTTGTTATTTTAAAATATTCATTGCATAAGAATAAAAGGATGTTGGCACGTGACAGGAGGACATCCTCCACTCAATGATAGAATATGAAAGGTTGATATGGTTGATGGTTGGAATAAAGGGATTAAAATAGGTTTCTGAACATGGGCCATCATGGACCACGTTGGAACAACACTGGTTAACAAAAAATCGGTTCAAAATGAACAAATCAAATTTGAAGAGTTGCAAGTCAGCTTTTCGTTCATGATGAGGTTATCCTCTGAAAACTTCAACACTTAGAACCGGCTCATTAGGTTCTTTTTGAGTCTGTTCTTTTTTATTAGTTCAGTTCGAATGACTTTGAACATACTTCAGATGTGCGTTTTGCATTATCAACCTGGAACATAAAGACAGGCCTATGTAATTTTCCCCATTAGAGGTCGCTTATTGAAACAAAGGAGTAGCTTGATTTCACGTAATTATAGGAGTGGTTGTCTTCATCTCTACAGCCGGTGGAAATTAATCTGACGGGACTCGCGCAGAAATCATATTTATGGATGAGCTAATGTATTAAAGATTTATTAACGTTACTGTAGTATGAAGCAGGATGGGACTGAAAGCTGTAGGAGCGGAACAAGGCAGCTGGACCGATTGCTAATGAGAGACAAGCACAACATGCAAGAGAGCAGTGGAACTTGTATTATGCCGCGCACGAGTGCATGTGGGGGTAACGCAGCGCTGTTTTAACATATTAGATACATTTGAGTGTGTTGAAAGTTATGATTATAATGTGCGTTCGCTCGGCGGCTACTATTAGACACTTGTTGCCTGCTGCAGTAACCTAGATCGATATTAGACATAGTAAAACATGGTACTGGTGGTAAATTAAGGGCCTTTTCACAACTACCTTGTTTGGTCCAGATTTTCTGACTTTTCAGTTTGGTCGAATCAAAATTACAGGTGTGAAACCTCCTTCGGACCAAGGTCCGGACCAAACAGGCAAAAATTTGTCTGACGAAAAGAGGTAGTCTCGGTCCGGATCAAACTTAACAAAAGTTTGGTTCGTTGCTAGTGTGAAAGCATTGTCTGTATGGTTTGGACTTTCAGACCATTTACAGGAAGTTCCGGTGGTTCCCGCGGACCCAAAACAACAGAAGAAAACAGAACTACCAGAACTGTCACAGAAAAATGAGCCGTAGCACATGGGGAGAGTAATGAAGGTTTTTAATTCATGGTCTGAGTCTTCTCCTCCTTTCCTGTTGGTGCCGATAAAATGTTCCCACAACGAGGATGTTCATTTGGCGAATTTGAACTAGCCTTGATATAGTTGGTGCTGCAGATAGTAATGCCATAGCAATAACAGCATAGTGGCAACGATATGCGTCTGTTCACTTCATTCATCTTGTCAAAGTTACCTGCCGAATTGACAATACGCTCAATCAATGTTAAGATGCAGCACACATAACTGATGAAGACTGGACGCAAGTATGTGGGCTTTATATCAGTAATTAGATCAGTAATTTGGTCTGTATGGTTAATTTAGTTTAAATATTAATAAATATTTTGAAATAGATTTGAAAAATAGATTTTCCCCAACTGAGCAAGCCAAGCCAGAGGCGACAGTGGCAAGGAAACCAAAACCCCATTAGGAGACCTAATGGAGAAAAATAAACCTTGGGAGAAACCAGGCTCAGTCGGGGTGCCAGTTCTCCTCTGGCCAATTAACAAACAGCGTATTATTATTATTCTGGCAATTTTAAAGGTCAGAGGTCATAATAGATCTGAATATTCGAAAGATCTGAGGCAATATGCCGGAGACGGGTTTATTGAGGATGATCTATCGATTAAATAATTATTAAAAATAAATATTTTGAAATATCGGAGTCATTACGCCGGAGACAGGTTTTTATTGAGGATGCCGTATTGATTAAACAATTACTAAAGTGTAATATTCGAAAGATCGGCAGCAACACGATGGAGACGGTTGTTTTGAGGATGACATATCGATTTAAAGAATTATTAACTAGGACTATTGAAACAATCTGACTCATCACGCCGGAGACAGGTTTATTGAGGATGCCGTGTCGATGAGTAGTAAGTTTTCCAATGCTATTTATTCGGACATACTACTACTCTTTTTGTATATTATATAGTAGGGAAGTATTCTATTTCGAATGCAGCGTTTGATTAAGTTGGAAATCGCAGCTGCCCTCCTTATTCTTTTCAATTGGCTCATTTCATTTAAAAGTATTCACGCATTGGTGTTCAAATGAAAGTGTCGAAATAAGAGGTGGGTGGGAGTTGTCTTACCAAAATCCGAAAAACAAGTGGTGAAATCATTTGAAACCAGTGGTGGATTTAGGCATGTGGGGAAATGCCCAGGGCAGCATCTTGACTTTGTGCTTTGCCCAGGGCACTATATGAGCTAGAGCTGCCACTGTTTGAAACAAATGCTAGTACCAGATGTAAAAAGAAGTATATCGAACCAGTGGTTCTAAACTAACCCATTTCAACCATTACTAGCATTCTCAACTGACAGCATATGGATTCTTTGCTCCGTAAGCTTTCGCATGTGCGCATCTTTCTGTCAGTTTGAAACCTGCCTCAAGCTCACTTTTGAGACGTGGTGCCATAATTGTCTGACACCTGCTATTTGTCACTTATCAAACACACTTAAAATCACACATGCTCTGTCCATTATCGCATATAACGCTGCACTAAATAGAGGCTGCGGTATCTTACTTTACAGTGACTGCATTTTCAGGTGTAGCAGGATAGTGAAGAGGTGGTAGGGTGTAATCCATTAGGTGTCCTAGCTTTATCATTTTGGCTTGTGAGTGCAAATTAGTCAGGCTTTATATCATTATATTCCAATGTATTATTATCTCCTTTCATAAATTACTCTACATTTATGTCATACCACTACCTCATTTTATCATATTAAATCTCTCTAGATCATTAACATTCTCTCTCCTTCTCTCTCTCATAAACTAACCGAAGTTAGAAGCCATTGGTTCTAAGAAGAAGTCAGCGCTGCAAAAATAAGATATTAAAGGGGTGGTTGAATGCCCCTTATTACGATGTCCCCAGTATGTGAAGTGTCAGCTCAAAATACCCCACAGATAATTTTTCATAGCATGTTAAAATTGTCACTTTTTGAGGATGAGCAAAAACATGCCGTTTTTGTGTGTCCTTTAAATGCAAATGAGCTGCTGTTCATGGTGCAGAGCTTAAAGAACTCCAGTTAGGAGCTCTGATTACCTCATGCAGACAGGCAATGAAACATTTTATGTTCAAATAACCGGCGTTGGACAATTATGGAGAGACTCAAGAAGAAGGGACAACATGTAGAGTGCAACAAGATATTTCTGAATGGTTAGTTGATGAATTTATGTAGCTAATGTGGGGTTCACTATCTTCAAGTCATTGATTAGCATATTCTGTCATGATAATCTCACCCCCTTTGTTGTGTGTTCCCGGGGGCGGATTTATGTAAATTTCAGGGCTGTCATTGCTATTATTATCATATAGTATGTTACTGTTTAATACTGTTGCGAGCATTAATTAAAAAAATTAAATCGACAGCATCCGACATCCGCATGACCAGAGTTTCTCCGCGCACTCACGTCACACTTCAAGTTACGTCAAGCGTGAACTTAACACTCTCATGCGCGCCCGGTGACTGTGGGTCGGAATTGAATTGTCTACAAAATTTAAATATCGGTATTTTTCTTACAAACACTTATCGTTTCACTTTAGAAGACATTGATTCATCCATTGGGGTCGTATGGATTTTTGTAGTTATTGCTGTATGTGCTGTTTGATGCTTCAACTTTTAGGAACCCAAATGAGTTTTTAATAGCGGAGATTATTTATTTTCTGAGTTCATCTGAAGAAAAAAAGTTGTATATATCTCGGATGGCATAAGGGTAAAAGACGAGTAAATGGTGAGGACATTTTTCTGGGTGTACTGTATTTACTTTTAATAACAGCTAGAGACATGGGATTCCTGCTTAAGATTCATCTGTGGCAAGAATGAAAAAGAAGCAAGCAAGCAAGAGAAATGAATAAAAATTGTTGTAAATCTGTTTTGAAAGTTATTTTTCAAATAAAGATTGATTCCAAGTGATTGTGATATCAGATTGTGTACGTGTTTTTATTGTACTTACCCTGTAACTACATGAAACAAGAGGGGAACAAACACCACTTTAATTTACAGCCTACAGATTCATACTTACCCTGTAACTACATGAAACAAGAGGGGAACAAGAACCACTTTAATTTACAGCCCACAGATTCATACTTACCCTGTAACTACATGAAACAAGAGGAACAAGAACCACTTTAATTTACAGCCGCAGATTCATACTTACCCTGTAACTACATGAAACAAGAGGAACAAGCACCATAGTGCTCCTTTTATTCCCAAATATTACATATTCTGCCCTTATACCTACACGTATGTACTTTATAGTTACACTATAATTACAGAAAGTTACACTGTAAATTAATTTTACTTACGCAGTACTTTCCGGGCTGTAATCTAAATCTTTACAAATGCTTTCATCATATCTAACAGTGCAAATATTATGCAAATATGAGGTTTGTTAATTATTACAGGAGTCCAGAACTCAGTCCCTGATAAACTTGCGCTGTTTGATTGACAGCTACAGCTCCAGCGATTGCAAAGGGATCTTTCTTTGTTTGCTTTCTATATATCATTTAAAAGATAATTTAAGGGAAACAATGTGAAATTGGTTTGATTTACTGACAGAGACAAAGAACATCTGACTGAACATGAATCATTACATATCAGAAATCACTGGTCACAGATCAGGAATTAGAATTAACACAGTTACTTACATGTTGTTGTGGCAGTACTGTCAAGTCCATATTATAAAAGTCTGTTTGCAAAGCCTGGGCAGAAATTGCTGACTGATTTACAAAATAATCCACAATGAAATGTATGTGTACCACATACAAATAAATAATTTTTAACTGAGTACTGAGACATTCACATTGTTGAAAATAAATAACACATTCCAATTTTGTTATTTGTAGGTCAACCTGTATTGCTGTTCTCTCCTCGTCATCTCACTAACACGCCGGTGGGCGGGGCCAAAGTTGCGATGAAGATTTGCGATCCTGAAAATCAACACGATACTCTTATAGTATGATAACCTCTTATATGCCAAAGGTAAATTTTATTTCTCAGTTTATGACCCCTTTAAAAATCCCTGTCAGATAGTTTGTACTGTAGAATTTACAATAAATCAGGCAAATAGACAGAAAGCCCATCCAACAGATTACCAGGGCTTTGCTAGGGTCACAACACAGCACAAAACATGGTGGTCTGGGTGGTTTCCAGTCCAGTTACCAGAAACAGCATTGCTAGTGACCAGTATATGGTGTGTTTTGGGTGCTAGTGTCCTTCACCACAAAACTAAATGAGTAGGCAGAAAGATCACAGTGCTAAACTCAAAATACAAATAGCAGATACTCATGAATGAGTCAAGTACTCTAAATAGGCTTTGGATTATGAATAAAACTAAGTATTTTGACGATAAGTACAGTTCAAATATCAGGTGAGTAAAAAGAGTGCTGTTAGTAAATGGCAAAAGTATTTGAAGAGGTGTGTGTTCAAGCTGCAACTGAATGTGAATGAGTCAGTCAGACAGTACAGTCTGACAGCGACTGAAAATCTGTCCGTTGAGGGCAAGCAAGCAAACACTCTTCAGGTAGGCAGGTCAGATAGTTAGGCAAGGGCTAACGTATATATGAAATGTTAATTATATAATATATTATTACAAAATACTGCAGTTGCTCATATATGATACGTGTTTAGTTGGTAGTCTGTGACTGTCATAATAATTACTAGGTTTTTGCATGAAATTTAAGTAGTGTTATAATAGATTCAGTTCATTATAATTTCACACTAAAGTGTGCTCTAAGCAGTCTAGAAGACTGTGTCGTTTAGTGCAGTGGGATAGGACAGGTGCAAGGGAGCTAAAGAGAAGTCTGAAGGTTAATTCAACAGTGCTGAGTGCACGTTTATCATATCACTGTGTGTTTGTGTGTAAATCCGAGCCGTGGCAGCTTCATTAAATGGTTAGCAGTAAAAATAGCCCGGGATGGGTGCTTTCAGACAGTGTGATGTAATGGCAACTGAGTCTCTGGTGTGAGTCTGTGTGTGTCAAAGAACATTTAGACATTTTTGAGGGGCACAGATTTTGTGGGATAGATTGGAAAGGGATGGCATTTTTTTAATGGGCACACTGGAGGATTGTAAGCTGTATGCAAACCATTATTGAGAGATCGCTGTGTTTGGAACCAATCAGGAAATATGGAAGGAGATGTTTTGCTGCTTTTGAATTTTAGGAGCCCTGCACTTTCTATATAAACTAGTGCTGTAAAAAGTAAGTTGTTATCGCACGTTTTTTTTTTAAATATTTAACGCAATTAACACAGCATCCATTTTTTTCTGTCATCCTTTGGCAAGCGTTACATTATATCATCACGCTCTTATTCATGCAAATGCTTTAAACCATTCAAGCGCGACAAGACAAAGTGAACGGGCTGTCTTTGAATGTTCTGTCTATGTGACACAGACACAATGCACAGAAAGAGGCGCGCCAGTATCGAGTTCTCTTTCACGCTTAACTTATCCCAAAATGTCAGTTTCGTCGAGTATTCTCAAAAGAGCAGTCATAAATAAGTTAAATGACATCTTAAATGAACTTAAAGAGTTGTGAGAAAATGAGATTGCGCGTGACAGCGTGTCAGATCCTCGTCATGTTCGGCAGCGGCAGATCTTAAAGTGACAGCAGCCTAATTAAACCAGTTGCTGTGAGGTCTGTCATTAATATTAATCAAAGAACAAAGGTAACAGAGAATATTGTAGCTTTAATAAGAATTAATCTATGTTTAATTGATTATTTATGCAGTTAAGACTGTAAAGTTTTTGATAACTTTATTCAATTTCTGTATATTGATTATATATGAAAGCCACAGGTAAATATGACATGTATTATAATGGTTTTATGTGAAGATTGTTTTAAGTTCACTTAAATTAAAAGCTGTTATTTTTTAAAGCCTAATAAATGTCGAAATTGATTGATTATTCTGTAATGTTGAATGTCTATTATGACCTTCATTCATTAATAGATGGCATTACAAAAAATATTTAAAAAATTTTGACATGAATTTGGAGAGTAACTGTGAAATTATTACAATATACAAATATGAAAATGGTACAGAAAAAAATTTGTGATTAACCAGTTAATTTTTATCTATCTATCTATCTATCTATCTATCTATCTATCTATCTATCTATCTATCTATCTATCTATCTATCTATCTATCTATCTATCTATCTATCTATCTATCTATCTATCTATCTATCTATCTATCTATCTATCTATCTATCCATCCATCCATCCATCCATCCATCCATCCATCCATCCATCCATCCATCCATCCATCATCCATCCATCTAGTTATAATATGCATTAATATATATGAATGTAATAATAATTATTATTGACTCAAGATTATCTTTTTATGCTGTTTATATTTACTAAAAAAAGAATATATATGTGCTTTTTTTACATTATGTTAAATTATTGTATGATTAATTGTCCTTTTCTATGTCTTGAAATTCAACATGTTAAAGGGTTACTTCACAAAAATGGAAATTTACATAATCATACATAATCATCTTGGATGGCCTGAGGGCGAATTAAATTAACAGCAAATTTACATTTTTGGGTGAACTATCCCTTTAAGAACACACTACTCATAACATAAGGATGCATTATAAAGCACTTATCCAAGAACACATATACTTATGTGTAATATATCCTTCTGAATATATCATTTTGTGCCTTTTCAAATGCAATCACAGACATGCATCCAGCAGCTTGCAGAAACGGGGTGTTAGACCTGCAGAACTGAAGCACATCTCAGTAGGACTGAACCTCACTGCAGCTGTTGTGAGCTGATACTCCTGCTTTGAGTGAATCCTGCTGCTCTTAACCGCACAAACACAAGCAACCTGAAATGCTTTATGATTGTTGCATATGTGAGCACTGGATTTTACTGCACATTATGGACCGTAAGAGAAAATGTTATTTATTGTTTTAGGTACAAGAATAACTTTTTCTAGCTTCATCTGTGCACAAAAGATTCAGAATCTTGCAGAAGCAGAACTGAAATATAAAAGGAAAACTGGAGACTGAATTCTATTAGTTTGGTTATGTAAATCTCCTAATCAATAAATACAAAACTCTCACTCTGTCTTGCTTGCTCTCTATCCACTTTGCACCTCCACCCACATAGTCCAAAAATATTTCAATATGCAACACAGGACATAAAAGGGCTTTTCTGAGCATGTCTAATAGAATAAGAAGCATCTGCTCTGGGGACATGCTTACAAACCTCCTACTGAAAGAAATATTTCAAACAAAGAAACAAACAGCCAATTATTTCAGATGTGTCCTTAAACTCTTGTTGACATACTGTACAGAAAGATGTGAGTTTCATTGCACACAGTTTGGACATGAGAAACATTCATATTAAGATCTCACTTAAATTGTAGACGTATCTTGGCACATCTGAGCACAGTTTGAGACATTGTTGAAATCTCTTGTGAAACGCTTGTGGAGACATGTGAAATTACCAGGGTCTCTAAAGAGAGAGTGGATCATCCAGATCTTCCCATATCTCTTTGCATTGCGTCTATCCCTCATATTTCCTTTTAACTTTATCTGTCTCATTCCTCCAGCATCATCCTGCCATCTATCAGAGCTGTCACTTCTCATTACCTCTTCCCTCTTTCTCTCTCACTTTCCTCGTATTCTGTCTGACTATTTTGGGTTCCCCTCAGCCAGGGCAAGAATGATGAATGAGGGTAAGAGGTTGGAGTGCGAGGTTAAGCCCTGGAACAATGATTTAATTTCAAACAAGCAATATTTTATACCTAGCAATATGATATTGATATTCTTACATTAAGAATCTACAGAATATGCTTATTTGTCATTAATATTTTTTTGCTGTTAAAACTGACCACTATTACTAGTCTCTAAGAAGGCAACATGTTATCTTACAAGGCAGTTTTGGGTCAAAAAACGTAGACTAGAAATCTAGTCAAATAGAGCAGAATATATGTATACTTTAACCATTTACTGGGACTTTGCCATTCTTTTGGTTATTTACCTTTATACCAATCTGGTAATTTATTGGAAGCATCGCACATTCACAGAAAATAGTTTACTTCCACATTGTAAAATAAGGTGGATATAGTAGAATATAATGGGGAAATAGTTGCAGAAAAGAATAGAGTATTTAATAGAATAGAATCTAACAAAACGGACTAAAATATGCTGGAAAATAATAGAATAGAAACGTTAATACAAATAAAATCTGAAAGAATAGAGCCGAATAGAATAACGTATTTAATAGAACATAATCTTTTAATTTCATGCTCCTAACTTTGTGGGAACTGTTTGGGGATGGCCCCTTCCTGTTCCAACATGACTGCGCACCAATGCACTAAGCAAGATCCATAAAGACATGGATGAGCGAGTTTGGTGTGGGGGAACTTGACTGACCTGCACAGAGTCCTGACCTCAACCTGATTGAACACCTTTGGGATGAATTAGAGCGGAGACTTAATTCCCATAAACACACTCCTGTGAAAGCCTTCCCAGAAGAGTTGAAGCTGTTATAGATGCAAAGGTGGGCCAACTCCATATTAAACCCTACGGATTAAGAATGGGATGTCATTAAAGTTCATGTGCATGTAAAGGCAGGCGTCCCAAAACTTTGACAGTATGTAGTATAATAGGAAAGTTATGAATTGGAATTCAATAGAATTTAAATAGAAACTTTAACAGAATACACTGTCAGAAAAAAAGGTACAGTGCTGTCACTGGGGCGGTACCATAAGGTACAAAAGTGAAAAGGTACATCTTTGTACCTTACTCACCCCTAAATGGTACATATTAGTACCATAAAAGGTACATATCAGTACTTTAAGAGTCCATAATAGTACCTTAAAGGTACATATTAATACCTTAAAGGTACATATTAGTACCTTTTCGGTTTTGTACCTTAGGGTACCGCCCCAGTGACAGCAATGTACCTTTTTTTCTGACAGTGTAGAATAGAATAGAATAGGGGAAAGAAGCAGAATAAAACAATATTAATAAATACACTATATTGCCAAAAGTATTTGGGATACCCCTCCAAATCATTGAGTTCAGGTGTTCCAATCACTCTCATGATCACAGGTGTATAAAATCAAGCACTTAGACATGCAGACTGCTTCTACAAACATTTGTGAAAGAATGGGTTGCTCTCAGGAGCTCAGTGAATTCAAGCGTAGTACCGTGATAGGTTGTCACCTGTACAATAAGCCCATTCATCCAACTTCCTCAATACTAACTATTCCACAGTCAACTGTTAGTGGTATTATAACAAAGTGGAAGCAATTGGGAACAACAGCAACTCAGCCACAAAGTGGTAGGCCATATAAAATCACAGAGGGTCAGCGAATGTTGTGCCAAGTGTAAAGTTTGGTGGAGGGGGGGATTATAGTGTGGGGTTGTTTTTTTCAGGGGTTGGGATTGGCCTCTTACAGTAGTTCCAGTGAAAGGAACACTTAATGCTTCAGCATACCAAGACATTTTGGACAATTTCATGCTCCCAACTCTGTGGGAACAGTTTGGGGATGGCCCCTTCCTGTACCAACATGCACCAGTGCACAAAGCAAGGTCCATAAAGACATGGATGAGCGAGTTTGGTGTGGAGGAAATTGACTGGCCCTGACCTCAACCCGACTGAACACCTTTGGGATGAATTAGAGCGGAGACTGTGAGCCAGGCCTTCTCATCAAATGTCAGTGCCTGACCTCACAAATGCACTTCTGGAAGAATGGTCGAAAATTCCCAAACACACTCCTAAACCTTATAGAAAGCCTTCCCAGAAGAGTTGAAGCTACTATAGCTGCAAAAGGTGTGCCAAATCCATATTAAACCCTACGGATTAACAATGGGATGTCATTAAAGTTCATGTGCATGTAAAGGCATATATATCAGAATAGAATGGGGGAAAAAAAATGTTTTTAATGAAATATAATCTTTAACAGAACAGAGTAGAATATAATGGCAAGTTATAGAATAGAATGGAACAAACACTTTAAAAGAATCTGTTAGAATACACCAAAATAATACAGTTTATTAATAAAATGTAGTCTTTGACAGTATATAGTATGAAATAATGTAAAGTTAAATTCAATAGAATATAGTAGAACAACTATACAAGAACAGCTTAGTTATGACAAAGCAAGAGTAAATAGAATCTTTAATAGAATAGATTCTGGTAAAATATAGCAACAGAAAGGAGTTTTTAATAGAATATTATCATTAATAGTGTAGAATATTTTAGAATGTTATACAATAAATAGAAACTGTCATAGAATCTAGTAGAATAGATCAGAACAGCATAGAGTAGAATAGAATATTTTATATTGTATAGCTCAGTTATGACAAAGCAAAAGTAAATATAAACTTGAATAGAATAGAATAGATTCTGGTAGAATATAGCACAATAATGGAGTTTTTAGTATAATATTATCTTTAATAGAGTAGAATATTTTAGAATGTTATACAATAAAAAGAATAGAAATAGAATTTTTGATAGAATCTAGTAGAATAGATCAGAACAGAATATTTTATATTATGACAAAAGCAAGAGTGAGAGAGGTGTGCAAGAAATGCTTTCTTCAGCGAGAGAGAGAGAGAGAGGGGGAGAGAGAGAGAGAGAGAGAGAGAGAGAGAGAGAGAGAGAGAGAGAGAGAGAGAGAGAGAGAGAGAGAGGTAGTCTCCTATTTTATGCTGCAGGGATCTGTCCAGTAGCACAGAGCAGTGGGAAACACCGCAGCAGACCACCGACTTCTTGCCACAACACACACACCCCCCACACACACACACATAACAACTAGACGAAGAGAGAGACTGAGGCGTAACCAGAAGAAGCATCGTGAAGGAAAAGGAAAGCCACTCTTTTGTCTCCATGGACACTCAACTTCCTCCGAGCACTTCTTAGACCGTGTAGCACAGCAGCGGGCTCTTGCCATCCGCTTAATAATTCATCAGGTCGGTCTCTGAGCTTTGAGCCTGCAGCGCTCACCAACTTTTCCTCCTCTAACTTTCGCACAGCAGCAGTCGGCTGTTTCAGCAACTCTCCTTTTTTACTTCACAGAGTTGGCACAGAGGCAGAGGAAAACCGGTTCAGGCACTTTGTGAGCATCTCGTGTGTGTTTGTGTGAGTGAGAGTGTGCAGGGAGAGTGGGTGAAAGGTGTGTGTGTGTGTGTGTGTGTGTCATCGGGACGGAGGGCATCCTGGTCATCTCATTCTTGAACTTGGTACCCATTTGTTAAACCGCAGCTCTTGTGGGACTAAACGTGCGAGACTGTGACGTGAGAAGCACTCTGGAGTCCACAGAGAAGCTCATATGGGACATACGCCTCGTCTGTGAGCACCGTTGGAGAAAGCAGCTCTGTGCTGTCTTTAGGCTGCTGTAGGGGCTGTCTGTGCATCCTCAGATTCTCTCTCATCATGGCTGGCTGTACCAGCCGCTGCAGACAGGGGATGCTAAAGCTCATTCAATCCCTTCAGAGGCTTGTCTCGGGAACCCTCAGTAAAGGTAAGACACCTGCATTAACATGACGACGCTCAAAGAAAAAGGGAAACAAGCTTGCTTAAAAGGTTGAGTAGAAGTAAGCTGGGACAAATGGTAAAGTTTTGTTTTTAATATTATATTCAATATAAATATTTTACTGTAGTTTTTTTAGTTTTCTTACTGTAATATATTTGAATGTTTTTATATATTCTAGATCTTTTTTTACATTATATTAAAGTATTTGTTTTTAATATTATATTTAATAAAGTTTTTATATTATATCAAGATTTTATTTGTAATATCATTTTATGATGTTCAGTATAAAGTTTTTAAAATATTATACTTATTTGAAAGTATTTGTTATTAATATATTACCTATAAAAATGATGTTAATATTACATTTAAAGTATATTTATAATAAAGATTTTATTTTAATATTTTTTCAATATAACATTTTAATATTATATTAATTGTAAAATATTTACTTTAATATTATATTTAATGCAAAGGTTTTTTTTAGATTTCTTCCTTTTCACGGTTTTAATTTTTTATATATAGAAAGTTTTTTTTACATTAAAGTATTTATTTTTAATATTATATGTAATAAAGTTTTTATATTATATTCAATATCAAGATTTTATTTTTAATGTAATTTTATGATATTCAGTATAAAAAAATTTAATATTAGCCTATATTTTAGATTTCTTCCTTTTTCCTCTATTGAAAATGGTATTGTTCATGGGGCATGAGCCATTTGGCATCATATTTCAATCATATTGTCCCAATTTACCTATATCATTTATAATTTTTTCTTCTTTTTTGATATTTCAAGCTTGTATAATGGTGCCAAATCGAAAAATGCCAATTTTAAGATGTAGTTCCAATACCACACCTGGGTTCTTTCATCCACACACATTTCCACTTCATTTTCCTATATAAAATCACCCTTTTTATCACTTTTTTTCCTTTCCTTTACCGGGCGCTTTGTTTTGTCTCTTATCTCTCTTTTTTTTCAAGTATCATAGCACTGTGTCAGCAGAAAAAGCACTGCATGGTTCGTCTCCATGCCGACGGTGCCCGTGGAGATGCTGGAACCAAGCAGTGGCTGTTTATCTGCTGTCACTGAGTGCGGAGAGCCGGAACCAGGCTGCGCGCTGCATGATGAACCCCGCTACCTTCATTAGATCTTCCTCACTGATAGATACTCTTCCTATACACAGGGGAGTAGGAAGTTAATTTAAAGAGGATATTGAAGATTTAGAGAGACTGTATAGAATCTAAACCACTCTCTCTAGACTATAGCAACTCAGTAAGGAAATAAACCCAGATAGCACTAACGCTGTGAAATGAACCCGTGACTCAAATACTTTTTACTTGTGTGTGCTGACTTTATCTTTGTGTTATCTTAGGCTGTGAGATTAAAACATAGACGAGACAACTAGATAATCCCTTACCCCCAAAGAAACTGCCTAAAGTTCAGTTAGAGACAATGCAATACAATAAAACAAAATACTTTGGCAAAATAGAGCAGAATACAATAGAACACAATAGAATCTTTAGCATGAATTCTCTAGACCAGAAGAACAGATTGGAAACTTCATTACGACAGATTAGAGTTGTTTGAAAACCCAATAAAATAAATGTTTTAATAAAATAGAGTAGAATAGAATATTTAGTAGGGTGCATCAAAGTAGAATAGCATTTTTAATATAATGTATATAATTTTAAAAAGAAAAGAATAAAAATATTTAGCAGAATATAATAGAATCAAATGGAAACTTGAACAGAATAGAATATTATTTTAGCACAATAGAGCTGAATAGCATTTATATAGAACAGAATAGAATAATTTGCATAAATACTATTCTGTACTTCTCTACAGAGAAAAAAATGAAATGAAATCTTGAATAGAATAAAATATTTTGCAGACCAGATTAGAAAAATGAAAACTTAACAAAAATATATTATGGAATATATAAATATAGAATAGAATATGGAATAGAAGGTCTTTAGCAGAACAAAGCAGAAGAAATTGCAATTTATAAAATCTTGAATAGAATCAATGCATTTACAGACTCTATAATATTCTGAACCTATAATAATCTATAAATATTCTGAATATTCCATAGACAGAACGGAATAGTTTACCCTCTGGCTAAACAGGCTTCTTTTGGAGATGATAATTCAGGCAATAGAGTGCGAGAGAGTCTGTATATGTCCATCATGGTTATAGTTGACTGCCCTTCACTTCAATCAACCCATTAATGGGTTAATGGTGACCCATAATGGTCAATTTCTGAGCCTTGCCTATTACTCTATTTCTACTCACTTATATTTTACACTGATCAATTCATGCTGCAAAATTGTCTATGTGAGCTGTATGGCACATTATGTATGCAGATATTCCATCATAATTCTTCTTTTAACCTATAACCATAAAAAAAAAACGTTGCAGGAAGAAATATTGTTGCCCACATACACCCAGTCGGAAGCTGTTTCATTTTACAGTAACAACCTTGAGTACGAGTCAGTGACAAGGTCAGTCAAGCACATGGCGCAGTGCAAGGTCTCTCTGTGTGTGTGTGAGAGTGTGTGTGTGTGTGTGTACATGTATATGTGGTTTATGAGGATGTGTGTACAATGACATGGGTATTACAACGTAAACATATTTGAAATTCGAAAAATGCAGAAAGCTTTGTGTGCCTATAGGAGTGTGTGTGTGTGTGTGTGTGTGTGTGTGTGTGTGTGTGTGTGTGTGTGTGTGTGTGTGTGTGTCCTGGTAATCCCTACGGTATGGGGACAAAATGTCCCCACAAAGAAGGCAATATCCGAAATCCTTGTCCTTGTGGGGACATTTTGTGGTCCCCATGAGGAAAACAGGTCATAAATCACACTAAGTGATGTTTTTGAAAAGTAAAAATGCAGAATGTTTCCTGTGATGGGTAGGTTTAGGGGCAGGGGCAGTGTAGGGGGATAGAAAATACGGTTTGTACAGTATAAAATGCATTACGCCTATGGAATGTCCCCATAAAACATGGAAACACAACGTGTGTGTGTGTGTGTGTGTGTGTGTGTGTGTGTGTGTGTGTGTGCGTGCGTGCGTGCGTGCGTGCGTGCGTGCGTGTGTGTGTGTGTGTGCGTGTGTGTGTGAACATGGCTATGCTGGCTATGCTGGTGTTTCTGCAGTTTTACAGCTCCAATTGAATGACCCTCTGGGGGAAAGAAAAAGACCATTTGACATTTTAAAAGACAAGGTCGATCAATCCTGTCAACTTCCCTTGACATGCTACACATTTTTTATTGTTCTCTGTAGAGGAACTATAGCGCACATGCGAGTGTATGGTACATCCATACAACAGTTACCGTGAACCCTTCTGATTTGCGGAATCAATACTGATGCAGACTGAGTTTTGCACCAGGTTGAATGTTTCTGAGAAGCAACATACCTATAAATACACCATATATATGCCATATACATATATTTTAATACCTAAAATAAATAATTTAAAATTCTATCATCGTTAACATCATCATGTTGTCTTTTGTGGGGCGTTCCACATAAAGGTTTGGCTGAGTGTGAATAAATAATGACATTTGGGCTCTGGTTATAGACACAATTCCACTGCATCTAAAGCTCAAACTCAAAATAGATTTTTTATGAATTATGGGCTATCACATCTGAAGTGCTAATGCAATGTTTACAGTCCAATTGCCTGAGAACTTTGAACCAGAACACTTTAGAACAGTGCAAAACAAGATCACACACACACACACACACACACACACACACACTCAGAAAGAGAGAAACAGAGAAAGAGATGTGGAGACCGACTTAGGGCATTTATGACATTTTCTGAAAGAGTATTGAATCTCCTGATCAAAGCACATGTGAAAAAGTTACAGAAACAAGATATTATATGTAACCATAAGCATATGTAAAATAAAGCAATCTTTGTTGATCAATGGCGCAGTCGTTTTCAGTTGCTTTAAAATAGCAACGCACCAACAATGCGCCTGAACACACCTTATTTTCAGACCAGCACACCCATGGGTGAACAGACAGGTGCCAGTGCATTTGAAACAATGTGGTGCTGGACGTGAAAATGTCATCTGCATCAGGCTAAACACATGCCTGGTGTATGATAGGGTCACACATTGTTTATAAAAAAAGATAAAGTGAAAAATAAGTAACGGTCTGGGCATAATTATTATTATTATTATTAGAGACGTGGCTAAATCTACTGTACAACAGTAGCCTAATATATTCTGTCAATTTCTTCACATTAAACCAAGCTTTTTTTTTGACGGGTTGCCGTGAAGACCTTTGAGCGTCTGTGGCTGAATCCGAAATCGCCCCCTAAACCCTCATTCACTATTCCCTACTTTAGTCCACTACAGTTCACTTGAAGGAGTGAATGAAAACGAGTGAGTGAAGTCAGACACCAGTTGCGTGTACATCGGCTGTACACTCGTTATTGCAGTGCAATGTGGAATTGAATGAGTGCACTCGAACATGTATGGTTTCGGACACCACTACAAATGGCTGTCCCCTCAAATAGTGCCCTATTTTAGGGTATGGGAGCGATTTCGGATTCAGCCTGTGCTCGTGATATGGCATTTTTCTCAAATGAAACGGTAAATGCTCATGAAGTGACGGTTTATGCGTTTGTTTCCTCATATAGTGACACACGGCAGAGACTACAAAGATAGCGAGCATCACTGCCGCGTGTGCCCGCGCATCCTCGCCCGTCATTCACACAAAGACGCAGAACATGCAGGAGTAATATTTAAATAGTATTTTGCAGTTTAATATTCACAGACACTAGTATATATTCGGCTACAGTCTGGAACCCTGCGCTTAGATAAACACGGAAGCGACTGAACACAGCTGCGGGTACCGGATATACTCGGGAGTCGGTACTTCTGGTACTACAGAAATGCTGGTATTGTCACATTTTCAAAATTTCAGTACCGACTTATTACCGAACTATTTTGACATCCCTATTGTAGGCCATGATTATTTTTTTGTAAAATGACAGGTCATGTTTTGATTTACAATAGTTCTGTCATGACAGCCCTTGAAGAGATTGGCATGGTAATGGCTACGGCAATGGTAATGTATTTGGTCTTGGTAGAATATATCCGATACGCTGCTGCTACAGAGCAAGTACATGCTACTGCCAGTACATTCACATACATTGCTCATACTGTTTGTGCTGCACATGTAACATACATTAATTAACACCGTAGCAGATCTATACAGGTGGAGCTGGGGAAGGTGGAGGGTTTCCGAAAGCGTGCTGCAGACTGCTAACAGCAAAGTAGTATTTGAATGGTGAGCCGAGGTCATTGGCCGCTGATGCAACTGCAACCGATCAGCTGCGTTATGTAGATAATGATGTGATCGCTGGAAAATGAGTTAAGGACTTATTAGTCTGTGGCATCTAGAGTTTCATGCCAGATCTATATATTAAAACAAAAAATGTTAGAGAGGTTTATAATGAGCGCATGTAAATGATAAATAATGTAAATGAGTCAAGGTGCTTTTTATCCATTTAACTAATGATACATTTTCTTATTTTTCCCCGAAAAGTTTTTTTTCATACTCCATCTGGTTTCTAACTCTTTACTTGACACTAGTTTGTTACCATCTGTCTGACAGCTACAATGCCAATGCAATTTAACTCTCCCCACACTCTTTCCTCCCTCGCACATTTTCTCCTTCTCTTCTATCTCCTTCTCTGTCACTCGCTGAATTTCAATCTCTTTTCAGGCTCCGGCATTTTCTCCACTGTTCTGTTTCGTTTTTGCTCAAGCAGCTGTGGAGGTGCCAAATGTTCCTCAGCATCACCTTATGTAAATGTAACATTAGATGTGAAACATTCACATCTCAAAATTTATTCAGGCCTGTTCACGTCCTCCTCCTCCACCACCTCAGCCTCCTGCTCCTGCTGAGCTGTTGATAATTCATATGTGTTTTGTGTGTGTGTGTGTGTGTGTGTGTGTGTGTGTGTGTGTGTGTGTGTGTGTGTGTGTGTGTGTGTGTGTGTCTGAGGTTCATGATAACTTGCGGCAATAACAGTCAATGCCAGCAGGACCCAACCTCTAACATATTTCCTTTTATCTAAAGAAAGAGAAAAGTAATTAAAAAAAGAGAGAAAGAAACAGAGAGAGAGAGGAGAGGGAAAATTATTAAAACATATTCTGACATCCTAATGGCCTTTTCATGACCTTTAAAAGAATATGCCAGAATTAGCATGTGTTTATACTGTATGTGTGTAGGAGACTGAACTCAGGTCTTGTGTGCTTGCATTGATCTGTGTATTTAGCACAATAATTATAACGAAAACTATAAATATACAGTTCTAAAATTGTTCTAAATATGAAAGAATAGAAGGGTCCACACTGCAACTGTACCGATAATGTCACAGAGAAAATATGTCTAAGTCTAAACTAGTTATAGGGTGAATTCAGGTTAAATGGGATACTTTTTCCCAGTCATCAGTGGAAAAAAGTGTCCCAATTAACCTGAATCAGATGGCCATTCACTAGTGTGTCTTTGAACCCTGAATCAAATACGTTTACTGTGGAACATGACTTTTTTTTCCGTGTTTAAGTGCTATAATTAGGTCCCCGGTGCATCTACTAATCCAGAAAATGTGAAAAGGAAAACCCAGTAACTTTGTTTTGGTAAGCCTTTTTCTATAAGCATGTGAAAAAACGAGTCGCTCAGATTTTTCTCCCCTTATGACTTAAGAAGGGGATCTATTATAATATTACCGTAACCCACAATGCTGACAGACTGTTCTGTATTAGCATAGTTTCTGCACTCAGCCAGTTGTACACTGTCCGCCATTTTCTCCACGCTCGAGTAATTGTAGCGACAACAATGTCTTGTAAGCAATGCAGGTGCATTGCATGAACGAGGGTCAATTTAAGGCAAGTTTTGCTAAAAATTAAAGCTCAAGGATGGATCAGTACCAGCTATTTGTGATCCAGTTCATAGCCTCCGTAGCGATGCTCACGGCAGTAATGAAAGGGAGAGCGCGCACTTTATAATAGTTTATCTGACTTGTTTTACGGATATAAAGTTTACCAGTTTATTATACACCCCCTGAAAAGCCATAAGCTCTGTATATATTTGTTTACTGTTAGTTGTAAAGAGTGTTTTTGTGTAATTCACTGTGTATGCTGATGATAATGCAAAGGATAGAGAATATTTATGGATTAGACTTTAATGCGCACTTCTTGTACAGTGTATTATTCAGCTCTTATGGTGATTTTCTGGACTGAAAACAGACGCTTCATCTTTTGTCAGATGAACAATAAACTTTATAAAACTCATCAGTAAAGTTTTGGCCATCATTCGCAGGGGGTCCGCTACAACACACTTGTATTAATAGTGGATAAAAGCAAGACGGCAACATAACTTAAAACGTAATTAAACTAAACTATACTGTTCTATCTCCATGCAGCATATATTCTCTGTCTCTGTTGGCATTATTGTTTGAATCGATTTCAAACTGAACACCGCTAGTTTCTGACATGTTCTGTTGTTGTACAAGCTATTGAAACTCCTCCCTCTTAAAAGAACAGGCAGGGAGCAGCAGCCAGCAGCTCATTTGCATTTAAAGGGACATACACAAAAACGGTGTGTTTTTGCTCACCCCAAAAAAGTGCCACTTTTAACAGGCTATAAAACATGTGGGGAATTTTGAGCTTAAACTTCAAAAACACACTGGGGACATCAGATACTTACTTTACATCTTGTAAAATGGGGCTTAACATGTCCCCTTTAATTATTGCAGCTGCTTCTTTCCATACAATGTAAGACACTGACCAGTAGCCCACACAAAGTGCTATTTTATATCTTTCTGAAGTTTTGTGTTTCGTCCCCACATCCTACACTCTCAAATCACTTGCACACACATTTCAAACATGCCCTGTGAAATATGAATAAATCACAATGTGGATTTATATTTATTGTGCTTTTTTGTGCATATCAAAATTTTTTGTGTTCTACAGAAAAAATGCAAGTCTTACAGGTTTGAAAATGACGAAGTTGCGTAAATTATTAATTATTTTCATTTTAGGGTAGACTAGCCAATATGCAGATAGGACCACATAAACATGATTTAATACTAATATATAGACAAATAGATGTTAAAAATACTTTAAATTTTATGTTTTATATTTTTCCTTAAAACATCACATTAAAACAAATTTGAATATTGTCATATCAGCATATTAGCTATACAAATTAAGCAATAAGAATTTGACAACTACAGAATGCCCAAGAAAAAGCACCACAAATATAAATACACATTCATATTAAAATCTCACATTGCAGCTTTAACATGTTTATGCACCTAAAAATACACTGATGTATTTTTTTTTTTTTTAAATATTGCTTGATCTCGGGAGGATAATTATAATTTATCATTGACACTTTTACATTTTAATGCAAATTCTCTTACAGTGAAGAACTGCAGTGTGTCAGAGAGTTTATATATAGGTTTCTGTTATTTAGTTTGCTCAAGCTACATTCAGTGCAGCATGTTTCATAAAACATAACTGAAAACCTGGTTTCATGCTTCTGACAACAGGCTTTACACAGGTAAACTGCAGGATTGCATGCATATGTAACCATGGTTACACTGGCTGTTTAACAGAGGCGCTTTAATTGACTTTTAATGGAGAGATAAGCGGGAACCAGGAGAGACCAGAGCGGAACAGTACTGCATGTGTATGAGAGCAGTGTCCACCTGACTGCAGTGTCCCAGAGGTGTGCTTGAGTCAATGTGAGCTTGTGCAGGCAGAAGTAGCCGCGCAAACACACACACACACACACACACATCCACACAGACGCATAGGCAGAGGCATTCAATGCTTTTCAAGGGTCACACACGCACATTGGCACACACTTGGACGCACTTGTTTCAGAAACAACTGGACTGAACTCTCTCTAGAGATAGCAGTCAGATTTCTTCCTACTATACGTCTTCTCTTTTTTACTTTCTTTCTGTCCTTTTCTTTGCACACAAGAACAAACACACACTAGAAACATTTTCTTTTTCCCTTTCTTTCAAAGGCTAAACATTACTTGCTTCTGGCCTGGTTGGGTCAGATTTGTTTTTGCTCTGCCTCACTAAATGCATGATGCAGTGAGCATGTAAGATGTTACTCCATGAACAGACATTCAGAAATCCCATAGCAAAGGAAGATGGAGCTGGAGGGTTTCAGAGGAACTCTGATTAGGCTACAGCAAACACTGAATAAGACTATTAAAATGTTGAGCAAACAATCTTATTTGGCTGCAGGTTCAGCAGAGGCCAATCAGCTTATACAATTTGGTAATGATGCGATTGCTTACAGACTGCATGTAAAGGACCAGTCAGCCCGAGCTCTAGTTTCATGACTGATTTATATATATATATATATATATATATATATATATATATATATATATATATATATATATATATATATATATATATATATATATATAATCACCTAAAGGATTATTAGGAACACCTGTTCAATTTCTCATTAATGCAATTATCTAATCAACCAATGACATGGCAGTTGCTTCAATGCATTTAGGGGTGTGGTCCTGGTCAAGACAATCTCCTGAACTCCAAACTGAATGTCAGAATGGGAAAGAAAGGTGATTTAAGCAATTTTGAGCGTTGCATGGTTGTTGGTGCCATACAGGTCGGTCTGAGTATTTCACAATCTGCTCAGTTACTGGGATTTACACACACACAACCATTTCTAGGGTTTACAAAGAATGGTGTGAAAAGGGAAAAACATTCAGTATCCTGTACTAAAATGGCTCCCACAGTCACCAGATCTCAACCAAATAGAGCATACTTGGGATGTGGTGGAACGGGAGCTTCGTGCCCTGGATGTGCATCCCACAAATCTCCATGAACTGCAAGATGCTATATCCTATCAATACGGGCCAACATTTCTAAAGAATGCTTTCAGCACCTTGTTGAATCAATGCCACGTAGAATTAAGGCAGTTCTGAAGGCGAAAAGGGGTCAAACACAGTATTAGTATGTATGGTGTTCCTAATAATCCTTTAGGTGAGTGGATATTATATATATATATATATATATATATATATATATATATATATATATATATATATATATATATATACTGTATATATATATACTGTATTATACTGTATATATATAAAGGCCTTCTGAAGCGAATCGACGCATTTGTGTGATAAAAATATCCATATTTAAAACCTTATTAAGTAAAATAACTAGCTGCAGAATAAGCGAAAGAATAAGAACTGAACTGACGCATGTGCA
Source organism: Gobiocypris rarus (assembly GCA_023029165.1). NCBI lineage: Eukaryota > Metazoa > Chordata > Actinopteri > Cypriniformes > Gobionidae > Gobiocypris > Gobiocypris rarus. Next base: position 388,722 of record CM040922.1, on the reverse strand, counting down.
GAGGGTAGAGCTAAACCTGTGCGTATGCGTCAGTTCAGTAGTTATTCTTTCATAATGTTATGCCTGATAAACATAAATGAAATCCAGTTCATGACCCCTTTAAAGACAGAAGCAATGGCTGCTGAAAATTCCCTGAGGACATCGGGAAAAGGACAGGTCAGCTACCATTCAGGGACATTTATCATAAAATTACAAACACGCATCCATCCATCCTTTACTAAAGTAAGAATGTTCATAAGAGACTCCGTTGTCTTACTGTGTTTCCACTGAGACTAAAGACTAAGAAACAGCTGTTAAAATGCTGCCTGTCCAGATGTCTGCAGAGGCCAGATGTTAAACTCACTGGAGTGAAGACAAAGACTCTGTCTGGTTGGCAGCAGTTCTTTCTCTCCCCTGCAGAGCGAACATAAACGTCTACTACAGTACTCTAACTTAGGGTATCTTACGTTATCTCTCTCTGTCTGGCCCTTACTCTCTCCCTCTCTCTAACAGCTGATCGAAGCTGACAGTGCACGTCTCCACCTTTAATTTTTAAAATCACTCGTCCCGTTTTACGTAATCTCCCGCAGTTTATTTTTATCCCCAGCATCCCTATCCGTCTCTTGCACTCTTCCTCTCCATCTCTCTCCTCCTTTACCCATCATTCCTCCATTTTCAAGACACTTCCCCATTCTCTCTTTCCCTCTTTCTCTACTGTTTCTTCCATCTATCCATCATTTCCTTCTCTCCTGTCATATGCGCACTGGCCCACAGCACGAGGCCTTGCTTCGGGTCGATGTTGCACGGATCTTACTGAGACGATCATTGTTGGCTCAGATTTGCACACTGAGAGTTTACGAGCCACTGAAACAAACATTACGAATCATTTAGTTATGAGATCAGTGCATTATATAAGAACGGACGCAGAATAAGTGTCCCTGGTAGGCACTTTACTATCGCTTGTAAGCTTTCTAGCAATACCTTGGGAATGACAGAGCATGTGCTTTTGGTTAAAGTGGGTTTCCAATTTGCAGTTTGTTTTCTTTACAACGAGTAGCTTACAATAAGTGTTAATAACTTTAAAACCAATAGACTGACATTATTATTATCATTATGCCAAGTTGTATAGAAAATGAATGACTTTACTCTGGTAGCGATCGCCTCATCATTGTCAATGTGAATGTACTGGGACTTTGTATGTGGGGGGACAGTAAAATCTGCATATCAATGTATGTACATCAGAAACTGTACATGATTTTCCTGAAACTGAGGTGAAGCGTGCACGAGAGAAGAGTGGGCGATGCTCTAGGTGGATATGTGACCTCTTACAGGGCCAGCCACTGACTAGAGGGAAGCATTATGCTTAATATAATGAACTGTAAAGGGTTTTTGGAGAAGGTGCACTCGTTAAATGGAGATAGAACATGCTGGACCAAACTAAACTGCTGCATAAAATGAATACGGCATCTATGATACTGCATCAATTCAAAACAATTTTGTCCATCACTTTGATTATAAGCACATATTTATTTTAAGCAAAGCTCATTTGAGATTTTATACATCATCTGTGTTAAGGTTGCGCAGATGGTTTCCAAGGAGATAAATGTTAGGCAGGCACTGAAAGATGTTGTTTTTCCAACATATATGTGATTTAATGTGTAATTATATTTTATAGACTCATCTTTTTTTCTAACAGTATATAGCTATGCAGTTATGTTCACATAAATTTCCAAAAATTTCTAAATAAATATGGTCGACAATAGAAACATCTGACACAAGTCCAACACAGTGAATGTAAAGAAAGTATTGGATTATTAGGATTGATCATTGTGCTGGACGGAGAGGAATTTAGTTATCAATATTAGTTGACTTATTTTATATCACTGCACAGTTGTGAATAAAGGTTGCTTACAGCTGCACAGCATGACATCAGAGGTTTGATGGGAGATTATGTGTAAAATGCTGCCCCCTTCTGGTTCATAGGAAAACGATCTATGTAAACCAAATCAAGATTGACCATCCATTGTATTTATTATAAATGATTTATCAGTGCACATCATTATTATTCATGAGTGTTTAGAATAACTCTGGGTTAAGTTTTTCAAGTGTGAAATGCACTTTTGTTTGCACTACGAAGGGTTTTTCACGCTTGAAATATAATGATGTGTCATTCTGAACACCAGTAAACAGAATCATTCTGCTAAGAATTTACCAGGGTATTCATTTAAACCTGGGTATTCATACATATTTGCAGTGTCAGTGTAATTGATTGGATGAAAATGAATTGTGAAAAGTCCTGTTTTGAAATATAAATCAGGCACTTTTTGAGTTACACATTGAACTAAATTATGCAATATTTTTTGTCCTAAATGAACAAAATGCAAACAATGACTGAGTACATCATAAATCCATCTTCCAAATTGTATTTTTGAGTGGTTAGGTCTTTTTTGAAGTCCATAAAAATGCATCTATCCATCATATAACTGCTCCACACGGCTCTGAGGGGTTACTAAAGGTCTTCTGAAGAGAGACAAATACCTATAGACTTTATAGACTAAAATACCTAGCTTCCGGTGGTCAGCGCTAGGCGAGTCGCTTGTACAAAAAGAGTAACCCCTTTGACGCATGGGTATTGACGAACGCAAAAGTGCAAAAATAGAGCAAAACAAAACGTAGCGTCAGGGGTTACTCTTTTAGCGTAAGTCGACTCGCGTACCGCAGTTATGACGGATAGATGCACTTTTATGGACTTCGAAAACGACCTAACCATTCACTGCCATTATAAAGCTTTGAAGAGCCATGACATGTTTAATATAACTCCATATAAAATATCATTTTATTCGACTGAAAGAAGAATGTCATACACACCTAGGATGACCTGAGGGTGAGTAAATCATGGGCTTATTTTTATTTTTGGGTGAACTAACCCTTTAAGCCTAGTCCCAGACTAAAATGCATGTTTGAACTGTTTGAACTAAAAGCTCAAAGTTGTACTGCCAACAGTTTTGTCTCAAGATACACACCGGAAATGTTTTTTCTAAGGAACGTTTATGAATGTTCCTTAAATGTCCTAATGGAACTAAGGCCTAATCCTGGCTTAAACTAAACCCTGTCTGTGAAACCAGGCCTTAGAGTTTCAGAAATAAATTTAGTTTGCATTGGGTACAACGGGGTAAAGGCTCCATGGGAGGCTCCTTTGATTGTATTTTCCTCTAAAGCACTACATAGCACAAAAACTTGCCTCAGCACTTTCCAAAATAGAGCTCTTCGACCCTGCTCCTGGGGACCCACTGTCCTGCAGAGTTTAGCTCCAACACTAATTAAAGTCAGGTGAAGTTAATAAAGCTCTTCAGGATCACTTGTTGAAAATACACAGACAGGTGTACTGAAGCAGGTTGGAAATAAACTTAGCAGGACAGTGGGTAATACCTAATAACCAAAGTAATGTTCCTCCGTAGGTAACTTTTAGTTTTATGCTTTAACCGCTAGAGGGCCAAATGTTAGTGTAGCTTTAACCATTAATTTCTAACAGCTTTTGTTTGGTCCCATCAGAAACCACAAGAGGGCAGTATACATCCAACATTAAAGCACTGGAAGAAGAAAATCCTGTGCTAAGATGATTTAATGCTTCTGTAAGCATTTTGAGGGTGGCTGATAAAATTAGATATGACAAAAGGAAAATACATCTGCAGCCGACAGGCTCAACAAATTGCAGAGAAGGCAAAAACATGTGTAACAGCTATTCATATAGAAACCGACGAAAACTGAAATACACAGATTAGGCACTACACAACTGAATATTCAAGCCTGTAAGTTTATTTTCCATAGCACAAACCTGCCATGTAGGCTGTTTGTAGCATTTGTAATCTTAATCATAACAACCTCACAAATCATAATGCAGTCTTTACGTGGTCATGAGGGACTGTGTTTACACACAGTCGACAGCAGCCTGGAGCAGAAGCTGACTGTGAACTGTGGGTATATGAGGGGGCACGGGCTGATGATCTACCCCAGGCAGTAACTCACATACTGTGAGCTGCAGCTGCCGCTGTCGAGCAACTGATACATTAGCTTTGAAAATATCATATAATGAGCCAAATTACCTCAGTTTAACAATATCAAGGTGGTGTGGTGCTTTTTCTCTTTTCTTTCTTTCTTGTTAGTATTACAGTACAGTACTTTCACCCAGATGAAAATTCGACTGCAAGTAAATGGTTGCGCTTTCAAAGCTTGTTTCATTTAAGTATCGATTTTGGCTCAGATGCTTAATCTAATCCTTAGGAGGAATAACAAATGAGACAATTCACAAACAGAAAGATAGTGCTATAAAAGTCATTCGAACAGCATTGGATTTCTGAGAAATTCATAATGAGCTCTGGTTGAGATCTCTGAATTTTGATTGACTTGTAGTAAGTCACAACATTGTTGAGATCTGGACATATGTGAAATTTACGTTTTCATGTGAAAATCATTTTAATCACACATTCATATACCAATGAAAAGTTTGTATACACCTGAATAAATGTGTTTTATGATTCAAAAGTCAACGAGTGTTGAAACTGAATGAAGGCCTGTTCACACCAACATGAATGCTTGGCACAAAAATACAGTCCAATTTTCACATGCAATTTGTTGTCTGTTCGGACTGACACGAACAGTCACCTGTCATAGAATTGTTTTTTACATAAAGTGTTCTAATCTCTTTACCACTGTGCAGTAGACACTATGGGGAACCCGATGTCTGAGGCATGTGTATAAACAGCATACAATGGCAGATGCAGTGTGATTACATCTACAAGGTGCGCCCCAGCGTATAAGAAGGTCGCCGAGAACATGTCATCCGATTCATATTGCCTAAAGGAAGATGTGTAGGCATGTCCAAAGCATGGCAATGGAACAGAGGGTCTTGTCCCTTTCTCAGGGAACCAGGGTTACACACTTAACCCTAGACCTTTCATCTGATGTCATCTGACATGGTTTAGAGGGCAAAACGGGAGCCTTCAGTAATGAGGATGTCCATGGGGAAAGGTGTTTGCTAAATTCCCTTCCACCCGAGGCATCCACCCATAGCCCTGCTTGCTCGGCCCCCGAGTCGAATGGACCACGCAGGCACCTGACACCTCAGTGTGCAGGTCGGGGAGAAAGGAAAGCTCACCAGAGCTGCACATTTATGACTCCGCAGAGATTGTGCATCTAAACAACCTTCCACAATCTCACACTCTGAGCCAGGCCAGTTTAAACTCCACCAGCTCCATCTGAGATTCCCACGATTATAGCCTGCCTCAGCAAATGCAGAGCTAGAGCTGTGAGGGCTTAGTGGCTTGACTGTCCTCACTCGTAAAGAAAAGTCAGCCTGGAGTGGAGGTTCCTCAGTGAGAAATCATTGCAATGAATGCATCCAGCCACGCCGGGAGCCCGTCGCCATCGCCAGGTGTTAATAAACGTGTGCATGGAGGAACAGTGCTTGATTTGTCTGCTCGCCATTATTCTGCTTACCTTCTGTCCTTTCTTCACACACTGCTTTCTTCACACAGCACTAAAACAAACAACTTGCTAAAGACATAGAAGTTGATGATGTGTTCATGGGTGCCCTTCTTATACGCTGGGGTGCACTTTGCGACGCCATCGCACTGCGTTGGCAATTGTATGGCGTGTTATATGTGTGCCTTAGATAACTGGGGACTTCTTAATACCAAGTACGCAAAGTTCAGACTTGCATCTTTGGTAGTTCGGACTGGACTTGATTCCTGAGGACAGTTGGACGCAAGTCCGGTAATTCTACAAGTGAGCACCTGGTGGAAAAGTCAGATAAAATGTTCAAATATGCGCTATCTTTATAAATAAACCACAGGTTTAAACTTTAAACAACTTACATTCTCTTAAAACTACATTTCGTGACACAAAAACAGTAGTTTTTTTTAATTACACAGGTTTTCTCCTGCACTATTAAAGGAACCCTCCACCGTTTTTAGAAATATTGCCACTTGGGCACAGAGATATCACATCACAAGAAATCCCACAACTTACATTTCATGTGTTGCGTGATATCTCTGCGCCCAAGTAGCAGTGCTTTGCCTGTGCTTCCCCATAATATAGTCCAAAGTTAATATCTGCCTAGGAAATCACTTAATCTGCATCGCTATTTGTACTCGTTGTGGATATACGCAGGCCACAAGAAGTAATAAGGTGGGGGTGGGGGTGTTTGGATCACTTTTAATTGGGACATGCTAGCTGGCAACATAGGATTCCATTCATTATGCTAAGCTAAGATAGCGGCGACCCTGCCATACTAAAACAATGCATGCACTGATACAAAAATGCATTTGCCCACATATCTAAATGTAGGAAAGAAGTTGAATAAGCCCTATTTCTAAAAACGGTGGAGTGTTCCTTTAACGCTTGCTTGCTGGTGCAAGATGCACTGATACCTGGCTGACTAAAGTCGGCACAAGTCACCTCTCAATGCATCCTCGATAAAAGGGGCGGCTCAAAAGCACATCCAGGGATTTGAACTGATGTGAACTTTGAATTGGAACAGTACTTGGGCAGCGACTTTCACAAGTCGACAAGAACACAAGTACAGACAAGAACGCATATTGAGAAATGGCCCGGGTTCTGCAAGGGCACATCCCCATAGCGTCAGCAGCTGACAGCAAATAAGTTCCTCGAAAGGGAACTGATCCAACCAATAAAACTTTTGGTCACACATCCTGAGCTGCTGCCATTACATAAAATTAAGCAACAGTGAATAACAGAGAAAGAATCCAGAACCAGCTCTATTGTCTCTGTACTTATGTCTGGTGATGCTATATGTATAAAAAGGACATAATTTCTGAGCCAAACATTTGTGTTGGTGTGAACAAGAACAGGTGCTTTATATATAGAACTATGGGTCCCCATTATGGGATTATTTATGGATTTAGCTTAATTTAATTAATTTTGTTTTAATTAATTTTTAACATTCCTTAAATATTATGAATTAAACAGCTCATAAACATACTTTATCAGTTGGGGGAAAAAATATTATTTAAGACATTTCTCCATAGTTTTATCATATTTATTAAAGACAGATAAGCAGTACCGATTCTTTCCGAAAACAGCCGAGCTTGTGCAGGCGTGCAGTGGGCGGAGCTAAAGAGTCACGAGCACACACACACATCATGGCATTATCCCTGGATAACTTTCGATTTACTATATGTTTGTGTTGTTTACATTATATCCACTTGCGTCCGATTGAAAAACAAAACATACATTTGATGCAGTTTCACTCACCGCCTGCGGGTTCGACTTGTAACCGGGAACAAACAAACACACTTGCACAACTCTATAATTGCTCCGGAAAAACAAACTGCATCCACCTTTTCCTTAACGCTGGGTTCTTTAAGCTGAACAAGGTTATCTTACCCTCGCAACCAAAAACACACTTCATTAGTGACATTGTTGATTTTGTGGTCTAAAAATAAAATGACAACGGCTCCCGTAACCCGAACGAGGCTCGTTGATGGCCGTGCTCTTGCTCTAGCTCTGGTTGATGTGTGCACACGTTCATCCGGGAGAAGTGCCCATACAAGCAATTCCGCCCTTTATGACGTCATACAGAGCCATACTAAAAAAAAACACTTGTTTAGCATGAGAATCCAACTCTTTAACCTTGTTTTCCTAAGAGTACTATGGTCAATATGTGTGTCCGTTCTCATTGTGAATGATTCACTGGTGCCATAAAAAAAGAAATTCATAATATTTCATCAAAATGCAATAACTGGCTCTGTCTCTGAAATGTTTTCTTTTTGTTCCTTTTCCTTCTTTTCAGCTGCTGTCATTACGGAAGTAAAATGAGTTGTTAGCACAGTTTCATGCTGACGTAAAGAAAAAGTCTCAATTTGTTTGCTATTTAATGCACAGCTGTCTAAGAGAAACAGTTGAGAAAATTGAAAGATCTCCTTTGTGAATTCTCTTTCAAAAAGTATCTGATATTGGACTGAGAACACGCAGATCAATCCCGTGTCCTAACCTCACCTGCCCCAGATCTTCCACTGCACCAGCAGTTTCCTCTGACACCAGAAGACGAGCAGGGTGGGTGGAAATGGGCATGATGGGGTAGAAGATTAAAGAGATGGAGAAGAAAGGGATGGGCAGATGAAAGGACATCGAATGTTTAAGCAACTCTTGACAGAACAAGAGTTTACTTAAAAGAAGTTGTTCACCCTCTCTTTTCCGATCAAAATATCCCTCTATTTCCTTTGTCTTTTATTCTGCTTCTATCCGGGTGTCACCCATTTTCCTCCGCACAAAGAGGAATGACAGAGAAGAGAGATTTGTGAAAAGATCAAGGGTGCAAGGCCTCGTCCTCACAATTCCTCGTCATCCTCACATCATACCTGTTCTTTCTATCCTCATCTAAGCCCTTTTTCTGTTTTCGTTCCCCCTCCTGAACACATGCTTTCGTCCTGCTTTCTCTTTATCCTATGTTTTTTTTCCAGATCAAGGATTTGATGCTCTTAAATCTCTTTTTTTGATAGCCCAAATGCGTGTATTTCTTATGGAGTGTAATTGAATCTCTAGTCTTTTCCCTCTGTGTTTGAGCAAGTCAATATGGAGTGCTGAACTAAAAGATGTCAATGTTTAAGTGGCCCAGATAGATAAGAGTCCAGCATGTTCTAGAGCGAGCGAGAGCGATTCGGTTAAAGTGATTATTTTAATCCTCACACTGTGATACTCTGACCACTGAATAAACCGTGTATCTGAGTAAGAAATCCAGTGGAGCAAATCAAATTTATATTTTCAAAATCCACTAAAGAAATTAAAAATGCAAAACAATGCAATAATAAATAATATTAGATATTTTATTCAACAAACAACTCTAGCGCTTAAAGATTTGGGGTCAGTAAGTTCTTTGTTATTTGAAAGAAATTAATCTTTATATTAAGCAAGGGAATCATTGTTTTCCACAAAAATATTAAGCACAGTTTAACATTGATACTAATGATGATAAATGTTTCCTGAGCACCAAATCAGCATCTTTCAAAAACATTAGAAATCCAAACTTTTGATTGGTATTTTATTGTATATCCAACCATTTACATAATCTTAATAGGACTGCTGTACTATAAGTCATAATATGCATAATTAAAAAAGTAACACCAGGTAACAAAAACATCAAGTTACCCTAGCCAGTAATAAAAAAAATAATAAGAGTGGTCTAATGTTAAAATCTCCATTAGAGATCAAAGTATTTACTAATGACTCTTTTCAAGAGAAAATAATTTGTCTTAAAGAGCTGTATAGTCTTACCTATACCAAACCCCAGACATTTTATCATGTATGAATAGTATTACAATTTCTAATTTTAACCTATTATGAATGTCATGAGGGGGAAAAGTATTGAAAGCATATGATGCCACCCTCCGTGCAAATCACTGTCCAAAGCCACGTCTCCTCCAAAATACATGAACGTGTGAAACATGACAGCGAGAGGACCAGCAACAACGTTACTGGATTCCATCATGTGTCATTCACAAAACGTTACAGTACTGTGAGTACAATACTAAAATAACGAAACAACTGTTTGCCTGTCATTCTCGCTCTGCCACAGAGTGCGTGAACACGCTGATGATGCTTGATGTCTGGTATGCAAACACACGTTGACTGACAGGGAAAACTTCATCATGTTATTCGGACGGAATGCAAGGATTAAACAAACATCCTACACTGCAAAACTGAATAAATTGGCAAAAATTTGAGATAAACAGTTACATTATTAATGTTAAAAAATGTAAAGTTTAAAAGTGCAGTGTATAGTATTTATGAGGATCTATTGACAGAAATGCTATATAATATACCTAACTATGTTTTCAGTGGTGTATAAAAACCTTACAAAATGAACCTTCTATACACCGCGGCTTACAGTGAAGTCGCCATTTTGAGCTGCCATGTTTCTACAGTAGCCCTAAACGGACAAACTGCTCTACAGAGTGTTAGCTACTCTCTGCTGTCTCAGACAACGACATCTTTGTCCTGTGTTGGCCACTGAAGATTCTCTATGTGATTTGAAAGGGAGGGGTGAGCGGTGGGCAGTTGCAATCTGCGACCTCACCGCTAGATGCTGCTAAAATTTACTCAGTGCACCTTTAAGTAAGCAGAACTTACATATTTGTATTTCTATATTCAGACATTTTAATTGCTCTTGAAATATTTGGGTAAGCTATGCTCATTCATTTAACTTAAAAGTATTATGTAATCTCAACTAAAATATTTTTAGTAGAGGAAACTTGGCTAGCTTCAACTAGTTAAGCTAATTCAGTAAAAGCTAACTTGCTAATTGGTAATACAATGCTTTGATAACATTCGCATAGCATTTCAATTGCTGAATGAGTATGGCAATATGGAACATTTAACATATATCTGTTCTCAAATCAAGCATGCTCCACTCGTCACCATGGTAACCCCCCAAAAACCCAACATAACAGAATCTCTTCTTAATCAGCATAGAAAAGCATTAAACACCACTGAATCTTCCACTTAACATTAATCTTGCACAAAAAAAAAAAAACATTATATAACATTATATATATATATATATATATTATATAACAATTTTAGCATTTATTCTCCGTTTGAGTGCCATGGCAAAGCATGCTGGGAAACAAATTCATAAAACTCAAAACAATGAAACAATTCAGATTACTTCAAATGTGTCAGTTTTGTGAACTTAAAAGAAAATAAAAGTTCATTTGATTTCCACAGACAATATATATATATATATATATATATATATATATATATATATATATATATATATATATATATATATATATATATATATATATATATATATATATATATATATATATATATATATATATATATATATATATATATATATATATATATATACAAATACATATAGACCGCTTAACATTGTGATTGCTATCAGGTTATGAGGAGACTTTTAACCAGCATAAAAAATAAAAAATTCTGTAAAGAATCACCTATTGCACCTTTGATATACAAGCCAACTGTAAATTAACTATTTGGTTGATCTTCCTAAAGTGTGAACACTGTGGCTTTGTGTCACTATTAAAACAAGCTTTGTTTGAGCATCCCGACCAGCCTGACCACAGCAGCACTGGCTCAATCAATGGTGTGAATTTGTGGTGGGGCAATCTGTTTGACTGGCCAATAGAAGACAAGGAATGTTTAGGAAACCTGTTTGGAAATCCTTATTTTTACAATTTTGTTTGATGATGCCGGTGCCACAGAAATTACACACTTCACTTTTCAAATCTCTGACTGAAGAGAATTATCTTTTCACGCCTGCTGGATAAAGATATCTGATATTAAAGATATCTGCACCCACGAGTCTGTTCTTACACACTGCCGAATGGACCTATTAACTACTCAGTTTTATCACTCCCCCATTCTCCACTATTCCTATATGAACCACTCACCATCTCTCATCCTCTCCCTCTCTCTCTTTCCATGTCTCCCTCAGCCCCCAATAAAAGCTCAGGAAATGATGAGCAGCCTTTAGAGTCCACATGATAGACAGACAGAACGCGGAGGAAAGTCAGAGACAGCGATAGCTAAGTAACTGACAACCCTGAGGGCGAAAGAGGGTTGCAAGATCGGGAGATAAAATACAAAAACAGGGAATAGTGATTTTTCAAAACCAAGATCTAAAGTGAGGAAAGTGAGGAAAGTGAAGAACTCTGTTGAAGATGGGTGTGGTGTTGGGGACCTTCTCTATGCACACCAAACAGGTCAACTACAGGACAGGTAGGATCCGATTTACACACTAATAGGCTAGAAATACATTTATTAATGAGTTATTGGTTTGTGAGAAAGAAGCATAGATAGATGAGAAGATTTAGAGGGAATGAGAGAATTAGAAGATATTAGTTTTTAATTTGTACTTATCAGTCTTGTTCTACTTAGTGTGTAACTTGAATGTCTGCATATGTGTTTCTAACCTAGATAATTTTTGGACAACAAAATTGCAGCAGAATGCCTCTTGAAGTTGGCTAAAACAGAAAAACTCCTCTTGGGGCTGTGTTAAAAAGGAGAAATGGTTCATAAAGAAACGAAATAATTTTTTATTAACTTCCACAAATGGCAGAATGTATACCTCAAAGGGCTAACAAATAGCAATTTTAATTAGCCAATTGAGTTTCGATAAAGTCAATGAGAAGTCCGCATTTGCGAAGGATGAATTGAATATGTTGGCATAAGCTGGAATTGGCTCCATACAAGGCATTATGGGTTATGAAAGTATTACATGGTCATTTATTCCAAAATGATTACCTTTATACCACTCAGAGCTGAGAGGATGGAGGAGATTTTAGGGTTTTGAGCGTAGCGATCAGGCTGCAAGTATGCGATAAGAAAATGCATTAAAAGAGGAAAAAGAGAAGGCGGTTTGTTAGTGATTATTTATGCCTTGGAGGTTAATTAACCTACACTGTATGAAAAATTACCATTTCTGATTCTCCACAGCCTTAATGCGCTACAGAATATGCTAAAACAATTCTGAAGCAAATCAACACAACATCAACACCACTGCACTCACATGTGTGCGCATGTGTTTACACACTCATAAGAGCAATAGAGAAAGCCATACACAAACACACACGTATACACACACCGGAGACCTGAAGAAAGATTATGGAGCCAAGAGGATTACAAGTTCTGGGCAGAAAGACAGAAAGCGTGTTTGAAGTCTTCACTAAAATCCCCAGGAGTTACAGGAGCTGCCTGGGAGTTTATAACTAGTGACACAAACTGTGTGTCAGCTTTGGCGCTCAGCCCTGACGGACTATAACTCCTGCTGGTTTTCTGATTTCTGGTTCATGTGTTGGGGATAAAAACTGTGAGGATGATAGGAGATTCCAGATTCAACTTTAAATAGTGTTACTGCGGTATTGCAGTTTGTAGGAATAGCCTAAAGCATTGCAACTGTCCAATGTTTTAAATATTTGTGTTACACCCGTAGGTTTAACTCAGGGACTGATAACATGTCTAATCCATGGTTGAAAACTTTATTATAGTCAAAAAAGGGGGGCACACAGAGACCCCATTTAACAAACAAGACACAATAAAGTTACGTAATCATAATTACGTAATCGTATTTTTTTGTTTTATTCCTGAAGATTGTTGAACTTTCTTCAGTGGCAGAGCTGAAAGGTTTGTTTGATCTGCGTCCTTTACTGTACAGTTGTGAATTTGCATCTCCTGTATCCCGAGGCTTATTCATTTCACTTCTGGTGTGAAAGGGCCTTTACATTTGCCAAAAATAGAACTTTTTTTTATTATTAAAAACAAATAAGCAACCCTATCTTAGATAAGGAAATGTAACACAAAAGCAATGTAACATTACTTTCCATAAAAAGTAACTAAGTAATATAATTTTGTAATGGATTACTTTTTAAAGTAACTTTCCCCAACACTGGTAATGATAAAAGTTAAAGGGTCCAGTGTGTAATATTCAAGAGGATCTATTGGCAGAAATGCAATTTAATATACAGTGGTGTACCATGAACTGTGTAGATGAACCATTATGTTATTATTAGAATTAGCCTTTTCTATCTACATACACCGCGGGTAACCCTTACAGTGAAGTCGCCATTTTGCGCCGCCATGTTTCTACAGGAGCCCTAAACGGACAAACTGCTCTACAGAACATTAGCTACTCTCTGCTGTCTCAGACGTGGCCACCGTCCGTAGCTTATGTGCGTCGAAAGGGAGGGATGAGCGGTTGCAATGTGCAACCTCACCACTAGATGCCGCTAAAATTTACACACTGAACCTTTAACGGGTCATTTTAGTTTTTAGCTATCTAGAAAATGAATTCCAGACATCACAAAACAAGTTACTAAACAAAATCAATAACAACAGTGTAAATAAAGCTGACAAACAGTGAAAACATGCAGCCTTATTAATTATTAATGCCCCAGTGCATGCTGGGAACACCAGAATCTTAGCGTTAAATAGCTGTCACCCTTGCTGCATCCAAATATATCGTATAGTAGGTACTAAAATTGGTTTGAAACTTTTTTCTTAACAATTTTAAAACAGTATGCTCTATTTATTATGAATGTGTGTATGAATGGAATTCCGAAGTACTCTATCCACCATGTTGTCATGGTCATGTGACCTACAGCATCAGTTACGTCACTTTACCTTTATGCACAAATCCTCTCCCATGGCCTCATGGGATTGTAAAGTGTCACACTTCAGAATCTCGCTGGACTGCTGGTAAAATTTCTATTCGTGCCATTTACTGCTGTTGCAAAACTCTGTATGGTCACAGGTTCTCAGTAAACACAGGTTCAGGCTGTTATTCGCACCATTGCATATGTTTCCAAGAGTAAGCAAATCAACTGTAACCATCTCCCAAGTGCATTAGCAGATTGAAAGAGGCGTCTGAATAGGGAAAGTCCAACACAGACAATTCTGAGTGAGAAAAAGAGGCTTACACCTGCCTGTGTGGAATTCATACATGCCAGTCGTTTGCTGGAGATTATGGTTTCTTTTCCATGGACGAGTGCCAAAGCGAGAAGAATAACATTAGAAACGTCATACATCGACAAAAAATGTGTTGAGATGAAATCTGATCTTTATCCTGTAAGGCAGGTGGTATGACCTCAGGGAGTTGAGATAAAGAGAACAAGAGTGTGTTTTGTGTAGACAGGGTTGTGGTGGTGAAGTGCATATATATATATATATATATATATGGTAGAGTGAGGATATCTCTGGATATCTTGGCCTGATTTTCAGGCCATTCCTGCTGAATTTGCGTAATACGGAGCAGTGAGGGTTGATATTATGTAATTACTCATTACCTTCAACTTCCCTCCACACTCCCAGCCCGAAGCTTGTCTGTCTGAAGTCTCTTCTTTTTTGTATTATTAATGATGTTACAGACCTGCTGTTCTGAAACTCAGACATCCCACATAGGCAGTTTCTTTTCCCCTGTAGTTTCTATCTTTCTTTATCTCTGTTTCCGTCTTTTTAATCACAGAAGTTGGATCGGTTCCCTACTAATGAGGGCCAGCATGAAGCAAACAAGAGTATATAGGTCGTTTTTACAATGCATTAAAATGGTATATGTACAGTTCACAAACAAAAACGCACATTTGGGCATAGTACACACTGGAAATTAGAGCACTTGATCCATGAAACATTCTTATCCAAGTCACGAACAATGGCTCATAACTGGAAATGGATGATGAAACAAACTACTCACAGTCGTACCGCAGCTCATTTGATGTATGTGGATCAGGTTTTGCCAACATTACGGGGACTAAATAACTCCACAAGTGCAGTAAAATCTGAAATATCTTACAATGACCAGCCAGTGATACACTGTGAAAAAATGTTTGTAAGAACAAGACAAAAAAATCTAGATTAAAAACCTGTTAACTGGACATTTTGTATGCATCAACTTTGTTGTTAATACATAACAACTAAGTTGTAATAATGTATTAAAAATCCTTAATCAATTATTCAATTAGAAAATAGGATTTTTCAATTCAATTTGATGGAATTTTACTATCAATTGAAATGCATAAATCTTAAAAAAGTTGTATGCAAGTGTATGAATTACCATATAATTTACAATTAAAACAGTTAAGGAGATTCCCTGTATGACATATAACACATGATTATATTTTATATTTGTTATCAGTAATTTACATTAGGATGTTTTGTGTAAAAATATTATTTTTTTTATTTAATGGTTATTATTTATTTAAAGTAAAATACAGATTTTTCAAGCTTAGTAAAGCATTATATCACTTAATGAAGTACAGTATATGGTTATCATTTTTGTAAATTGCTATAACATGCCATACCGAAATATTGTCACATATTTTTATGGTTAATTTCAGCCAACCATAAGTGCAGGTTTATTTATTTATTTATTTACAGAAAATCCTACATGAGGTTTGAAACTATACATTGAGGTCAGAAGTAATAGCCACCTTGTAGGGTTGTCTAAATTAATCGTATGTTCGATTCGGTATCAGTTCAGTAATAGACCATAACCGATTATAATGTGCTGATTATTTTCTGATGTCATTTGTCACGCATACGTGCTTTGTCGCGGTAGCAAACAATGGTAGAGGGAGGCGAGATGCAAGTGTGAATAATTAAAAATGCTCCACCTACTTTAAAAGCAGACATCTGGGCACATTAATGCTTTTATGAACAACCTAAGCATGACATAGAGAACACATGCTGTGTGTAAATCAAAGCAATCTGATTTATCAAAATGATTTCATTTACACTTGGGCACATAAATGTATCTCCGCAAAACGGATATAAATCCGATCTTCAATTCCCGCGCTATATGCAGATTTAATGAAGTTCACGTCACCGAAAACAACAGATATGAGCATTTTATTGATCATCAGCTAATTTCGAATTCAAAGACCGCAATATGAGCAAGTCAGGCCACAGCACTGCTAAGATCATTCAGTTTATTTTCTTTTAATGAAAATGATTGTATGTTAAGCACTTATAACTTTACTTTCGGTTTAATTTGCGGTAGTTTATGCGTAGGCTTAATGAAGAGAGTGTGGCGATGCGTGCATCTGCGTGAGCACTGTCGGGATATAACATGTCATATAGCCTATAACACGCTCTCATACATTAATTTTTTTAGCATTGCTGGTAGCAGTAAAATGTACATATGTGGTTTCAACAACCAGATGCATTTAGACTTTAGTTTTGACTGTAAGGCAACCCAGACCATCTTTTAAAGTGGCTTTTAGTATTTATTTTTGTGTATTTATTCTAAAATAATAGAATAAATTATTTTGGCTCCTGTTGTCTTCTTGGCCCAGACTTGTGGTGTGGTTGATGTTTGATACATTTAAGAAGTGTGACTCAGTTCATTTATCTGACTGATTGTATTTATTGACAAAATTGTATTTATGAGGATGCGGTGCAGTCAATGCATCATGATATCGAATTGAACCGAATCGATGACATGATAATCGTAATTATCATCGATAATCGATAATCGAACCGTGAGACCAGTGTAGGTTCACACCCTACCCCCTTGGTACTTATAAGCAAAGATGTCTGTAAAAATAAATCTGCATTGTTTGTCCTTTTGATCTTTCATTTGAAAAAAAAAAATCACAAAAATCTAGCCTTTCATTGAAGTGGGGGTCATATTATGAAATAAACGTTTTCTCCAAAGCACGTTGGACACAATTATTGGCATTCCTAGAGTTTATGAGTAAAATATCTCAGAAGTATATTCCCATTAATATTTTTTTTTACATTTTTTCACACTATTTTTAGTGACTAGGAACATGAAATTTCCCAGCTACGACTACTTGTTCCACAGGAGTATAAATATGAGGAAACACAAAGGCCAAATTCCCTTAATCGTTCATCACAATGAGTAAAACCAAAGAATATAGTTCTGATGTGCAGCAAAAGATTGTTGAGCTTCAGAAAATAGAAAGTGGCTGTAAGAAAACAGCTAAAGCATTGAAAATAACCATTTCCGCCATCAGGGCAATAATTAAGAATTTCCAATTAACTAAAGATGTTACAAATACAACTGGAAGAGTGTGTGTGTCTATATCATCCTAATGCACGGTTAGGAGGAGAGAATGAGTGGACAAAGACTCTCCAAGGATCACAGATGGAGAATTGCAGAAATTGTTGTTCGGGAAGAAAAAACCTCCTGACCTCAACTGTAAGAGTGAGTGACACAATTGTAATTATTGGGTGAATTATTAATTTTAAAGGTTTCTGGGAGTTTTAGATGTACATTTAGAGGATAAACATCATTAGCTCAGTATAAAAACAATAGAGGTCAATATAACGTCCCCACTAAGAAAGGAAAACAAATGTAAGTGCGTATAAGAGCAGCAGAGTGTGAACGAAAGGCATCATCCGCATTCAGTGTGAAAAATTGCAATTCCATAAAGAAGAAATCTGCTTGCTGTGTGTGCAATAGAGAGAAGCATTTCATCCTCACACACTCTTCCTACTGCTTCCCATCATGCAGAGCAACAGTTCCTGACACAGAATAACAAACGGGACCCAGCAGAAACAGAAAGAGCGAGGGCAAAGAAAGATAAATGAAGGGAGCGAGAGAGAGAGAGGGAGAGAGAGAGAAATTGGTGGGAGGGGCATCAAGGAAGCAACCATATGCTTTTAGCAAGAAAATTCCAGCTTGCCTTCATTCATTGACAAGTGAGAGAAGAGTGGAGAGGGAAACAAGAGCAAGGGCTTCAACAAAGAAAGACAGACTGGCAGACTCAACGCTTATTAGTTTGAACGCGCGTGTCTCTGCGGTGACAACATGGGAGCAGTGGTGGGCACATTGACTATGCAGACAAGACAAAGACGACCATCCAGAGGTATGTTGACAAATGAGAGATTATCCGACTTGTACTCACATAAATAATGATGCATTATTGTTAAATGGTTCTGTAAAGGAGAAATACTGAAGCACAAGGAGTTTTGAAGTATCAACAACAGCACTACATCAATGGCTAACTCATATCCTCAAAGGGATGAAAGAGCACTTAAAGAACGAGTGCCCTATTCGCGATGGAGATCACTTATAAAAAGACATGATCTTTCCCTCCTCTTTTAGAGAGCTGAAAGAGGATGGAATGGATGTAAGGTTGAAACAGAGAAGACATGCAGTAGACAAGGAACACATTGCAGTCTGCTGTTTACAAATGATGGTTTAACCTCGTCCCTCACTGAAAAACATCATTGACAGTGTGTGTGTGTGCGTGTGTGTGTGTGTGTGTGTGTGTGTGTGGCATCTTGGTACGTGAGCCGTTGTTTTAACACTCTGCTCACATATCAACCCTCTTCCTGTTCACCCTGGTGTAGTTGTCATGGAGACAGCTTTCTAATGCTTGGTACAGCAGATGATGGGATGTTATGATCGACATAACAGCATTATACACAAGACTACTATATAGCACTGCAACTGCTCTTGGTCAATTCACATGGATCACAAGTTGAATCACGATTAAACTCGAATAATGATATGCCTCAGTCATTTATTCATTCAATCACTCTAAATGATACGCTCAATTAGAGGTCAACTGCACAGCATATAAGCAAGAATCTATTAAAACATGATCTATGTGTTTATACATTTAAATATACTTTTAAATATTATATATTTAATATCTCATTTATGGAGAGCTTAAAAGGGATAATTCTCCCTTAAAAATATTTTGATGATATATTTCACAATGATGTCTATGTGACAAAAATAGACATTTAGTAGAATGTCCAAGCTGCTCTGTTCCATACAATTCTGTTGAGCTCCACAAATAAATCAAAATACAAATAAAATACAGTGGGAAACTTAATGTTGAATAAGTAAAAACACAAATTTATAACATATCATTTTTTTAACTAGAAAAGCCAAGTTTGTCAAAACAAAGCCTTATGTGAAGGTTTTTGGCGCTAAGTATTAAAAAGCCTTGACATTTTAATGCCTTTAAAAGGCCTTACGGAGAGAGAGAACGGCAGAACAATAAATATAATTTATTTCAATATACCATTAAAGGGGTCCTATAATACAAAATGTAGAAAATTTATCTGATGTCCCCAGATGTGAAGTTATAGCTCAAAATACCCCACAGATCATATTTTATAGTATGTTAAAATTGTTATCCTTTTTAAGGATATCCCTTAAAATGCAAATGAGCCGCTGCTCCCAGCCCCTTCCAAGAAGAGGGTGGAGCTTCAAGAGCTTGTGTTAGCAGCTCCGATTATGCAGACATGCGCTGAAAATGTCAGAAACTGTTCAGCCTTTTATGTTCACACCGGAGTCATACAGTTATGGAGAGACTCGTCATAAAGAAGTGACAACATGTAGCATACAACAAGATGTTTCTGAAGTGGAGTTAACTATCTTCAAGTCATCGATTAGCATGTTCTGTCATGATAATCTATAAACTGCTTATGTTGGAACTGTTGCAAGATGCACGGAGCCAGAGAATACATGCAGCATGAAGATATAACAGGTATAGTTTAGTTTAATTACGGTTATAACGCATGTTGTCATCTTGCTTTTATGACATGCTATTGCATTTGTGTTACGTACTGTATTGCAATAAATGTGAACAGACGGACAACAGCTTGAGCAGACTCCCAAATGTGCTCTTCTCAACATGACCTTCGTTGCGTGTTCCGGGGGACGGGTTTTATGTAAAAGTTAGGATTAGTGATGTAACTCGTGAATAAGCTTGTTGTCCTACCAGCCATTTGTTGTAGTCCTTAAAAAGCAGATGTTGTTTATGCTCAAACAGCAACATTACACACTAACTAAAGTTAAAAAAGTTAAATCGTAATCAACCACCCCTTTAAAATAAACTTTTAACAGATTTCTCTAAAATGCATTATCTGTATTGATTCTCTCTGAATAATAATTCAGAGAGAATTAATTCATTTGAAATTCACACACATGAACTAAAAGGAAGTCTCAATTCTAAATTCCACACAACTCATGGTGGTTTGAATAAATAAGACTGGTGGTTTGAATCTGTTCTGAATGAACATAATTGTCATCTTTGGGTGAATTATTCCTCAACAATCTCTTAAACGCAGTGGCCTAATGCAAAATTAAATGAAACCGCTGCCATCTGGCAGATGGTCTTCAGTTCCCTTTACTCCAGCCAAACAGTTTTCCATATGACAAATGCTTTGGGATATTAGGCTCTAAGCAAACCATCTCTCCATTCAAAGATCAGTGATCCAAGATGTTTGACTTGTCTGAGATGCCTTTGCTTGGCTTCTCAGCGCTATCTGAGGGGTGTGACTCTGCCCCAGTCCTAATAACAGGGGAGTTTAGATCTGCAGTAACAAGTGATTTGCACTGCCTTTACAGCAGCTGCTCATGAATATTCATCGTGCTGTTTAACTATTTGCTTGCTATTTGTCACTTTTCTCTGACATCTTACCCTTAGATCTATTAGCTCACTGTGTGCTCCCTTGTGGTAGAATGTGGGCGGATTACCTGTTAGTGGGATATAGTTGAGTTTGACGTCAAGGGCTAGCTTCTAATGACAGTCGACTTCTTATATGTAGCCCCAGTGTTTTTTTCTTACACTTGGCCTGTAATGAGAAGAATGTCAGGAAACTTGATTTAACCTGTCTTTATAATTGGCTTATTAAAATGCTTATAATTGACGCCAAACTAGCTAATTAAATCAAACAAAACATGACTGGTTTTCATTTGGCAACCAGTGTTATAGTGTAGTTATATGTAAAACGATGATCTCTGCACTGGTAACAACATCTCATTTTAATTTATGTCATATAGGGTCAAAAATTATCATTACAATTTGCTTGGCGTTAACAAGTTTCTTAATGAGTTCAGACATAATTCATTTTAGAGATGATCTGTTATCAAATCAATAAAAGAAAGACATTATAACAAGAAGACAAGAAGGCTTGAGCTGCTGTTGTCGTTTTAAACTTTCTATTTCCGTGCTAGAGGAAGCTCTCTAATGGCACTAATAGCAGATTGAATGGAGGATGTGTCTTTTAAGTTTATTTTAGTTTGTTCCTACTGCTGCTGTTTTCAAGGTCTTTGTGGCTGTTTTAAGCATTAAAGAGGAAGAGAGAGAAATAGATGGTGGATGAAGAGAGCGAGTTTCAGACACACGCTGTGTTCTGACAATTTTCTGTGCTGACGTCTCTCATTCTCCATCTTTCTACTGATATCTGTTTTCCCATATTAAAAACTTTTCCATTGTCTTTTCCATTTTCAGTTTCCAAGTAATTTATTACCATGATTGTTTTGCATACAATAAACACACACACACACACACACACACACAAAACAGTGACAGGATTCAAATAAATTAAAATTAAAGAATAAAATTAAATTAAATATATTCAACACATTCCATTTTTGTGTAATAGCTGCATGTCTTTTCTATTTTCGATTGTATTGCATTCAATTCGAAACACACACACACACACACACACACACACACACACACACACACACACACACACACACACACACACACACACACACACACACACACACACACACACAAAACATTGTGAATAAAATAAAATTTAAATAATAATAATAATCATATTTCATAATACTTCTTCAGTTCTTAATAGACATATTTAACACACACACACACACACACACACACACACACACACACACACACACAAAACAGTGACATGATTAAATTAAATAAATCTTCCTTCCTCTCTATCTTATGTGTAATAACAGTCTTTTCTATTTTCAAATTCAATTTCCAGTAGTAGATTATTGCCATAATTGTTTTGAATAAAATAAAATAAATCTTCAACTAAGATACAAAATAAATCTATAAATAATTTATTGCGATTGTTTTGCACACAATACACACACACAAAAACAGTGACGGGATTAAATAATAAAATAAAATAACACTTTGAAGTTCTTAATAGACATGAATTATTTAATCATTATTTCATTATCACATATTTCCTATAGGTATGTTCCCCTTTCTCTCATCTTCCCTTTTCATTCTCACTGTCACAAGAAGAGAGGTGATAATTGAGACTGACGAAATGAGGGGCTGCCCTTTTGAGTTCTTGCACAAGTAGAAGCTTCACATCATTCCCGTGAGATATATTCATTACATTCTTATCACAGTTATCAGATAGATCTGAAAATATATGGGAGTTTTTCAAGACACATTCAGTCCAGAATGTTCTCCATCAGAATTTGTCTTAAAATGTCAGCGATCTGTTAGAGAGATTAAGACTGAAGCAATTAAGCCTGGCAAAAAAATTAAGGATATGAAAATAACTGGTGCAAAGAAAAAAATGGAGATTTGAGTTTTATAGATTTTACTACAATGATGTTTTAAAGAGCTAGTTCCCTTTAACATAATAATTCTGTCATCCTTAACTCACCTTCGTGTCGTTCCAGACCCTTATGAGTTTCTTTATCTGTGGAACACAAAAGAAGATGTTTATAAGAATGCTGATGCTGCTCTTCAACACAGTAAAAGTAAATGGTGACCAAGGACTGTTCAATTCCTAAAATGATAGAAAGCATCTTAAAAGCAGTCCATACAATTAATGCACTATATTAATAGGCTTCAGATGTCATATAATTGCTTTCACATAACTGTTTACTAATTTCTTTATCCAAGATAATCATAATGGAACCAGCTAGGAAGAAAAGCAATAGAGCATTATGATGAATTTACCTCACATATAACCAGCGTCATATTTCCACGCTGACTGAACGTTCTAAGAAACAGAACAGTAAAAAGGGAGACAAACTCTGACAATGCAAGCATATCACGTATACTTCTGTTCAAAAGTTTAGGGTCAAAAATATATTTTTTTATATTTATCTGATTAAAAATAGAGTAAGGATTTTAAAATTTAAAATGTAATTTATTCCTGTGATGGCAAAGCTGAATTTTCAGCATCATTACTCCAGTCTTCAGTGTCATATAATAAGTCATTCTAATATGCTTATTTGGTGATGAAGAAATATTTTTATTATTATTATTAATGTCGAAATCTGGTTTTGCAGAAATGGTGAGATTTTTTTCAGGATTCTTTGTGGAATAAAAATGTAAAAAGAGCAGCATTTATGTTGTAACATTATAATTGCCTTTACTGTCCCTTTTGATCAATTTAATGCATCCTTGCTTAATAAAAGCAAAAAATTAAAAAATATTTTTTTTTTACCAAACTTTTGATTGATAGTGTATGTTTTATTTTGGATGCTAATGTCCCAGTTCTCAGTCCCAAATTAGCAACCAACCAGCCTGTAATAACCTGGAAATTGAGCAGGTATTTAGCTGTAATAATAAACATGAAAGCAGTTCATTTGTTTTCCATAAATTGTCCAAGCTAGTCTGAAGTGACTAATGGGATCATTCTTTATCTTTTTGTTCGACTGTGTTGGTACATTTACATTATGTGTCCAGCAAAGAGGGATGGTGTTGAGAGCTGTATGCGGGAAATAAAGAATGAATAAAACTCATTAGTGACTGAGAGCTGTTACTGGCTGTGCTATAAATCACAGGGCTGATGTGGCCATATGTTGAGTAAAAGGGAAAATTGAGGTAATAGATCATTGACAGTTTAAAGGTGCTGTATGTCATTTTTTTTTACTGTATTAAAGTATAAAAATACCATAATATGTTTGCAGATAGGAAACTATCTGAGTGAACTATCTGAGCTAAGTTCACATACTTGTTTCTCTGAAAAATAATGCTACAGTCAGTTATTCTACTTTAAGGGCCCTTTTTTTTGGTCTAAGCGCATATTCTAAAGCGCATGGCGCAAGTGCACTTAGGGCGTGTCCAAATCCACATTCAGACGGGACAAATGGTTGGTGCGCCCGACGCATGGTCTAAAAGGGTTGTCCCTGTTCTCTTAATGAGTCATAGGTGTGTTTTGAGCATAATGTGCAATAAACCAATCAGAGTCTCATCTCCCTTTCCCTTTAAAAAGCCAGTTGCACTCGTGTCATGGCGGATTCGCTATTTACATGGCGGGATTTACAAGCAGAAAAACTGAACACTTCTCCAGAGAGGAATCCTTCTATTTGTATTATTTAAAAATGTTTGTGTGCTGCTGCGCATCCCTGTGTGTGTAATAAGCAGAGTGTACGCACATTCACCCACCTATAGGTGCATATTACTAACGCGCTCTTTAAATAACAATAAAAATACTGCGCTATTGACTTTAGACCAGGTTTTTGTTGGTCAATGGCACAGTCGTTTTCAGTTGCCCTAAAATAGCAACGCACCAAACAATGTGCCTGAATACACCTCGTTTTCAGACCACAATGCCTATGAGCGAACAGATGGGCAAGAGTACATTTGCTATTTAAATGATGTGGCGCAGGACATGAAAACGATAACTGCGTCGAGCTGAAACTAGCAAAAAATTTGCACCGGGTGTATGTGATAGGGCCCTATGTGCTTTTCATGACTAAATGTCTGTTTTTGTTTTGGTCTGTGCGATACCGCACACTGCAAGTCTGAGGAGAAGGGCCTGGGGAAACAACTCTCTCCAATATTTGGAATTTGGACTGTAGTACCCTTTTCAACTGCAACATTGCAGATCTTATACATGCACACACAACACACTAACGAAAAAGGAACACATGAAAAAGCATCATATGTCCCCTTTATTTCAAAATAGTTTGGAACCCTATCAAACAGAGAACTTTAGATTTCGACCAACTCGATTGCACAATATGGTCCAATCCTGTGTAAAGCACAATGTTCAGACTCTTCAGGGAAATCAGTCTACGAATGGCTTTCTTATTGATCCCTCCGCACATCTAACGATCCATTTAACAAACTTAGAAAGTAATTTAACATCTCAAATTTTATGAACCTTTACCTCTGTTATGTTAGCACCACCATATGGGTAAATATGCACAACTTTGTGTGTTTGAGGACATATTGAAGGTTAAAGTGTGTATGTGTGTTGGTGCGTGCGTGCGTGCGTGCGTGAGTGAGTGAGTGAGTGAGTGTGTACGAAAATCAGAGAGAGGATTTATAAAGGGATGGGGCATTTATAAAGAGATGCAATAGCTCTCCAGTGTTCTGTGAAAGATGAAGGTCTTCCCCCAAGCTACCCATGGCCATTTTCATTTGTTCTACTGATTTCCCCCATCACCCCATCTACCGCTCTACCACAACCAATCACTTCTCCAGAGCTGACACAGCAGCAGTGCCTACAGGGGGCCGTGTGTGTGTGCATGTGTGTGTGTGTGTGTGTGTGTGTGTGTGTAAGTGAGTATCTTGAAACACATGAGTCATCTGAGTTTCTTTCAAAGAAAGTCTTTGAAGTGGAGGTGTATACGCTGAGGGTTTTCCCTGAGCACATCTGCTTTGGCGAAACACCCGCTGCATCTGAAATTGAATACTTCCTTTTATAGTAAGTGAAAAACAGTAGGCAACAGAGTATTATGTCCGAATACACAGTATTCGAAAAGTACCCGGTCCCGGATGACCAACTTCTGCCGAGATACGATGGACATTTTACTATCCCATATAAATGAATGTTTTTGCGCTGAATAGGCTAAAGTTAGTTGTCTTCCACTTCCTACTGCATTCTGTTTGACGAGCACAGTGAGTTTGAAGCTGTCAGTACTGCTTCATGCAAAATGGAAATACTCGCGTGAATTAGTAACGTTTACAGATAAGGATTATCCTTTAAAATTTAAGTTTTACCCTGAGGACGCACATGCAGCTGTCAAAGCGCCATTATGGTATGTCAAACGCTAAGCGTTCTCTTGAAACTTAAAATCGAGAGTTCTCATGTTTTGGGCTGCTTGGATCACGTACCTTTCCAGCAGCTGCTCACTCTGTTTCCTCTCCACATTTTTGTCCATAGTCCTCAATAATTCAGTGCTGTAATTTGGCGCGACTGGTGGAAGTTTTCCTGGCACAGAGGGCAGACCCGACTAATCGATAATGATTTTGTCAATGATTTTTTTTTTTTATCGATTGTTATAGATTTAACCGATTAGTTGTTGCAACCTTGATGTTCTATTTTGTGTTTTTACCTAGGCTGAATCGGAAATCGCCCCCTAAACCCTCAATATTCCCTACTTTAGTCCACTATACAGTTCACTTGAAGGAAGTGAATGAAAACAATGGAGCACATTCACACAGCTGCTGTGTGTACATCGGTTGTCGTTATTGCAGTGCAAAATTGGGATAGAATGAATGCACTCAATAACGTCCACTATGGTTTCAGACAGACACGACTACAAATGGCTGTCCCTTCAAATAGTGCCCTATTTAAGGGTGTAGGGGTCGATTTCAGATTTAGCTCTAGTTTTCTTTGCTATCAAGTTTTCCGGCCACTTGTTTGTTACTATGATTCATTAGTCCTCCTCACCTGTCCTTTGTTCTGTTGATTGCCAGTGTTTCTTCAGTCCTTTGTCTTGCATTGATGATGACATTGTATAGTGTGTTACTCTGTTCCCATGTTCATTAAAAGGCCTTTTGCATTAATTTCCTTTCATCTTTTGGATTATACACACAGCAAGTGTGGCATCACTGCTCAGGATTTTCTATAGCCTTAACATAGGCTGTAAAAAAAAAGAGATAAGACGACAAACCTTCATTCTCAGATTGTAGAAAAGTGAAGCCAAAAGCCTAAGTCTGAGTAGTGAGGATGAAGTGGAGCCGTGGCATCAAAGCCCCGCCACACTCCTGCAAAACTGGTTAGTAGGCTACAGTTTACTGCAGAGCAACTCACTATGTCAGTGTGAAATAAACAGTTATGGAAATTAAAGTTGATGCTCCAATCTCCTCCCGAAAATCCCGAAAAAATACTGCTGGTGCCTCAGTGATTACTTTGCTCAGAGAAGCTGTCAAACTCAGCGGCCAATCATGACGTCACATTTTATAGCATGAATATATAACTAAAACCAAACTTATTTAAAAAACAAACACCTGAACTTACATCAGCGTGATAATAAAAAAAACACCTAAAATGACTGAAACCATCTCTGGAAGAAAACAAACATTTTAAGTGTAATTTGTCTCGGGTCCCATTCGATTACATGGGCGGGGTTCATGAGCTATACTGCATGCACCTGGGTGATCGAACCGATATGGCTTCACTTTTCAGGACTTGTGCGGCACACTTGAGCCTTACATATGTCAACAACGGTCTCATTTGTCTCACTTTTATTAATCTTAAGAAATTGAAGGAACATCAGAGAGAAACTTGATATTCCTTGCACTATGAAAGAGCAAACTCTGGGCAAGCAGTGGCCATTTATCAGCCTGAAACTGACATGTCGCTCTCTTTCTTTCTCTCTAGATAAGATAGATGATGAATTAGAGATGACAATGGTCAGCCATCGGCCGGAGGGTCTCGAGCAGCTCGAGGCACAGACGAACTTCACCAAGCAAGAGCTACAAGTCCTTTACAGAGGCTTCAAAAATGTATGTTGCCCGGTTTTTCTCATGTACCCTTCCCTTCACTCCCACATCCGCACATTGACTTTTCACTAATTTCTTTTGACACGTTTTCACAAGCTTATAGTGTTTATGTAATACATCCTTATGCCTCAATATCTTCTCTTATGAATCATCGCATCTCATCTGCATATACTGTCCCTGTGGTTCTTTTTGCCATGTCTCATCTATCTTTAAATCTCTGTAAACTCTTATTGTTCATCTTCGCATTATCCAGCGTGTCACTAATCACAGCGCTAGCCTCAAGCAACAGTCAGCTAGTCATATTTCACAATAGCAACATTCACACGCTGTATTAAACAGTCAGCAACACACCCACACAGCAGCTCACATTTGTTGTGTTAAAAAAAGCTTTATAAAACTACCCTGTACTCTATGGCAGTGCTTCTCAACCTTTTGGTTGACCATTAATATGTTACATAACGGCATGTGGTTTGTGGAATAATTAATACAAATGTATAAAAATTACATTTATTAATAGAATAGGCTATACATTTTTGGTAACACATTTTTTGAGTGTTCTTATTACACGTTACTTATTAGTAATTACTATAAATTATTACACATAATTACATGCAACTAACCACAATCCTAACCCTAGTACATAGTTAATTATTATTACTTAGTAAATGTAATGTATATGTAACATGGATACCTTAAAATTAAGTTCAACCAATTTTTTAATAATTATTATATTAATAATAATATATTTTTATTATTTAACAGATTATTACTCAGTACTTAAATGTATAATTACAGTTTAACTTGGACACTTTAAAATGAACATAATTGTAACATAATTATTATATTAGATTTATTATATTAAATTATATTGTGTATGTTATGATGTTACATTACGTTACGTTATTATATAATGTTATGTTTAGTTATATTATATATTTTTTATGGATTATTAATCAGTACTTAAATTTATATACAGTGTAACATGGACACCTTAAAATGAAGAGTAACCAATTTGTACAGAAAATATTATATTATGTTATGTTGTTATATCATTATATTTTATTATATATTTGTTTTATTATTTAATGGATTATTACTCAGTACTTAAATGTATAATTACACTGGAACATGGACATATTAAAATTAAGAGTAACCAATTTGTAAAAAATCTATTATATTATGTTACGTTATATTGTTATATTATATTATCATATATCATCATATCCAGTTATCATAGCCATTTGCATATGCAGGAATTAGTCTTACGCCAATAATATGAAGTGGGGTTTTTTTCGTCCTCAGGAGTGTCCGAGTGGAGTGGTGAATGAAGAGACATTTAAACACATTTATGCACAGTTTTTTCCACATGGAGGTACTTTTATGTAAAATCCTTACATGCTTCTTATGATGGGTACAGTTCAGGGAATATTAAGTGTCTAATGTTTTCATCTGTTGTCACTACTGTACCAGATGCCAGCACGTATGCACATTATCTCTTCAATGCGTTTGACACCAGAAATAATGGATCCATAAAGTTTGAGGTATGATGACTATGAGCCTGTGTGCAGTCTTAGCACAGCATGAAAATATACAGTAGCTATGTTTTAGTGACATTGCACACAGGATTTATTTTCTCGCTCTCTCTCTCTCAGGACTTTGTGATGGGACTATCTACTCTGCTGCGGGGGGACAGT
This sequence comes from Gobiocypris rarus, assembly GCA_023029165.1. NCBI lineage: Eukaryota > Metazoa > Chordata > Actinopteri > Cypriniformes > Gobionidae > Gobiocypris > Gobiocypris rarus. The sequence goes on along the minus strand of CM040922.1, from coordinate 359,099 downwards.
CAGAGATAAACTAGAATGGACATTTTATCTCTATGACATTAACAGAGATGGATTTATTAATAAGGAGGTATGTCATAATTTAAAAGGCAGCCATAATTATCATAATTCAGTAACTAACTCAATTTCATGTTCCTCACAGGAAATGACAGAGATAGTGAGGGCCATCTATGACATGATGGGGAAGTACACGTATCCAGCTTTAAAAGGGGATGTACCAAAGCAGCATGTGGATGCCTTCTTTGAGGTCAGTAATAAGTCATTATTCAGTGAATCTTTCATGACATACAGGTCATATTTTGCAACAAAGTGGGAAATAAATTAATGAAAACTATATATATAAAGCTACTGTATATGTGTATATTGGCCAAAAGTGATGTCCGTCCTTAGAAGAATTGAAATCTTCGTCCTTTATTCAAATAATATTACATTTGTTAAAGCATATTGTGTAAGCCATATTTCTGTGATGCAAAGCCGAATTTTCAGCATGATTCCTCCAGTGTTCAGTGTCACATGATCCTTCAGAAATAATTCGAATATGCTGATTTGCTGCTCAAGAAACATTTATGATTGTTATCAATGTTGAAAACAGTTGAATAGAAAGTTCAAACGAACAGTATTTATCTGAAAAAGAAAGCTTTTGCAACATTGTACTACCGTTCAAAAGTTTTGGGGCAGTAAGAATACTTTATTTATTTCTGAGGGGAAAGAACTTAAAGAAATTAATACATTTATTCAGCAAGGATGCATTAAATTGATCAAAAGCGACAGTAAAGACATTTATGATGTTGTAAAAGATTCTATTTAAAATAAACGCTGCTCTTTTGAACTTTCTATTTATCAAATAATCCTTTTCAACATTGATAATAATCATAAATGTTTCTTGAACAGCAAATCATCATATTAGAATGATTTCTGAAGGATCATGTGACACTGAACACTGCAGTAATGGTGCTGAAAATCCAGCTTTGCATAAATTACATAAATAACATCATCAAATAGAAAACAGTTATTTTAATATTACTGTTTGTTTTTTTAATCAAATAAATGCAGCCTTGGTGAGCATAAGAGACTTCTTCTAAAAACATTTGTGAAACATACAGTGTGATATTAGTGTATTACAGTTTTAATTTTCCTCATTCATTTATAATTTTCTTCTTTTCAATTTTGGGGTCAAACATGTACAGTATGATATTAGTGTATTACAGTAATAGTGACATTTACCCATTGCAATTCCCTGTGCGTGGACATTTTTTTACAGATACAAATACATGTTCTCTCTCCTACAGAAAATGGACAAAAACAAAGATGGAGTTGTAACATTGGAGGAGTTTGTTCTTGCCTGTCAGGAGGTATGTTCACATAACCTGCAGTAAATTATTTTATCAGTTTTACTTACATCTGCCTGGTGAAATCAGAACCATAAGAATGATTATGACTTAAAAGAGCACTAGTTAGTTACTCACATAGTCTTATGTTTAAAGAGGCTGATTGTTTGTTTCAGTAATATCTGTCCAGGTAGAAGGGTATTTCTATGCATGGTATTTAAAAAAATGCTGCCTCAGTGTGGTCAAACAGATGAACTACATCTAAAAGCCTCTCTTTTTCTCACCAGGATGAAAATATGATGAGATCCATGCAGCTCTTTGAAAATGTGATGTAGAGAATATCAACCAAAAGAAGAAAAGAACAAAACAGAGAGTGGGGAGACGAAAGCAAGAGGGATTTTATTTTTGTTATGTTTAAATTTGTTATGTTTCACTGGACTGAGTTCTGGGGGATATTATAGCCAGTGAAGAGGCCTTCGTTTTTCTCTCTCTATTCAAACCTTGTAACATATTTAATGTTGTGTTTTGCTGGTGTTTTGGGAAACTATCAGCCCAGAACCAATCTTGATCCAGCCACGGAAGACTAAATATGTTTGAAAGGCATTGTGTGATGCCTGACTAGTGGATGGTGGTGATCAACACCCTTCTTCCCTGTGAAACGAACACCAGTCTCAAACTTTTTTTCCTTTGCTTGACCCTAGAGCTCAGGACTCTTGGTCTGGAACTGCAAATACAGCCTCCTTTGCTTGCTTTCTTGCCAAAAGAGCTTGCATGATAAAAACCAGCAGAGATGTTCCTTATGAGTTGCTTGAAAGTAATCTTGGCCTTCAAAATATCTAATTTTATGATTTTGTATCTATATAAGGTTTGGGGAATACTTATTGGATGTTGATTTTGTGTCTTGTGTTGTCAGCGTTGTTTGTTAGTAATTGCTGTTTCCAGTCCGCCCGCTCATGTCTATCTGTCTCAGTACTTTCCGAGCCATTTTTGCCCACCAGATCATAGTGAATAAGGTGGGACGGAAGTTAAAAGTGTTTGTGTCTACGTATAGGAGTGTGTGAGGAGTACTTAAGAGACTACAAAATCACACCTGACAATCTAGTCCCCGGATACCCTTCTGTCCCCAGTACCTTCAGTAAGGACAAAACAGTATTTAAGAGTAGAGAACAAAAATCCAGATAAATGACATAAAATAAAGGGAAAAAATATTTATATAGAAGTCAAGTGGTCAGGTTGAGTCATAAGAAATATAAGCTATGTATATAATTGCAAGTATGAAGAAATGTCCAGTGATGCAAATACAAACTGTGAAAACGAAATATCAGAAATAAGCTGTGCAATTTAAATCTCAGTCAAAACTGATTAAAAATGTTTGTGGAATAACATTCAGCTGTGTTTATTATTATGGTACTCTAAAAATGTTGGGTTATTTTTTATTTAAAGGGATAGTTCACACAAAAATGAAAATTATCCCATGATTTATAGCCATAGGTTTATATGACATTCTTCTTTCAGTCGCATACAATCGGAGTTATTAAATAATGTCCTGGCTCTTCCAAGCTTTGTAATGGCAGTGATTTTGAAGCGCAAAAAAAGTGCATCCATCCATCACAAAAGTAATCCATACGACTCTGGGAGTTAATAAAGGCCGTCTGAAGCGAAGCGATGCATTTGTGTAAAAAAAATATATCCATATTTTAACTTTATAAACTAAAATAACTAGCTTCCGTCAGACGGCCGTATGTATCGATTTACAGTCTAGCGATCACAGTTGTAACAGTAATTTTGTCGGACACAGCAACGGTCGTGATATGACATCATTCTCTGAAGCGTCTTTTTTATAAAGATGAGTTCAATGTATAACAAATAGTAATACATTCAAAATGTACATTTTTTTTTTACAATCTACTCAACTTTACCGCAAAAATATCGTTCTTTGAATTCAGCCAAGAGGTCACGCAGTGACGTATATCGATCTTCTACAGGTCACACGTCGCACTTTTCGCATGAGCTTGTGTTTCCGGTTTGACGCATACGTTTAAATGGAAGTCAATGGAACGAAAAGAACAATTATGAGACTGCCCCTTAATCCCTGACCTGACGCATGACGTATTGACGAACGCCGATGCGCAGAGAAGCAAAACACCAGTCACGAATTAGAAATCTAGAATTTTTTTTTTAAAGAAATGTCAGAGGATTTTGATAAAAGAGAAGAGGAGCCTGAGTTCATTGCCCAACTCTTATTTGTTTGAAATGCAAGAGGCGTCAAAGCTTACGTTACTCCTATACGTCACACATCGCATCAGGGGTTACTCTTTTTGCAAAGGTCGACTTGCGTAGGCCGTCTACCGGTAGCTAGTTACTAAGTCTATAAAGTTCTAAATAGGGGCATTTTTCTTACAAAAGCGCATTGCTTCGCTTCAGACAGCCTTTATTAACCCCCTGGAGTTGTATGGATTACTTTAATGATGGATGGATGCACTTTTTTGAACTTCAAAATCAGGACCACCATTCATTATAAAGCTTGGATAAGCAATTTCGTCTGTAAGAAGAAAGTCATATACACCGAGGATGGCTTGAGGGTGAGTGAATCATGGGATACTTTTTGGGTGAACTATCCCTTTAAATGCTGGGTTCAGTCTGTCAGGTTATTTTGCAGGATTATTATTATTATTAATGTAGGTGCTGGAGAGCGTGAATGGCATCCCTTTGTAGTGCCTCATTATAATTATTATTATTATTATTAGAAAAACTGGATTATGACGTCCAGTTTCACATGGGGGCTTTCACAGACAGGGTTTAGATTAAACCAGGATTAGGCCTTAAATCAATTAGAGTTAATGTCCTATTTAAACTACAGAATTTTGTATTGGTCTGTTATTTAGTAATATCACATCCAGTTATAATCTTTCCCACACCTCAACAAAAAAAAATCCAATAGGCTGTAAATGAGCAAATCCTTCCAGAACAATTTTGAATAGAAAAAAGTCACAACAAAAGTATTGAGAGAGTTGAATTGAAATCTTTCTGAGACATGCTTGTCGGATCAATCTCATGCTCTACAGTACATATCAATCATACCCTAAACTCCGTGATTCTCTGTCGATGGAGTTCATTCATTGGCTGGACTGGAGGACTGTCCCATAATGGGCGTGATTTACTCAATGGGGGTAGTGTGTCCATCCGCACTCAAGCGCGAGGCACAGTTCAGCTACGACGAACACACATCCATAGCATACAAAGATGGAGCTCGAACAAATGGGTCCCCAAACCTTCCTGTACGGTATGTAATACATTAAATACCTAATTAGATTCTTTCGGTGTCATATGTTACACGTATAGTACGTAAAGTTGGCACTTGTGTTAAGCTTACAGGGTGGCGTAGTGTGGAAGCTTGCCAGCTAACCTAAATTATATGTTCAGAGTCAAACTGCTTAAAAGCACATGTTGATATTTTAACTGGTGTAACTACAGTGCATTGTCTTTCTTAAATGTCTTGATGTGGAGTGACAAAGTAGAACACGTGTACAACATTAATTCGCTCTAGCTAATCGATTAGCATAATATTAGAATCTTTAAGGGCAGCCCGACAGCTTTTATGATAAAATTCGATATAAACGTCTGAATTAAATGTATTTAAATGCAACGAAACCTTCACAGATCATGTCTTCCTGCACGCTCTCTAAACACGTGGACCGGCGCTCCAAAATGGCGTCACTGTACTACACGTGTTAGATAAGACAATTAGCATTAAGCGTGTAAATTTCGCTTACTTTCTTGCAACTGAAAATTTAATTCTTCGTTATATACAATAAGTTAATGTACTTGTTTTTCGTTTGTTTTCCTAACAAACATACCCTGGTTAGGCCTATTTTCTCAAATTAAACCTGTGCTAACCGCGTTAGAAACTGTTTGTACCAATGGTCTCTTATCTACTTAAATCGAAGTTTTAAGCATTTTGTCTGCATTGTCAGGTCTTTAGCAGTATATTAAGGTTTCAACACGAAAGAGCATCCCACAAGCATCGCCACGTGGAGTTCCTTGCTTCCAAGTTGAGTTGGTTAAGTATCAAATAAAACCATTTTTATGAAATGGTCCATGCTATGAAATGACGGCTAGAAATACTTGCGATATACGAATCGTTATTTGGAGCTGGATCATTTCAACTGATATATTCACAAACCGTGCGGAATGATTCGTTCACAAATCGAATTTAATCAGTCCGAGCGATTCACTGACTGACTGATTCATTAAATTAAGAACAAGGGACCACGTGTTGACGTAAATGAATCACTGCAAATGGCAAGCCGTTTTGACTTTTATTCATTCACAGGATATTAATTCTTGATATCAACAATTCAATTTTCACTAGTTAAAATGTTCATTTTTGATATCAACAGTTAAATTGCTAAGAAGGCCATTTTAGATATCTGAAATTATACTGATATCAGGAATTTAATTTAAATGGCAGCTATATGGTGACATTTCACTAGTACAATTACTGATATCAAGAATTAGCATTTTAACTATTGAAAATGTAATTGTTGAAATCAAGAATTTATATCCTGTGAATGAATAAGTCAAAACGGCTTGTCATACACTGCATTGATTTTGAGAGTTTTCATGACAAATTGGGGTTTCCCTCAAAATCGGGTCTCTCCAAACTGTCAGTTAATAATTACCCTAGTATACAAATTATATTAAAATAATCATACACATAGCTTACAATATAATGCGTACAAAAACACATTAGTGCATAATTAAACCAATTGAAATTTCTTACACTTTAACTGTTAATTAATAATAATAATAATAGCATATTGAGTGTACAATTGAACATTTGTTTTATTTATAACTGAAGTATTTGGACATTTAACACATAATTACATTAAAGATTATTTAGAATATATGTAGGGTATGTGAAAATAAGCTTTTATCATACCATGATTTTGTAGGAATTGTAATCAGGCGCAAACGAGTACCTATTAAAATCATTTTGAACCAATGGGATCGCTTTGGTTCCTAAAGGAGACTCGATTTCTGTGCGGACCCAATTTGTTCTCTGAAGTTAGTTACACTACATTAAATGTCTAACACATTTTTAAATACACTTTGTTTTTTACAGGTTGTGAACTTAAGGCAGGCAAGGATGTCAGTTTTAATCCAGAGGATGATGATTTTGATCATCAGTTATCAGTCAGAATGGTAAGTTGCATTTGCTGTCAAACCTCTGGGGTTGTTTTAAAGGGTCCTCAACGTTTTCTTAACATTTAAATGTCATGCGTAAGACATTTGTTTCTCTTCCTGCAGGCTTGCGTCGATCCCACCACAAAAGATGAACTGAATGTTGTGGAGATTGAAGGGCACGATTCAGAGGGTCAGAAGGTCAAAGCAGTCCTGGCCACCCTCAAGCCTTCCACCCTCCCCAGTGTAAGCAGAATCAGTCATCGCCACTTCACACATCTTTTGGTTTAGCTTGAGTTGATCTCGTGGAATTGCTTTGGTTGATTTTAACTAAAGATGTGATCGTGTCTCAGGTGTGTTTGGGTGGATTTGAGATCACGCCACCTGTTGTGTTCCGTCTACGCTCTGGTTCCGGTCCAGTTCACATTAGTGGACAGCATCTCGTCAGTGAGTACTCGATAATACTTGAGGAGGTCTATGATTTATTTGCTGTTGTCTTGGATAAATGCATGGAAAACTGCCTCAGGAATCATCAGTAAATTCCTTTTTGTAATCTTTCTTCTTTTAGTCATGGGAGGAGACCAGTCCTTTGATGAAGAGGAGGAGGAGGAGGAGGAAGAAGAGGAGACATTGACAACAGCTAAAAAGAGGCCAGCGTCATTGACTCCGAAGACTTCGGTAAGTTCTCAAATTAATTTATAGGATTCTTTATGATATTTAATTTTGTGGCTCATCTTTAATTAACTTTCATAGAAAAAAATGAAGTTGGATGAAGTGGATGATGATGACGACGACGATGATGAGTAAGTGTTGCCGTCTTTAGTGTTAAAGAAATGGCAGCTATTTTTTTAAATAAATGAAATTAAATTTCCGTTTTACCTTCCAGGGATGATGATGAGGATGAAGATGAGGATGATGAAGAGGAAGAAAGTGTAGAAGAGTCACCTGTAAAGGTCAGACGAGTTACCCATGCCCCTCAAATCTTTTATAGAATGTCTAAAAAGTGTGATCAGGAATGCTCATTTGATATTTTTTCTTCATTGTTCTATCAGGAAAAGAAGACCCCGTCCAAACCACAGACCCCTGCACAGAATGGAAAAGGCCCCAAGCCTAATACACCTGCTAAACAGGTTAGCATCTCCCTCTTTCTCTTCCTGAAAGAAGAGAAGCATTTGTTGAAGTTTCTCAATCTCACTGATTTGATATTATGCTCTCACAGCTCAAGACTCCAGAAAAGAACAACAAGGGTGACAAGAAAGTACAGTCGCCCAAAACGCCACAAACTTTTACTGTCCCAGAGATCAAGGCCAAGATGATGGCAAGTATAGAAAAGGTGTGTTTTCCTTTGCATCCTCTCCACATAAGTAGTCACAATGAGTTGGTGTGGTAAGAAACCATTGCCATTACATATCTTGATGGAATACATTATAATAATTGATAAATTATATTCTTGCCAAAATAATCATACACAAAGACATCACTTTCAACATGTTTATTTCCATTTTGTGTAGGGTGTATCACTACCGAAACAACAGCCAAAGTTTGAGAACTTTGTGAAGAACTGCTTCAAAGCCACAGATGCAAAGGTTTGTGTATTGCTGTTTTTCTTTGATTTTGGGTCAAAAGCTAATATAAATTTTCCAAAATATATAAAGTCAAACCTACATGTAATCAGACACCTTCAACATTTTCTCAAATTGCACAGTTTATTCGCTGTAGTTTAGAAAATGGTAATAAAATATGACAAGAACTCAGAGTTAAACTGTCAGAACAAATTCATCTTGATAATGTCAGATAACTTTGATAGAAAGGTATTTAATGGATAACAATATATATTATAATTTTTTTTGTCTGCTTTGGAAAAAAAGCATATTAAAAATTGAAATTTTGGCCCCATATTAAAAATTGAATAAGCAAATTATAATTCAGAGAGCTAAGCATTCATTAAAGAAGTATTTTCAAGTCATTGTTTGCTTGAATATTCTATATTAATATATTTATTTATATAGAATATTAGGTGTAATAACAATGCTCCATTCAATTCAAATGTTGTTTAATTCCCATTTTCTTGATTTAATCGCGAGTAACAGCGCTGCGATAGCCCTCATACGCATGACCGGGAAAAGCAGAAGCGGTCAACTGGCATAATAAAAGCTCTGCACAAGGCGTCATCAAGCTATGCCTTTAGTTTGAATAAGCGACCTCTAGCGGCGGAAAACTTCATATTGTGGCTTTGAATGAAGGGACAGAAATCTCAGTTTCCAAAAAAAACATCTTTTGTGTCTGGAAGTTGAACTAAAATCTTAGGTTCGGGGGTGAGTACATGATGAGAGAATTTATATTTTGGGCGAGTTATACCTCAAATGCAGTAAGCTGAGCCTTGGATAAAACTAAAGGCGGGTTTACTTCATTTTCTGCATTCTGCTGTTTTGAGCACAGTCAAGCATACAAGCTTTTCGAGGTATACTCTTTTGCCATGAGCGGAAGGACTCATTCGGTGCATGCACATCTAGTATTTTAGTATTCACAAAAATTAGGCTGCATGTGGATGGGGTGTGCAGACATCCACGACCTCTCCTAAAAAATTACTTACATGGACAGTGCTCGGGTTGTTGTGGAACGTTGACGACCAACGTGAAACTTTGGGCTTTACTTTATATCGTGAATCATATCAACGCATATTGTTGCATTTTATATCTTGATATAACAATGTCTTGTTACACCCTATAGGCGCAGACAAAGTACAGTGTAATGTTACTGATACAATTAAGTGTAAACCGTCATGAATGAAGGTCTTACCTGTTCTTCTGTTTTCTTTTTTTTTCAAGGTCATTCAGGAGCTCTGGAAGTGGAGACAGAGTGTTAAGTAGAAGAGCTGAAACCATTTTTATTTTGCTTAAATTAAGCTTTTTTTGCCCATGATTTTACTTTGTTACCTGCAATTTGATGTTTGTTTGTCCCCCCCATACTTATGTAAAATCCGTGCCATTCCTTAAAAATACTTTACTCCGAACATGACCTTTTTCATCTTTGCAATCTGCCCTCTCCTCACCCCTGCGGTGTTGTCATGTCCGTAGAGTGTGGCATTCATTTGGCAGCCTTGTTGCTCAAATGCGATTCTGAGCAGAAGATTTCAACCCTCTAATTTATATGGAGATTTGTTGACTGTACCCCGTCCATGATTTCTTGGAAATGTGTGCATGGCATTCTGATTAGAGATGCGACTGAGAAGTTGATTTACTGAAGTCTTGAAACGCTTGACCTGGTTTGCAATGCATGATTAGTGGCTTTCAGAATGGTGTCATTGATGAATTCCAGTATTTCATCAGTTCATGTTATTTTTGTGATTGTCAATACCCTGTACATGCTAGAAGAATGTATTACATGTTTGGGATTGATTAGTCAACTGTCAGAAATCCAAATGTCAACAATGTATTTTTTTTTTGTTAATGTCACAGTCTGTGCAGCTAAATCTCAACAGAATCAGGACTCAATATGACTACAGTTCAGATGTGGTTCTTTTGTTCACCTTTTTTGACTTCCTTAAATCTGTTTAAATGCAAATAAAGTTTATATTTCACAGGTTTAAACCATCTACTGTACAGGTTTTTTATTTAATTTTTTTATTACTACTCACACTCACCACTTTCTCTTTTCAATGCACCAATACTATTGAAGGAACAAACCCATGTTCGGCAGCTTACGCTAATGAATATATAGGGGAGAGCAAGCACAACCTAACAGTCAGTTGGTGTAAATTCACTGGGATTCAGAGTTTTTATTTTTCCCCACATTAATTGTACATGTCTAGTGTAAGTATGTGGTTTTGTTTCATTAATACAGTGTATACTTTCTTTTTTTTTTCATTTATCCCAGAAGAATGGAAGTGAAATGGGACACATCGTAACATGACCAAATTAACGCTTAATGTTTTCTTCTAAAAAAAAATATACAAGACAAACTAAAATATTGTCAATAAAATTCAATTATTCACGTATGTCATAAAATAATGGCATTTTTTTTAATAATTTGAGTTTGATAACAAACATCTCAAAATACAGCTATGTGGCATAAATCAAAACATAATTTCTGAACAATGACTCAAAGTCTTTTCTTCTTTTCTCATAGCTTCTGAATAAAATTGATAAAAGTATAGAATATCATATTTCTAATAGGGGGCCTCTGTAACGCAGTACAACATCCACACCTACACAACTGGGATTTAAACCTGGCTTGTGTCTTCTGCTGGTTAGATCACCTGTTTAATAACATTTTATTACTCTATTTGTCTCATTGTAAATGAAAAATGTACTTAAGAAATTTACTTTTGCTAATAAATTATCTTCCAAAGATTTTTTAATTTTGGTTAACAAAAAAAATCTCTATATACTGATGATATGGCAACTAAGTGATGAAATGCACTAAGTTTCGTCATCTTGGCATATGTGGAAAGTTTTAAACCACGTGTATTACAACTATTAACCGCTATATTTTTTGCCATCTCCCGGAAACAAGTTTTTGCAGGGTGGGATGAATTGTGTCTTAATTTGCCGTGTTGTCAAATATGTTTTACGAATATAGTTTTTGCACAAAATGGGAAATGGGATCAAGCCGGGATATCTTTGTGATCCTGGCTCAATTTATCCACTACAGTTATCTTTCGTTACCGTTATCGTTCTTGGTGTGAGTGTGCCTTCAAGGTAAGTTTACATGACAGCGGTTTACTAAATTTTGCATACAGATGACAAGATCATAAAGATATCCCGGCTTAATCCCTTATCCTAGTTTTGTACAATAGGCCCCTGGTTATTTATTATTTTTAATATGCACAAGTCACGATCATTGGTCCCACTGTGGTTTGGCATTTTGGCAGACATGGTTATCAAATGTTTCAAGGAATTTTTGTATGTTGTCCTTAACTGTTTGTTCTACACCATTTTAGCAGTTTATAGCAATAAACAAAATAAGATGAGAATGATGCAAAAATTTAAAAATGTGACATTAAAAAGTAAATCACTAATTTTTAAGCAGGTTTATGGGGTAATTGAAAATTGAATGGGCGGAAGTCGCGCGAGAGGAGGCAATGCCTCCGTCGCGCTGTTATTGGTTATTGGCTATGATTGGTTCCCGCGATAAATCCCGCATCTTGTTTTCGTGCATGTTCCGTGTTGGTTCAGTCTCAGCTCTCAATGAGCAAAATGAAGGCGCACGGGATATTTTTTTTTAACCCCTCAAAAAAATTATGTCATGATTTAGTCACGCTCAAGTTTTTCCAAAAATGTATTAAATTTCTTTGTTCTGCTGAAAACAAAGGAAGATATTTGTAAGAATGTTTGTAACCAGAAATCAGTTTAAAAAGTCAATGGCTGCCGAAATCTGCTTGGTTACAAAGTAAGTTTAAAAAAGTAAGTAAACAGCTCAGCCAATGACATATCACTGCTATATGTCACCAAAATCAAACTTGAAATGTCCTGAAAACATGCGCAATTATCTTTGTGAAATAAAAGACAGGTACATATCCTGTCTGTGACAGTTTTACCGAGCTGTCAACTGATGATGCGAAAATATGTTGACTTAAAAAGACCAGCTGAACATCCAACATCAGTTCACAAATAAAATAAACTAGGCCTACTATTTCTGGAGGAAAGTAGATTGATAAATTAATTTTAAATAGAACATTATTTACATAGTTAATGTACAAATACAAAATAGAATTATATTTGGTTTCTTTTAAAGTAAAGTAGTTTATTTAATCAGGAAAATGTGACAACGTTAAGTGTAACTGGGACATTTTATTTATTAAAAAAAAAAAAAAAGTACATTTTCATTTCAGAACACTGCATTGACCCTGCCCTTGATAAAACACAGTGGATCAACACCAGCAGCTGACATGGCACCCCAGACCATCACTGACTGTGGGTACTTGACTCTGGACTTCAGGCATTTTGGCATTTCCTTCTCCCCAGTCTTCCTCCAGACTCTGGCACCTTGATTTCCGAATGACATGCAAAATTTGAGCGACAGTCCAGTGCTGCTTCTCTGTAGCCCAGGTCAGGCGCTTCTGCCGCTGTTTCTGGTTCAAAAGTGTCTTGACCTGGGAAATGCGGCACCTGTAGCCCATTTCCTGCACACGCCTGTGCACGGTGGCTCTGGGTGTTTCTACTCCAGATTCAGTCCACTGCTTCCGCAGGTCCCCCAAGGTCTGGAATCGGTCCTTCTCCACAATCTTCCTCAGGGTCCGGTCACCTCTTCTCGTTGTGCATCGTTTTTTGCCACACTTTTTCCTTCCCACAGACTTCCCACTGAGGTGCCTTGACACAGCACTCTGGGAACAGCCTATTCGTTCAGAAATGTCTTTCTGTGTCTTACCCTCTCCCTTGAGGATGTCAATGATGGCCTTCTGGACAGCAGTCAGGTCAGCAGTCTTACCCATGATTGCGGTTTTGAGTAATGAACCAGGCTGGGAGTTTTAAAAGCCTCAGGAATCTTTTGCAGGTGTTTAGAGTTAATTAGTTGATTCAGATGATTAGGTTAATAGCTTGTTTAGAGAACCTTTTCATGATATGCTAATTTTTGGAGATAGGTTTTTGGAGGTTTTCATGAGCTGTATGCCAAAATCATCAGTATTAAAACAATAAAAGACCTGAAATATTTCAGTTGGTGTGCAATGAATCTAAAATATATGAACGTTTAATTTTTATCATTACATTATTGAAAATAATGAACTTTTATCACAATATGCTAATTTTTTGAGAAGGACCTGTATATTAAATGTAAATCCTCATTGGAAGGTTGCTGCTGCAGCTTGACACAAGAGCATTTGCACATAATAGCCAGCAGAGGGCGGTAAAACACCACCCTATATAAATCAATTTGTAGTTGAGCAACTGTACAAGTGATGTGGAGGAGCCAGGAATTCTTCCTGTGTAAATGATCCTGAGCATTGAGTATTTTACTGAAGGCTTTCTCAGATGACCTCGACTCAACTGTACACATCACCGGTCAAAGAGGCCCCAGCACAGGTCACTACTAACCATCTGTCCACAAAGAGCTGTGGCGGAACTCCACAGGTTCACCCTGCGGAGGCTTCGACAGCATCATAATGTAAGGAGTCTGTTAAATCACTTTATAATGGACACCCCTCCACTTACCCCCCACCCAGGCCTTTAAAACAGGTCAGTTCCTGAGAGTCAGCACTTTGGGAGGAGGGAGTTGGTTGCAGAGGGCATAAAGGCATTTTTATGGTCCCATAGGATCCCATTTATCTGCTTGAGGACATAAGTGCTTCTTTGCTGTGGCAGGCATAATCGACTGCAGGCAACTACCCGGACTCTGTGTTTATTTGTCGATCAAGTTGTGTAGAACGGTGGTAGGACCTCCGAAAGCAACACATTACTCTAGAGAAGAGTGCTGCTTGGGGATTTGGAATATGCCTCGTCCAATAACAAATTAAGCAAAGCACACGTTTTGTGTTAATGCCAAAACAGAATGTTTATTACTTTTTGTTTGCTATTTACATATTTATCAAATACAAAGTATAATAAAGAGTTTGGAATGCAACAGCACACCTACATCATAGGGGCATCTAACAAACCCTTGTCTCATCTGAATTGTTCTTTCTCTCGGACACACAACATTCAGCCATCGAAGCGTGCTTCTGAGGAGTTTCTGAGCTGCATTTGGAGTTACTGCTGAACAAATCGAACCGATAAGGTATATTGCAACCGCCCCGTATGACGTCATATGCCTCTCTCTCTTCTGGACGTTTCATGCGATTCCTCATACGATTGGGATGTGGTTTCATAAAAAAATAAGAATAAATAAAAGTAGCGGGTTCCTTTGAACCCTTAAAAAGATGAATATACTAGGTAAATTAGATGGATAATTGAAGAGTGTGTGTCTATTTTGTGCGTGTTTGTGTCCACAAATGGCCAGATTGGGGGCATTTTAGGTTGTGCAACTCGCATTATAAATAATTAAATCATCATTACTTCCCTCTTCTGCATTAATCCTGTATGCTACAGTTCTGAGTGGTTGAGAAATTACACAGGGGGGCAGAAGGGCAAATGAAAGGATGGAGGAGAAGATCAGTGGATCTGTAAAAGGGTCAGCTGAGATGACCTGTTCCCTTTCTACAGGTCACTTTGTCAATGAAACTGACCCTAATGGGGATCTGTACGCACAGACACACCACAGAAGACGGCTATCATTTATTCTGCAGAGGCTCTTTCGACGCAGAACCTTTTTATTTATATGGGTTTGCTCGCTGTTGGATGGCCATAATTAGTTCCTCGCTTTTTTTGTAGAATGAAATAGTCTTTCGGGACGGAGATAAGGTCAACCAACATCCTAGTCCATCAAAAAAAGAATGAGAATGTCATTTCCTTCTCGAGTCCTGGTGCTCATACAAGCGCGGTCACTCCTCCATGCTTGCCGCCCTCCTCGCTCGCCCATGGCTGTAGGTTCTGCAGGGCGAACAGTGAGGAGTTGTGGATGCAGAGCGGGTCTGATGGAACTGAATCAGTCAAAGACTTCTGGAAGGCGTCGTGCTGGAGTTGAATCATCAGCCGGTTGGCCTGCTGACGCTCTGCCTCCCTCTCCTCCGCCGTCTGCCGTCTGACAGGAAAAGATGTAGAGAAAATTAGAGGAGTAGAAGTTTTACACTGGCCACAAACTTGTGTTCAGTTTCCAAAGACTGAATTACAGGCTTAAAAGAATCACAAACAGCGAGATTAAGCATTTAAGACTACAACGAGATCATCTTTGAAGGAACAAATCTTCTAACATGGAAAGAATTCATCTAATTTTGTAAAATGCTATGCACAGCTGAAGATTTTGTCGAAATGTTTTTGATTAATCAACCGAACAAAAAAAGGTAAATGTAGAGTTTATTTAAATATAACATTTGAGTAATATTCAAACAGCCCCTCCTCTTCTCTAAAGTGTGGCATGTCGTTAGTGTATTTGCCTTAATTAATTATTCATATATCTTCCTGACAACCCCATTATTTTCCCATTAATTCTTACAGATATTACGGCCGTTAGTAGGTCAAATCATAAAAAAAGTGATGTCAGGTCATTACAGACACTAATTTGTTTAGTAGATAGATAGATAGATAGATAGATAGATAGATAGATAGATAGATAGATAGATAGATAGATAGATAGATAGATAGATAGATAGATAGATAGATAGATAGATAGATAGATAGATAGATAGATTGATTGATTGATTGATTGATTGATACAGCATTTGAAAGCTGAATAAATAAGCTTTCCATTAATGTATGGTTGGATAAGACAATATTTGGCCGAGATACAACTTTGGAAAAAAATTGGAATCTGGGGGTGCAAAAAAATCTAAAAAGAAATTTAGAGAAAATCGCCTTTAAAGTTGTCCAAATTAAGTCAGTAGCAATGCATATTACTAATAATAATACATTTGTGATTTATTTAAAATAGAACATGTACACATTTTCTTCATGGAACATGATCTTTACTTAATATCCTAATTTTGACCCATACAATGTATCGTTGGCTATTGCCACAAATACACCAGTGCGACTTATGACTGTTTTTGTGGTTCAGGGTCACATATTGTGCATGTACATATGTATACTTCTATGGTTCAATAGGGCCTCAATTTCTTTACTTTGTTCATTTTATATAGGGCAATAATTTATATGGCAGTTAAAATATACACTTCAGTCCATTCAGTGATTTGATGTCTATCATTCAGTATATTTGACTATCATTCTCAACATTTCTGTTACCTGTTAGTAAAAAAAAAAAACATCAGGACACCTATATTTCACAGTATGCCTTACTGGACATTATCAATGTCAAATTTTTAAAAAATGTATATAGGAAATATTATCCTAGTGAAATGGAGATCTTGTGGACAGACTGAATGTTCACATGAGATTAACATCATTTTCTCATCATCTTATATTAGTATATATCTCACTTTCTTTCTCTGTCTCACCTCCACTTGGTCCTGCGGTTTTGAAACCAGGTTTTGACCTGGGCGTCTGTCATCTTCAGAGTTTTGGCCAAGGCTGCTCGTTCAGCACTGGCCAGGTATTTTTGTCTGTGGAAGCGCTTCTCCAGCTCACAGATCTGGACTCGGGAGAACGATGTGCGGGGCTTCTTTCTCTTAGGTGGTGTGCGGTTCTGGTACGGGTGACCGATACGCCGAGCCACAGTAAAGGGCGTCAGAGCGGCTGTGGTATCAATAAGGAAAAGAAAAGCCACAGAGTGAAAGATGGGGAAAGTCGTGACGAGTCTGACACAGCTAACTGACCTCTTTCTATTACACTGAATCATTTTGCAATGAATCATTTTTATCAGTAGAAAAAAGGCATATTGCAATCTGCCTTTTCAAGTTGCAAGATGCCTTTTAATAATGCTACAAAGATTGTGCATCGACACTCTAAAAGATTCCCATTGTTTTTAGAGTATATATTTTAAAACATTAAAGACACTGTCCAAGTACCTCCAAAAATAGGATGCATTGAAGAAAATTTAGATGCTATCACATGGGGAATGCACTTTTAATCTTTTATTATTTTTTATGAAGAACTGTTAAGATGTAAACAGCATTTGCTTTGTGCTGCATTACGTTTCTGACTCTTGCTGAGTCAAAGGAAAACTGCGTTCATCATCATTTTAAATTACTCCATACCTTTATGCACTATACCTTTTAGATGTCAAATCAGACATTGTGTTATTGATTGATAAATACTAAAAACCCCTCATAAATAGATGGAATGCTGATGCTCTTGTTATGTTGAGAGGCCTGTTACACAGGTTACATATAAGCTGTACAACAAACCCAAACAAAACATATCCTATTAATGTTGCATCTAATACAAACAGCAGCTGTTCTCCTAATGACAGTAATTTCCTATAGTGTTCATTTATTTATTACCTAAAAAACACAGAGCAGCAGAGAGCGCCTGTTACGCGGCTATAGGTGGCAATAATTTAAGCTGGTAAAATATTGATATGTCTTTCTAATGGAACAGCGTTCGCCATTTACAACAAAATAAAGAAAGCTTGTGGTTTATATGTGACAGCTCTGAACAGTAAGAGTATACATTCATATGCAAAAGAGCGGTTGACTAAATATAACAATAACTCATTTACTTCCGTATTTATGTAGCACGTTTGGAAGATGTTTAATACATATTTGGGAAAATAAAGCCTAGGCCCATATATATTTTCACCTATAGCTAGCCTAATTAAACGGTTTATTCAAATAAAACAGGCTTATATATATATGTTTTTGTATGGTTTTAACAATTAGATAAATATTCAGATATGTGTTACAATTTGACCGCTTGAATTTGAAATTGTTATTCATAATGCGAATGAATATTGAATAGGCTAATAATTATAATAATACAAATATGTATGCCAATAATACGCTGTGAACAGACACGCTGACCTAAGCTGAACGTGTTGATTTCACTTTCTTTCGCCCCTTTTCTTTTAATTTAATCCATAACCGGTACAGGTGTTCCACGCTCTTCGATGTCAAATAAAACTAAAACGAGCTCTTCAGCAACATCCATTCATCTGCCGCCTCTTTATGGAAACACCAGGATCAAGTTTCCCAGACAGACTGTCTATTATTTATTATATTGAAACCTCCATCAATTCATCCTCGTGATTCTTTCACAAGCAAACATGCAACAGCATCACCGTTTACACAGCTAAATTAACAAATGACAAAGACTTTTAATTATGTGCATTTACGCTATTTTGGGGAATACATTTCTATTGCAATAACTTTATATAAGTCAATATTTAAACATTATAAGCTACTTGACGAATCCGTAGAATATGAATATAAATAAAATATATTACCCAACTGTTTAAATGCACTTTAATGATAGCTGAATCATAAAATAATGTAATATATAATATAATATTGAATGTTATTCTAATATGTTATTATCACCAATAATGGATACGTAAAGAGGCTTTTTATTTTAGTTCTTCACTTTTCATGATGCCGTCCTATACTACGTGAAATTTTATTATAAAATAAATACATTTAAAACAAGAAATGTACAAACACACAGACACACACCAGATAGTATTCTAGTTTGTTTTAGACAACTAAAGCCAGACATTATAAAAAAATCTATAGCTTATGGTTTAGGATTTCAGATCTTGACTTTTCCTCTGTCAAACAACATCTACAAACCACCGTCATTTCAAAATAGTACATCACAAGTAGGCCTATGTAAAAACATAATTCACTTAGGCTTTTCACAGTTATCCTATTTATCTTATTGACATACGACGCAAACGGTGAACTTGAGTCAATTCCCCATTTCCTGATTCGGACATTTCAACCACGTGGAGCTTTTTGTTGGAAACGAAAGGAACAGATCGAAAAAACGGGAGTATTTATTTACCTGCAAACCTGTCTTTTGCGAAGCGCTGACTGTTATCCATCCAGGGAAAACTGAGGCTCCCAAGTCCGGGTACCGCGCTGGCCATGGGTGGAGGCACGGCGGCGGCCAGGGGCCTGTGAGCCGGGACCCTAATCACCCCTCCATGTGCAAGGGTCAAGTTCACTCCGTATGGACTGGATTCCTCATATTGTGCAGCGATACCGTGAAATGTGCCGGTTAGTGTCGTGTACGGCGTTGCGCTCGCCCCCGTTGGGCTGCCGAGATGGTAACTGCCTCCGGTCGCGCTGCTGCTACTCTCGGAACTATTCCTGCTCGAGTTCTGCTGTGACTCTTGATCGGTGCCGCTGAGAATCTGGTCAATGCCGAAGCTGATGGGTTCATGTTGGGTAGGTTGAGATGTTTGACTAGTGCCACTTGGGCTGGAGCTTGGGGCTCGGTCCATCCTCACCACCCGAACCTTTCCAGTGGGTTAATTCCACAGACAATTTCTGACTTGCACTATTGGAAAACTCTGCCTCTATGAGTAAGGGAATCCCTAGCAATATCTACTTTGTGATGTATAACTCCTCGAGATTCAATTCTTGACTTGAGATGGCTTGGACGCATTCGTCTGTGGGTGAAAAGTTTTTGGCACGAGGACTTGGCAGATTTCTGGCACTCTCTCTCTCCACTGGATCCCTGCACGAAGCTCGTGGAGCTCTTCTCTTCACTGATTGGACAGTGCTCAATCTCCCTCTCCTTATTGGCTTTCATTTTGTTACAAGCCACAAAATATCGTGACATCATTCTTTAAAATGCAGATCATTTACTTCTCAATTTCTGCATTGGTCAAGTATCTCTTTATTATAGACATGCTGACATCAGCATGTCATCATTAGCTCTTTAAATATTTGAGTTTTAATAGAGATTTACCGTGGCCTCATGTGGAAAATAAAGTGCTCATCAACTATTATTTACCCTGTCTGTAAGAAAAGTCGTTTATAGTTAATGCATTTTAATCAGATGAGATGAGGAAAGCATAATTTGATTACTTGAGTTTTTTAACCATCTATTCTAATGAGAAACTCGTTATAAAAACAAGGGACGCTTATTATCATTCACGCTTTTAAATGAAAAAAATCGAATTTTTATATGGCCTCCAGCAATCATATGAGTGCTTTTGACCTTAAAGCTGCCCTCAACCTCTTTTTTTTCTAATATGTCAATCAACTTTAGACTCGTTCTCGGCTTTATTGGATGAAGAGAAAACAAATTAAATATCCTCTTTATTTATTTTGTCCATAGGGCAGTTGGAATGTGGGAATAGGTCGTGTATTGTTCATCTAAAATTATATCATATCAAGAGCAATATAAAGAATATTAATAATAATAGGCTATATAAATAAATATAGGCCTACAATAAATATAATATATGATTTTTATTTTCGCAGTTCAGTTCAGTCGCTGTTACGGTCATTAAAAGTCAGATTCATTTTATTAGTCATGTTAATTGGATGGTCTTGCACATCTTGCTTTTGTTGCGTGTTATGAAAATGCCATCGCTTTTCTCTTAGGCTATTAAATGTAGCCTATGTGATTTATCAATAGTTTATGTCCGAAATACAGTGTATCATTTGACAATATTGTTATAACTTTGCACACCATCCCACAAGTTAAAGCAATTGTTAACGCAGAAAGCAGAAAGTTCAATATTTTCTGAAATGTTATACTAAATTGAGTTCATAATAATTAGCTCGTATGGGCTATTTGAATGACTTTTGAGATGCTCTTTAGTCGTTGCATCCGGAACCCGTTTCACAGCTGTGCGCCTAAAGGAGCCGGTGTCGGCGCTTGGAGAGCTGCACTCCCATGCGCTTATTTAATCGAGAGTGTTGGGACACCCGATCTTCTGACAGCGGATCTAAGTGGTTCCTTGTAATCCGCCACGTAAAAATGATTATGCTCCTTTGGCCTGGCCGCCGCGTTTGATTAGCTTCAGGGGGTGGGAGCTGGTGTGGAGCAAATCCGTTTACTTTGAAGTAGTTGATATTTTAATAGACCATTAGTGAGTGCTGACGCTAAAAAGCCTCGTTCCCCCGGGAGCTCGGCCCTCGTCCAGTGGCTGAAGACGCTTACGTCATTCCCGTGATGCTTGTCGTTGACCCATGCTCACGGTTTCGCTCTGATCCGCTTTTATCATGTCGCATTTCAGATAGAGATAGATAGATAGATAGATAGATAGATAGATAGATAGATAGATAGATAGATAGATAGATAGATAGATAGATAGATAGATAGATAGATAGATAGATAGATAGATAGATAGATAGATAGATAGATAGATAGATTCTAAAAATGCTGGGTTAAAAACAACCTTCGTTGTGTTGTAAATGGACAAACCCAGCGGTTGGGTTAAATGTTTGCCCAACTATTGTTTAAAAATTACTATATGGCTTCCTTAAAATTCACACATAATTACATTAGAGGCAACAATAATAATCAAAATGTGAACATTTATTAATAAGAAATTTATTATTCATTAAACTTATTAATGTTAATGTATTAAACATATTAATAAATGTTAATTTCCAACATACTTTGGGTTCATTTTACTCAAGCAATACAGTATTTTTTAAACAATGATTGAGTTAGGCTAAATAAAACTACCCAACATGGGTTAAAACAACCCAATTGCTGGGTTTGTCCATTTTCAACCCAAGATAGATAGATAGATAGATAGATAGATAGATAGATAGATAGATAGATAGATAGATAGATAGATAGATAGATAGATAGATAGATAGATAGATAGATAGATAGATAGATAGATAGATGTTGGAAATGAACATTTATGAATATGTTTGATATATAACCTTAATAAATAAGTTTAATTAATAATAATAAAACAATAAACATGTATTGAATTGCTTATTATTAAATGTTCACCTTTTGATTATTGTTGCCTCATATGTGTCTGATTTTTAATTTTGTGTTCTTTTTAAGCCAGCCATAGTCATTTTTAAACATTTAACCCAACCGCTGGGTTTGTCCATTTTCAACCCAACTTGGGTTATTTGTAACCCAACATTTTTTGTGTAGATCACTTTTCAGTCACATAAAAATAACGCACATAAAAACTCTCATGAATAGTAGCAATTGTACTATATTCTTACTGTTATTATTTTGTGATCTACAGATAAAAACAACGCGCCTTTATTTTGTTTCAAAAGTTGCAGCACTTTTTTTATGTGCAATTTTGCATTTTTGTAGCCTACATCAGTGCACTGTTTTGCATGGTCTAATTGCAACTTTAAAAATGTAACCTTTTCCCTCTTTTTTATATTTTGGTGGGTGGGTATAAAATCCATTCCTAACTATATGAGGGACACAAACGGTTTCACCTGGCAGAGCGCTGGAGGAGAACTCGGACCCACTCCTTATCTTTGACCCGTGCAAACAATTTAGCAGCCGAGAATCAATAGATTGATGAAAACTGAATTAAAAGCGTGAAATCCCTCGCTCAAAGAGCAAATAAAGGAATGGATGGCGAATTGTTGGAGTAATTACCGGGATCTGCATATATGAGCGGGCGCGCGTGCCACCCTGCCCCCGGCGCTGTTTTTATTGCGCGTGTCTGCCGTTATCAATTCTGCCGAACATTTTAAATGGGAGTCTGGCAGCCCGCAGTATAAAAGCGCTCAGATAATATGCAAAAAGACGACGCTGCTTTTGAATAATAAATGACGCACTTTTATAGCGGCTTTAAAACACCTGTGATGCTACGATATGAAAAGACCATGATAAGTAATAGTGCATTTAAAAAGGATCTAGTATGTTTTTATTACTATATTTTAAAAAGCATAGAGTGAGAGAGACGGCGGGAAGGAAATGGGCTGAATGAGGAGGGGCTGGGAGCCAGAGAGATATCTGTATTATTGCAATAAAAGCCAAGAAAAAGTGAAAGGCGAAATTCCTCCCAGCGAAATACCCTGCTTAATGAAAGTTTAGAGTCTCTCTCTATCTCTCTGCCCATGAAATATTCACTCAAATGTTATATAAAGCTCAGCGCCTAATGTCCTTTATGGCTTTTCTTTGTTTTTCTGCTTGTTGTTCTTGCTTATTATTCTTGGGCTGTAATAGAACTCCTTTTAATTTAGTTTACATGGTGCGTCATCTGCGCCTCTTTCTTTCTTTCTTTCAGATGCACCTCACCCTCCTGAAATGACAGCAAAACGAGTAAGTTTTGTGTAAAAATACAAATATATTTTAAAATGTGTGAAATTGTGGATTTTTTGTCACGTTATGAATGTACACACTGACCCATTTTGTGCAGTAATTGTGTATCAACACATTGGAAAGTTTTTTAACCCATCTCGTCTGCTCATCATATTTCTATAATAATTAAACATAAGCATAAGTGTGGAGGTTAGCTATATTAATGAAACAAGAGAACCTGCTGATTAAGATGATGGACTAGTTCTGTCTTTTAAGATCTTTGTCTGCCACAATTCTGAGAGTGACCACAAAACACTATTTGTTTATGAAGTTATTAAGTATTTGATGCATTTGTATTGTTGCATTTTAATTGCTGTTCAGAATTAAACTATTTTCTTTTTTTTTCTTCTGACATAAACTGCTTCAAATTAAATGAGTGTGGTAGGTTGTGATGATAGGTTTTAACAAATAAATATGATCACCACAATAAATTATAAATAAAAAAATCAATTTCTATATACAATCCACTGGTTGTAACAACAGTAATCATACCTGAATTCATTTACACCGTTTAGACACACACTTTTCTAAACTACTTAAATATGCAGCAGATATATATTGGAATATTATATGCAAGTTTTAGACACATATAGCCCCACAAAACACTGACAGTGTTTGACTATAACGCTTTCCTGTCTCCCCTAATTGATCGAGTCTTCAATACTGAATGCAGATACACACATTTTTACTCTATTTGTCCCCATGAATATCCAGCTGACAGATTTACAGTTCTCCAAGTTTCACAACACAATTAAATAAGCAGATTCTGCCAAACTAAGATGCACTGCTTGATCAATTAAGACCAAAGACCATTTATTGTAATACACATCAATTCTTCTGAATAATGTGGCAGTCTGTGTTAAAATATACAAGACTTTAATTATTTAAGATGCCAGAGTTTCATCTTTTTTCTATTGTGCTTATTCAGCTTTCAATCGGCTAATTATTATTCTTTGTCTTTCTCGACTTCTTGTAGTTGTTGCTTTTATTAGTAATCTGCAACGTATGGTAATATAAACCTATCTGTATATGGAGTACCAGAAAGCAGCTGAATCAGAAAAGACCCCCTACCGTGGGACACTGTAAACAGAAGCAGATCTCTCTGTGTGTGTTTGGGGGGGCACTGCCAGAGGCTTTAGCTTTTAGAGATCTCAGAAACTGCTCCTGATTGAGGAACCTGAAAAAAAAAATCAAGCAAGAGAGAGAGAGAGAGAGGGACTGAACAACGCACAGCTGTTTAAGACAATAGAGCAGGCTTTAGTGTAACCTGCTCACTGGGAGCATTTCAGCAACAAAGAGCCAAAGAGGAGTTGCCCCAGGGAGGAAATGGATAGCCTCTCTCTCTCCCCCTCCTCTTCCAGAGCTCTCTCGCTCACTCGCTTTGGTTCACACAGACACACAAGTGCATCTCTGTGCCTCATTATTGCTCAGTGTTCAGATGAGCCACGCTCCATTGAGTGAAGAGATGGAGAGAGTTTAACACGCCACGCTGTGTAGAAATGAGCCGCAATCGGAAGTGCTCCTCTCGATGTGTGTGTTTGACTGGACCCTGTTTGATGTGATGCAAAGATTGTGGTTTTGTAAATGCTTCACTATGGACATTTAGTGTTTCCACATTCTGTCTGTCTTGATGAGCTTTATGACTAACATAAAACAGCACTGCCCATCTAATCCAAACGTATCCACAAAATAAAACTTATCATACTGAAGTTTTTTTTTAGTGTGTTTGTTTTAGTATTATAATCAAATACTGTATTATTATTGTTATTATTATTTACATTGATTTAAGGATATATATATATATATATATATATATATATATATATATATATATATATATATATATATATATATATATATATATATATATATAGTGCTGTCATAGCAAGTAATCGCGATAAATCACATTCACAATAAAAGTTAGTGTTTACATAATATGTGTGTGTACTGTGTATAATTGTGTAGATATAAGTACACACATATGCATATATATATATATATATATATATATATATATATATATATATATATATATATATATATATATATATATATATATATATATATATATATATATATATATATATATATATATATATATATATATATATTAATTTTTATTTATTTATATACAAATATAAATTGTATAAATATATATACATGCAAATATTTCTTAAATATATACATAAATGAATGTGTATTTACTCCTATTTATTAATTATATAAATATATGTACATGCAAATATTTCTATATATATATATATATATATATATATATATATATATATATATATATATATATATATATATAAATGAGTGTGTATTTATATATACATAATGATTATACACAGTACACACACATATATTATGTAAACACTAACTTTTATTCTGAATGCGATTAATCGCAATGAATTGATTGACAGCTCTAATATATATATATATATATATATATATATATATATATATATATATATATATATATATATATATTATATATATATATATATATATATATATATATATATATATATATATATATATATATATATATATATATTAATGATTTTAAATGTATATATTTAATGTTTTAATATTAAAATGTATATTTATAATTTTATTATTGTTGTTATTATTATTATAACATGTTATTTCAAAAGCAAACATTATAAAATAAATAATATGCTTTATCATATTTTAAATCATTTTAATATATTTTGTAATTTTACATTTATTTTAGGGAGAAATCAGGATGATT
This sequence comes from Gobiocypris rarus, assembly GCA_023029165.1. Taxonomy (NCBI): domain Eukaryota; kingdom Metazoa; phylum Chordata; class Actinopteri; order Cypriniformes; family Gobionidae; genus Gobiocypris; species Gobiocypris rarus. The sequence continues at coordinate 333,153 of CM040922.1, read as the reverse complement.
GGGACACTTGTGGTAAAAGTGGAAAAAGTGTCCCAATCAACCTGAATTCATCCTACATTTAAATTATATAATGTTCTCGTCTGGATCAATGAAGTAAACATTAATGATAATCCTTTGAGGATAATATAATGTCATCTAAAATATTAGCAAATCATGCTCTAAGCTTTGATCTAACAGGTTTGCAGGTAAAGTCATCATCCAAACGGGGCAGAAGTGATCGCTGTACATGGGAAGCAGATTAACATTGTGTGTGCCGGAGGGGATGCTGGATCTGTGGCATGTGGAGAGCAGAACCGCTGCTCTGATGGTTGAGTGCGAGGCTCTGTTTTGCTTTAATGGAAAAGGAGACGGGGCAGACGAGGAGGGGGGGTGCATGTTTGAGGGGGGCAGCTGCAGGAACCATTGCAAGAGTTTGACTTCACTGGCCTGGAGAACAACTTTTGTTGGGACACTTGATGGTACACTATAGTCTCTGAATTCACCCTTCAGTGTGTTTACTTTTCTTCTTCCTACATGTGCATTGTGTTTCCTCTTTATATGCGTCTGTGTGTACACGCTCATGCTTGTGTGTGTTTTGAGCGTGTGTGGAGTCGGTGTCAGCCTCACTGTGAATCGTGTCAGAGGCACTCAATAAAAGGCGATTATGCAGTGTGTCGCTGTGCCTCTCTTTGTCTTCCTAACGACTGGCTTTTGACCTTCTCACCCTGCCTGCTGCCTGCCGGCGGGAGGGAAGGGAGCGTGGACCAGCTGCCACCAGTCTTACTGCCCTCTCGTTGGCAGAGGACTCCACTACAGCCCCTGCTCCTCCCAGCACGCTGGGCCCTCAGGGTGGAGCAAGCTGTTGAGCCACCAGTCTCCCTGCTGTCCCACCTGCCCTACACACATTTATACATACACACACACCGTCTCTCAGCATTGCCCGAGGCTTCTGTCTCCTCCTATGTCTCATCCATCTCCGCTCACTTCCAGTCCGTTCATTTCATGTTTTGTCTCTTTTTGGGGGGTTTAGTTTTAGTGCTATTTTCTTTTAGTAGCAATAGTTGTTTTTCCCTCCAAGCTGTTTTCGTCTGTTTACAGAGTTAACTGTCAGTTTTAAGTTACATTAGGTGGTGACATACTTGTAGCGCAGTTTATAGACTCTTCTACTGGTTTGAGGGTGTTTATAGGATTTTCTATTAATGTTGTTCGCTGTCTCGAGTATGTGTGTGCTGACATCCAACATGAGGCTACTGGGGGATTCAAGAGATAACAGTGCTAGTTATGGACATTGAAAAACAATGGAAACATTTTGCAGTGAGATTCGATTAGGTAGCATTAGCATTAGCAATTCACAGACTAACCATAAAAAACATGTTTTAAAGCAACTATTCATCTAAATTAGGTTATTTATCTTTATGTATTCATGTTCGTTCATTCTATATTTTCTTTTTAATTTAGCCTATACCACTTGAAATGTTACAAAATGCATTAGAATATAACATTTGCTCTGATAAATGCTTTAAAAGTATTGTTCATTGTTAGTTCATGATAGTTCATGTTCGATATTTTACCCAAAAATGAAAATCCATTTACTCAGCATGATGTCCTTCCAAAACTGTAGGACTTTCTTCTGAAGACACACACACACACGCACACACGCACGCACGCACACACACACACACACACACACACTATCTTTATGGGGACTCTCTATATAGGCGTAATGGTTTTTATACCATACAAACTGTACTTTCTATCCCCCTACACTGCCCCTGCCCCAAACCTTCCCATCACAGGAAACATTCTGCATTTTTACTTTCTCAAAAAAACTCATCCTCTGTGATTTACAATCTTTTGAAAAGTGGGGACCGCTGGCTGGTCCACACAATGCAGGTGATCTCAGGTTTTACTTTCCTTATGGGTCCCCACAATGTAATTTAAACAAGGACACACACACACACACACACTCACACACATTGTGTTTTCCTGTTTTATGGGGATTTTCCATAGACATGAGTTTTATACTGGACAAACTGTATTATGTTATCCCCTTACACTGACCTACACCTAAACTTACCTATCACAGAAAACTTTCTGCATTTTTACATTTTCAAAAAAAACATAATTCTGTATGATTTATTAGCTGTTTTCCTCATGGGGACCAAAAAATGTCCCCACACGGACAAGGATTTAGGATATTGCTGTCTTCGTGGGGACATTTTGTCCTCATAATGTAGGGTTTAACTGGGTTTCACACACACACACACACACACACACACACACACACACACACACACACACACACACACACACACACATAAAAAAAATGATTTTACTCATACAAAAAAGCCATGGGGTCCAAAACAATTGGACCACTCTGACATTAATATGGACAGAAAACTGTGAGATTTTTTTATTATTATCATTATTAGCCTATTATTATTATTATTAACAAGTCAAAATGTAGCCATGGCTACATACGGTGAACTGAAGTAGGCTATAATGCAGGAATTGATTAAGTTATTTTCTCATTACTAGGCTACTTTAATAGCGTCAACATATTTCAACCAAATTGAAAATGTATGCTATATAGTAAGTTTTAGCAATGTCCACAAACGCTCATGCAAAACAGCAGCACTCGTGAGCCAAACCAATGGACACACACACACATACACTCAGAGAGGGTTCTTTCTGCTCTTTTCTTTCTGACATCTCCATGATGGATGGCTTTCAAACACACACTTTATGAGCTGAGCATTCATCTGGATTCACAGCATCCACAACCAGATTTATCTGGGACGTGTATGAATGTGTGTGTTAGTGTGTGTGTATACGCACGCGCATGTGTGAACCGAATGTGAGAAAGAAAGAAAAAAAAATTGGGTAGCGACAGAGAAACAGAGTGAGGTGCGGGGGGGAAACGGCATAGGGTGCTTTTCATCCATTTCATCCAGTCTTTTTTTGTCTGAAATCTCATATATAACTTTCATTCAGAATTATTGCGATCTTAAATGAAAAATAAATAAATAAATAAAACACACACACACACACCACTAATTCGATTTCGAAGATTTTCCCACAAGTTAACGGCGAGCTTCAGGTGTCAATCAAAGTTTGTGGGCGGGGCTCCATGTGGCCAGTAGAGTTTGTAATGAAGGTGCTCTGCAAGTTGACATAAGTTTAGGAGAGGACTGTCAGGACAGGGGTTTGGAATTTAGTTATTCTCTTTCTTTCTCCCTCTCCTCCTGTCTCTCTCTCCCTCCTCCCCACTTTTCAGAGCGATTAACGCCCGGAGGATAAGACAATAAATCCTGGCCGCGCTGAATGAACGCCATTCATCATATTCATTTTCCTGTCGATACAATTATGAAAAGCCTCTGGCCTTTCTCTCTTTCTCTGGAACTCAATTCTGCTCAGGGAAAACGCAATTAGTGTGAGAGTAGGAGAAGGCTATCTTCAACTCCCTCTCCTCGATTCATCCCTTTCTCCATCCCTCTGTTCCTTCAACTTTTCCCGCTTCGTTATTCCCCCCTCTCCTAGCTGAGAGCGCGAGAGGTTGCGCGGTCCGTGCCGTTCGGAGTTGAGAAGTTGCCCTCTCAGTCCATCTGCTCCATGCGGTCGGTAGGTAGTTGGAACGCAGACTGACACCTGCTGGTCAGCGTCTCTGTCGACTCCGAGGCACAGACGTTATTGATTTATCATTATACTGTACGTGTTTATAAAGCACTTCTCGGGCCGACTGCACTTCGCTTGTGTATGTGTGTGTTCAAACAAGAGTGCAGGAGATGATACATGTGCTTTTATAATACACACTGTATCATACTGTACCTCGCTTGATGTGTAGAGTCTGCGCCAGAGGAAAATAAATTCCTATTGCCGCGTGAACATGTTATTCCAGAGCAATAATTTGTTTCAATGTAATGTTTCTATTTGAGTTAGAGACGATGGCAGTGTGAACCATAAAGTGGAATGCGTGCTGTACTGTGAATATATCACAGTATTTTATGAACATGCTAAAATATCATTTACACTCTCTGAGCAGCACTGAGGAATAGATTAGCTGAAAGAGGGAGATTCTCAAATCCCATAATGCTTTTAAAAAACATCTTTTCACTGTTATTGTTGTACGGAGAGAGCGAGAAAAGGACATGGATGTGGGCAGGGGGAAGGAGTGTACAGGTGAGTGAGAACAGGAGGGAGAGATAGAGCTACTTTATGAACGCAGGAGAGAGAAGAGGAGAGCAATAAGGTGAGTAACCAGCCCTGCGGCCCTATGCTGCCAGACTATTTAAAAGTTATTAACACACATCTTTAAAATGTAGAGCCAAAGAGAGAGTCAGGAAGATGGACAAAAAAACCCCCAACTCTGTTAGGAGAGGATCCGCATGGATGGATGGATAGATGGATGACTGAATGGACAAGAGCAGTGCGTTAGATGAGAGAGAGAGACAGGCCAGGTGTGGGGCCAGTCGTCCTCTGTGGGTCTCCCCACCCCCTCCTGGTGCTAATTGATTCTGGCTGCTCTGAGCTGATTAGTGTGAGGACTCATGGGGTCTGAAGGCTTAAGCCAGCTGTCCCAGAGCAGTGTGTACCCCACCACCCACCTGCGGCACTGACGCCCCCTATTGGAGCGGCAGTGTAATATCGCAGTATAAAGAGGAGAGGCGGGCAGGGAGTGGACAAGCGATACAACACTCCTAATGTAATTTTGATTGCCTTCAGATGCTGGATGCAGAGTAATTAGTTAATAGGTAATTAGTAATTATTGTGTACTTGGCAGATTAAGTGCTTGAAGCTGCGATGTGCTGATGTGATGAGTCTCGGTGGTGAAGCACCATATCTACCCATCCTGAAGTCAAAATATTTCCGTGCTGAACAGACCGTAGTTAGTAGCAACACCAGAAACGAGTTAGCATTTAGCACTTCCGGTTCAATCTCAGTGAAGTCAAACGCTGCGTCCAAAAATGAATACTTCCCTACTATATAGCGTGCGACAAACAGTATGTCAACCGAGTAGTTTGTCCGAATACATAGTATTCAAATACCAATAGGCGAAAAGTACCCAGATGTCCTACTATTTCTGGCGAGATTCTGAAATGCACATTCGATGGACACTTCACTATCCTATGAGGCCATGGGAGAGGATTTGTGAATGGAGATGACGCGACACAACTGATGCATGGTTTACGTCCGGATTACAATCATGGTTTGTAGTACGTCCGGATTACATTCATACTATATAGCGTGTACTTTCTCTGTCACAAAGTAATGCAGTACCTACTCAGACAGTATGCCACTTCAGATGTGTTTATAAACACACCCTTGCAAACTATTATAAATCAAACTTTCAGGGAAAATGTTTTTAAACAAAGAATGAAAGGGTTGTCGCAAGCTTGTTGGTGGTGACGTTGAAGTGATGCGACTGTTATAGTTCGTTTCTAGCCTACATTTTGCTTTTGAATTCTGTCGACTGTATTTACACATCAAAATGCATAAAAGTTGTGTTTACTGAAGAATATAACGATGAACAAAATGTGTAATAATCATAAGCTTTTGTTAGTCACAGACCTTTTCTGCAATAAACCAGAAGTCAATGGAAAAATCCTGTTGGACTTTTGTCAAGGTTAAAGCTATCTTCTGGGTTGGGCCAACAAAAATATGTCATCCATGTACTGTCCCCTGTATGGCACTCCATTTATGAAATGTTTGAAAACTGCTGAAATGTGTGTAGGCTATATGGAAGGGACAGCAAATCCATGGATAGCTGTGTTTAGATTTAGTGAGATGCTTAAAGTCCCTGTAAAGGCAATTCTGAGATTTGTTTCTAAACACATTAGAAATGTTAGAAATGTATTGTTGAAAGACATTACAAAGACTGTGAAGTATGTAGTACTGAATTCAGAAGTTAGACCGTTTAGAAGTTTTTCACCATTGCTGTGTTTTTCGATGACGCCTGCGGCATGTGGCCCCTTCCACCATAACTAGAGCACAGTCGCAATTTCGCATCAGTTCACCCGCTAGATTGCGAGTTACCGTTAGTTACTACAGCCTACAATTTACAAAACAGCCTACAAAAAAAAGACTATCTCAGAAGAGCTGGATTAATTTTGTGAACAGCTACCTTGATGGAGTGCTGACGATCACCACCAACATTTGCCTCTGCAGTGTCTTTACACCGGATAGTTTTACAAACTTTCATCGGCAACAACTGGGATTCACTGATAATCCGCTGCAGAATGGGGCCGAACCGACTATCTCTCGCCCTGGCCTTCTTTCTCCCATCCCGCCAACATCTGGTACCATCGTGACTCGTGAGCTGTACTTGAGTGTTGTTGTCTTGTGTGTTTACTGCAGCTTTCCCGCGAGTGGGCGTGGTTTCGGCGCCGATCAACGGACACGCCCCCAGCGTTTGAGAGCAGAGAATGCTGCTTATTTTTTCAAGATTTCGATAAGATATTTTAAGTACTTAGCGGATTTTTTTAAGATTCAAATTTGGCTAGTTGGTTAATAACACATTTATCTGTGGTGTGAGAAACTCAGAACACATGTTTAATTTTGACTTTACAGTTAAGATTAATTTTATATGAATGAATTATATCAGTTATTTGAATGAATTAGAATCATGAATTAGAGAGAGATGCATACTTTACCTGCGTCTGTTCAGCAGCATCTCTCTATTAATAACGAAGTTGTGTGTATCCCCCTCGTTGCTGAGAAATATAATGTAGCGATTCAGTAGCGAAGCTGTTTTATTACTAATAAGTCGTGGGGCAGCGTTGATAACAAGTTTCTGATCTCTGCGCGATCTCTGCTCGCTGTGTGAGTGACGACGAGTGACGTGTTGCTTCAGTGAAAGCAGCGCATTAAAGCTGCAGTCCGTTAAGTTTGCCCCTTTGTTGCCATCTCTGTTTGAAACTTGAAATTGCAGTTAGTTGTGGAAGTATTATCTTTACGTGGGTTGTGCATCGTCACGGCTCCTAAACGCGGATTAATCTAATGTTTTGAGGAGTATGTGTGGCTGTCATTCATTCACCGCCGGTGTGGATACTGTAGGCCTACTTCAGAAACACAGATTCTACTTGAGTATGACCAAAAAAAGAATTTTCACCAGAAAATGTCATCTGAACGAGTAAGTAACATGTTTGGCACTTTTGTTCTGAATGACGGAGAAAAAAAAGCAATAGGCTACAATAAACTGCGCTAAAAACGGTGATTAAATCTAACAATCGCTTAGCTCATATCAGATTTAACCGTTCGAATGATTATTTTTGATATACCTTGTTCTCAAATTGTTGATGTTAACAAGATCAGCATTGCGTGACAATGTGTATTTAGTGTGTATTAGCATTACCTGTAGATTTCAATTTAGTCTTTTGCTCTTGAATACGGGTGAATCTCCAGTTGTCACTGATGATGTCATTTGGACCTTTCTGGATTACAATCCGCCATCAAAATGAAACATTTAATTATTCCAGCTGCTGTGAGAAAAGGCTATAAATTATCCACCAACTGCAGCATCCACACATTCGATACTACTTCTAGCCGGACTCCTTCTTTATACAAATGCAAAGTGTGCTCGAAATTCCCACGGAAATCCACCAGTACCATTCAAATTATAACATATTGTTATAAGTTAACGATTGTAAATTGGTCTAGGTTAAGGAGATTTGGTACTATTTTTGCATTAAACGGTTTTATTGCACACCTTCCAGCCAATCATAATCATTCAGACAATTATTCAGACAGACCATGCCATACTTTTTTATTTTTATACTTTTATACTATTTTATACTTGGAACAATTTAAGAACCCAACATACACTTCAAATTATATCAAATTTTAGAGTTCATTTACTTATGCTAAAACAGTTTACATTAGCACCACACTTGCAAGATAAATAAAGATATGCTTAAATATTTTAAGATGATTTTTTTTTTAAACCCAGAGCTTACCAGAGCTGCTACGAATTTAGCGCCCCAATTGTATATCCTTCTTTCACCCTGCTCCTTTACAGTGGATAATCAGCACTAATTATGATTTTCAACCCAGGACTAATATATTAGATAAACCGCTGAATCAAAAACATATTTTTTATTTTATTTATTTTTGATCTAATATATGAGGTGTATTCTGGTCGATTTTGCATAAACCCGTCCTTTGTAAAGCACAAAAAACAAGAAGGAAAAGAAAGGAATACAAACTGTAAATAAAGAGATAAAATAAGTGTAAATATTGTTGCATCCAAAGAAAGTGAAAATATGTGTTTCCATTCATATTTTCACCTCTCTCAGGTAACTGGCAACCTAACATAAATTCTCATCTTCAATCGTTTGAAGTGTGGGTGTATACAGATTGAATATTTGTTAATGTTTGCCCGCTATGATTAAGAGACAAAGTTGTGTGTCGGCGTACCTGTCTTTGTGTGCGCATAAGAATGTGTGTGAGCGCGTTTGTTTGTGTGTGTTTGGTAATTGGCTGTATATTAAAGATAGTTGTGATCCTGCCCTCTCTAACACAGCAATAAAGCTCACTTAGAGTGTTTTATTAAAAACAGCCAGCGAGAGGGGGGAGGCGGAGGGATGGGGGGGCAGAGACGTAACAACACAAAAATATTGGACTTTTTCCTGTATCATTTTTTGTCTTTAAAAAGTCCAAATGACCACTCAAATTGGGTAGTGCATCATTTTCTGTCATGCAGCTGAAAGCGTGGCAGACAGTTCTAATTCATCATTTTGGTGATTTAATAGCTGAGAAATATATTAAAATAATAAAATGTGGGCTGAAATGCCCTGGATTTGCAGTGATAAATAGCCCTCTCTGGCCTGATCGGATTAGTTGCACTAACAGATATATTGCGGTCAGGATTCACGCAGGCACGCACGATTGTTTTCCAATAAAAAGTTGCATATTAAATTCCAACACAGAAAAGGAGGGGAGAGGCCCTTCTATCTACAAACCCTCCAGAAAAAGAGATAGAGGGGAAAACGAGAGAGATGAATGTAGAGAGGGAATAAGGGATTTTAAGTGTTACACCGATACCATCCGGAGATATATTGCCAGAGCCGAACCACCACAGCCGATAAGTAAGCTACTTAAACTTATTTATCTGGACATTTATAGCAAATTCTCACACATACATAATTCCTCATGCTCAGAGAGTCATATTAGCATGCTCACAAGCTCATAAACTTTCATTTAAACTCTCTCTCTCTCTCTCTCTCTCTCGCTTCCTCCCTCCTTCCTTTCGTATCCCTGAGGAAAACATTTGGAGTCTCATTGTCCTTCGACTCATCAGGAAGTGCTTGGTTGTAATTAATTAGCTCATTTGTTTATGCAAATGTCTGCAATTAAGTCATATTGTTTGTTAAAGAGATAATTTTCTAAATCAAAAAAAGATGTCCTGTATCTGAGAGCAAATGATGTTCGTCTAATTAAGCACATTAGTCCAAATTTGTAATTAACAGTGCATAATTAGGTGGGAAGATATCCTGTTTATGTATGACGTCATCAGGGGTTTAAATGCACAGGCAGAGAGTCTGACAGACAGATGGGCAGGTAGACGGAATCGCAGATGGTTGTACAAAACAGACAGCAATGCTATAAACAGGTGAAAATCACACCATATCCAAGGAACAGTGTGTGGGAGAGAAATATGTGGGATTCATAAAGCTTTCCAATTTGTCTGTCACTCTTTTGGACAGAAAAAAAAAAAATCATTGTATGTTTTCCATTGCAATCCGTGTCTACATTTGCTGTCATCCACAAATATGTGTGTATTTATTTATAATAGGGGCATGTTTGTGTGTGTGTGAAATGCGATGGAGGGAAGGTGTTCGGGGTCAAAGCGGTTGAACATTAAAGGGTTAAATCTCTTTCATTATTACTCCCCAAATCGACCTGGGGGGATGCAAGGAGAACTGATTAGAAAGGAGAAAGGAGGAATGAGAAAGCTAAAGAGAGATGAAGACAGAGGGCAGAGAAAGAGAGAGATCTCAAAACAGTCCGATATAAATCATAACAATCATAACCTCAGGGCACGTCATGATAAAGAAGAGAAGGAAAGAGACAGAGAGAGAGAGAGAGAGAGAGAAAGAAAGAAAAGTGAGGGACACTATACAAATACAACCACAATGTACAGCCACAGGAATTGTTGTGATGTTTAATTGTTGAAGGTTACTTACATTACATATGAATTGTGAAGGCCTAAATGTGAGGCCGTAATGAAATATTTTTTTTTTCATGCAAATATAATTCAGGACTAGAGCAATCAAGTTTCAAAAATGATGCAAAAGGACCATAGAAATATCATAAAAATAGTCCATATGATTAATGTGCTAAATCTTTTGAAATCATACGTCATCTATCAAAACGTAAGTCATTATTCACTATAAATCTTTACATCCATATTATAGTTCATGAGAGAAATTCATAAATTAATAATTTACTTAAATATGGTACTTAAAGGGTTCGAACCCTACACATTTTGAAGCATATCATCCTAAAGGATACTGATTCTTATTCCCAACCTTTTGGTTTTTAAATCTGGAACTGTCAAAACCTTTTTCAAAGCCAAATCCTTACTGATTTTCTCACAGACTGTCAACGCACTATCAAAAGGTACTTCATGTCCTTCTTAAAAAATCTTTACATTTTAACTTTGAAAATTGTAATTGGTTTCCTACCAATCATACTGTCCTTTTTATTTTTTAACAGAACATGTGTGGCCAGCTCTGTACAGTTGAGGATACTTCTCCACTCTTCTCCAATGAGTGACAGAAATATTTATTATCTATATTGTTAGATTTATCAATTACTATTTAATTTATGTATAAATAACATATGCTCCCAGTCATGACATGACTTTTTTAATCTGATACTATCAAAGTCCCTATAAGACAAGTCATTTCACTCGTGCCATCTTTGAAACCCCTCTTGGGGATGCAAGTGCAGCTTCTATCTCTTTGAATGGGGAAACATCAAATTCTCCAAAAATGTTTGCCAAGCTTATGCTTAAATTATATATTTGAAATCACCAATGAATTCTTACTACAACTGTCTTATAAATTTTGTTTCTCAAATTTTTTTTCTTTGTCGAATCATGACAAAAGACAGCATTTTTCAGGCTTGACCAAGCTAATGCGCATGCGCAGTCCTAAACATGCATTTCAGAACACTGAATGTTTCTTTAGGAACCGGAGCTTCTAAATGCAGCTGTAGTGATGCAATGACTTTACCAATCAGCGATTGGCTCTTTTCTTTAGAAGGCGGGACTTATGAAGAGTTCCAGACAAGGTTGGATGTGGGAATATCCCAAATTAAGGCTATATGTTCTCACTGTCAGCATATCCAATCTGTTCTAAAATTATGGATGTCCACACTGTGTATCACAACTGTTCATCACAACGAGAGTATATCATGTTTTTGTTTCAACTATGGCAAAAACAGAATAAAAAAAACATAAAAACACTTTAAAAACAGCAGATGAAAAAAAATAAGGCATATTACATACAACTTAATGTCTAATGTTAAAGTTTGTTTTTACGTTTATGCTCATAGAGTGGTGCAGTATGACATCACTGTGTAGGCCAAAACGCGGAAACGAGTTAACGTTTTAGCATATCCGGTTCCATCGCCCCAAAGAGTTTTTTTGAATGGGATTTTGTTTAAATGGCCTGTGGTGTCTGACAGGTCTGTGGGTGAACACAAGCTCAAGACACTTCCACGTTTTATTCTATGACATTAAATACATCCGTATTACCCCACTCACAATTTTTTTGAAGCGTTTACGTGTCTTGAAAAAGGCGATTGCTAACAAGCAGCTAAATGGGACTACAGAGGCTGTCGAGGATATTAAACATCATCACACCGAATGCTCATAATTGTGCTCTTATAAACTAGTCTAATTGAAACGTTCTGGGAAATGTTTTGAGATAAAAACTGAAAGACACCCCTGAGTTCACACGCCGAATGTCTGACTTTGAGTGGCGTGAGGTGGGAAATATGTAAATTTCAATCTGTCTGGAACGCAGCATTATTACGCCATATAGTGCGTTGCACATTCTCCCATTCATAGACAAGTACACCAACTTTCTGTATAATAAAGTACTGTTTAGAACCATTCTTCATAATATTGTTCCTTTGAGCCAGATCTTTTCATTGAATCAATTCAGATTCCTTTCGCGAACACAGACTGAATGGTCTGTTAATGAATCAAATTTATTCGGTTCAACTTACTGACTCACTGATTCAACTCACTGGAGGGGGAGCTTATCAGTGAATAGTGAATTCAGTTTGTTCCTACAGATCACTCGTATGGCTTCAAAATATATTTTTAATGATGATTTTATGTATACTCTGCATTACTTTTCTATATGATCTATGTGTATTTGTTCTGTATGTACACTATGTGCACATAAAAGTAGGTCTTATGTGTGTGTGTGTTTTGTCTTGTTTTTATGCGTCAGGGGTATGGATCTAAGAGAGGGCTGAAATAAGTAGTCTATCTCTTTTGGGATGGAAAGTGCCCTGAAGAGATTTCCGTCAGACCAGCCCGTGTCCCAAACAAGCCACAAATGAACAAATAACACACAAGAATGTTGCATTGTGTTCTCGAAGAAAATTACGTACCACAATCAGAGGGAAGCGGCGGAGCAACACCGCGGTTTACTGAGAATGACGGAACATATAGTGGAAAAGCAGAAGATATTGAAAGCAGAGGGCAAAAACATACAATGACCATAGAGTAAAGGGAAAGAATGAAACGGGATAGCGTTTATCCTCGTGTGACTATAGAGTCTCTCCTGTCCAGAGAGTTTTACACTGTGTCTCCGTTATGGGTGACCAGGGGGAGGGCGAAAGACAATGCCATCACTCTGTAATTGGTTTTTAGTTTTAATTTCTTTGTGTTTAACACAAATAGGATGGTTCTATTAATGTTAAGTAGGCTTGTGTAATAAGTTTCTATGACCTGCAGGAATTCCTAATCATTAATTCAAGCAAAAGCCTAATGACCTTCTAATCTGTAGCACTTATGAAGAACATTAGTCTCTTTCCCCCCTCTCTCTCTCTCTCTCTCTCTCTTTCACTCGCTCTCTAGTCCCACCTCTCTCTCTCTCTCTCTTTCACTAAGAAAGGCTAATTAAAATAGCCATTTGGCAGCCTAGCGTCCTAATTGCTATTCCCATCATTGCTGGTCGATTGGGAGGAGATAGAGAGATAGAGGAAGGGGAGAGAGTGAGGAAAAGAAAAGATGAGCGAGAATAAGATTGATAATGAGATAACGAGTCATTAGAAGCATACATTAGCGAGTACAGCACAGGCTAATGTCCCCTCAATCAGTTAGAGCTCTCTCATCCTTGCCTGTCTTCTTTTTATCATTCTGTCCCTGCATGTGCTTCCAGCCATCTCCTGTCTCATATCTGGAGAAAAGAATGGCCTCCTCCAGTGGTAAAGAGAAAATGCTGTGACACGCACCGGTTTGGTCAGGTTTGTGATCATCTGACTTTAAATCATTTTTGGTGTAATGAAAACATGGCATTTTGATGTATGGTGTATAAAAAGCATTACACTCATGTAAAATAGTATATAATCTGATTTTGGATTGCAAAAATTATTCTGAGCAATACTTTGAATATATCCATAGCTCCATCTGCTGGTGATCTGCTGCAAAATGTAAATGCTTGTTAAAATGAAACCTGCTGTTTTGGACTCGGATAAGAGCGTTTATTTTGACCATTTGTTATGCATTACTATGCATAGTAATTAACACAATGAAAAAGTGAATGGTTACAATCAAATTGTTTCATGGATCTACAAATGATTAGATGTTTTGTACACTTTGTTCTATCCTGAACAGGCTGAGCAGCTGGCTTTACCATTCGATCACATCTGAGATACATCATGCCAGAATATTGACCAGCAGCTGTTTGTCACTGGTGACTCACCTTCTTTTCTTTTGCAAATGGCCTTAAATGCATTGTGTGCAAACAGGGGGATTACAACAAATGTGAAGGATTCCAGGAAGGGATCTGCACCTAATCACCAGCACACAGTTTAGTCTTGGCAAGGAATTGCAGGAGCTCAAGGAAAGAAATGGGGGCGAGGGAATTAAAGGCAAAAAAAAAAAAAAGAAAGAAAGAAAAAAGTAAGAAAGACCACTGGAGACAATAAACGTGAGAAAGAAATATATAATGAAGAAGAATGAAGTAGCTCTCTGGAATTTTACTAAATTCTTGTTTTGCTTGCTCTTAGTTTTGGAATCGAAATATTATTATGTCCTTTGGTGCATTAATGGTCTCTTTCAGCCTCTTACTGCTTTCCTTTACAGCTTTTTTGTTGCCATCTCTAGCAGCCTTTTTTGTCTCTCTTTTCCATCTTCGTATCCATATTGTATAGACACCTCCCAGAGTCACCAGAAGCATGAGGAGAATCAATGCCGCCACATCTAAGCAGTAGTAGGAGTACATGGACATGTTGTAGGCCTCAGCATGCAGATGGCGCGCACCTTTATTGCGCAGGACAAACTCGATCCAGTACACAGCTTTGTCAAGAGGATGAAGAGGTCGGTCTTTGTGTAAACCAGAGAGCTTCTGCATGTTCTGAAGATATGTTGGGTTCTCTAAGATGTCGTTTAAAGCCTCAAAGAATTCTTCTGTTGTACAAGTAGCTGCATCCAGCATCCGTGCCGCACCCCTTGTCTGAAGACGTACGATGTTATCTAGCTGGTCAAATAGCAAAGGGAGTCCCAGAACTGGCACCCCATGATAGATGGCTTCATACAGACCATTGGTGCCACCATGAGCCACGAAAGCACGGGTCTTTGAATGACCCAGCAAGTCGTTCTGAGGTATCCATTGAAGGAGTAGGGTGTTATTGCCCGATGAAGGTCTCTCGCCAATAAACCTCCAGACCACCTTCTGCGGCATGCGGGAAAGCTGAAGCAATGGCCTCCATGACCTCTCTGGGCAATCCTGCGATCAGCGTTCCCAGAGACATCACAACCACCCCATGTTCTCCTGAGCTCTGCATGAACTCCTCCAGCTCGGCAGGAAGAGGCATGGCTGGACGACACTGGAAGCCACCAATGTAGACGAGGTTTGGCATGGAGGGTCGTGGAAACTCGAATACAAAGTCAACTCGCATCAGCCACAGCTCTGCTGAAAGTTGCATGGCGAGGAGGTCAGCGTCCGGAGGGAAGTAGTTGAGCAATAAGCTGGTATACATGGGAATCACCAGCCAGCGCTCTTGAATGAGGTTCAACCCATAATGCAGAAGGTTGCGGATCTTTCTAACAGGCCCATTCGGTCCGTCAGACCTGAGCCAGGCACAGGCACGTAGGAGATTGGAGAAGGTGCGATGGAAAAGTGTCCCTCTCCAAAACTCATCCAGCGGACATTATAGACCATTGGAAGGTGGAGGTAATGTGCCAGGATGATCCCACCTGGCGTAGCAGGATCAGTGAGCATCAAGTCATAGTTTGCCATCTTTATTTGTCTCATCAGAGCTTTGTTCTCCAGCATGGTGGTCAGCATGGCACAGGTTGCGGTGTGAGCCACATTCATGATTCTAATAAATTCAGACATCTGGACCAGTGCTCCCATCATTGGTCCCTTCCTGCGTGCCTCAAGAATCCTTTGTGCTGCGGTCTCAAACAGGTCCAGACCTATTTGTTTATTTTTAAGCTTTACTGTAATGGAGGTGTAAGAAGGAGAATTCTCTTGTATGAACCAGCTGTCCTCCATGCGAATCACACTCAGCTGGTGTCCACGAGACTGCAGCTTCTTCACCAGCACCTAGGGGGCAGTAAAAGAGTGCACCCAGGTTATATTGCTTTTTTTTGTCTCTTTTTAAAAATTTTATTTAATTGTATATCTTCAGAAGAACTCCAGGATATGGAAGCCGGTTTCCACCTTACATTTGTGTGTGTGTGTGTGTGTGTGTGTGTGTGTAGTTTATTATAGAAAAAATAAAGGTAATTGTGACATTACAACTCATAATTGTGACAACATTTTGCTATTTATTTTTCATAATTGTGATTTTATATTTCATAATGCACTTCTTCAATTCTTTAAATCACTTCTTTATTTATTTTAAATTGCCGATTTTGTTTTTTTAGGGAAACACAGGAAAACAGCAACTTAAACAAAGTCATACAAAGAACATTGAACGTTGCTGGAACTCGGCACTCATTGAAACCTACACTTCCTGCTTATTAAAATCAGTACCTCCATGTTCACCCAGTGACTGCCATCAATGGGGAAAACCAGGATCTTGTCGCCATTATAACCACAGGGTAAAGAGAGGAGGATGCATGTCCAAAGGAAAATGAAGAACATGTATCCACACATTCTTCTATTTTTCTTCTCTCAAAATAAAGAACAATCAGCATCACTTTAACAATCAACATCACTTTAAATTTCTCTCTAATACAAGAAATGTGTATACACAACATTTAATAAAGGACTAATATGTAGACTGTCAAGTTCGTAAGTAAGTATATACTTACTATATACAGAACTGTACAAAAGTCTTAGGCTCGCTAGTATTTTTACACGCAAAAAGTCTGTTTAAGACAGTTATTTATATATTTTGCTGTAGTGTGTCAGTAGGATATATCAGTTTACATTTATAAATTAATTGCCATTAATTTTATTTAATCCAGTGAGATTTTTGTATGCATAAAGAGTCTGACAATAGTCTCTATGCTCCACATAGAGATCTGATCTCATCTTCATTGAGTCTGTCTGGGATTACATGAAGAAACATAAAAAACAGAGATGGACTAAATCCAGAAGAACTATGGCAACGTCTCCAAGACACTTGAAGAAACCTTCCTGCAAAACTACATGAATAGGTGTAGGAATAGATGCAGCCGTTTTAAACGCAAAGGGTGGTCAGCTCAAATATCAATTTGATTTAGTTAATAGAAGTTCATTCATAAATAAAAGCTATTTATTTTATTATTTTTGACAGCATTCTCACCTTAAAGCATTCTGACAAGTGCCTAAACTATTCCCAGTTCTGTAGTTTTGCAGGAAGGTTTCCTCAAGTGTCTGGAAGATGTTCCCTTAGTTTTTCTGGATTTAGTCTGTCTCAGTTTTTCTGTTTCTTCATGTAATCACAGACAGACTCGATGATGGTGAGATCAGATCATACACTGCTGTCAGACTTCTTGTGCATAAAAATAAATAAAAATCTCACTGGATTATTACAATTAATCGCAAAATGAATGTTTGGAAATGTAAACTGATATTTCCTACTAACACACTACAGTAAAAGATATAAATAACTGGCGTAAAAAAAAACAACCAAAAAAAAAACATTTTTTGTGTGAAAATACCAACGTGCCTAAGACTTTTGCTCAGTACTGTATATGTTGTATAAATTAAAACTACACAAGCTAAACTTGTAGAAATATTAACCTACTGTAAATAACCATGCACACATTGTTTGTTTAAGTTACATACCTCAGTCGAGCCTTTTACAGTTTCAGTCACACAAAAATGTTGCCACGTAAAAGAAAAAGCCTTCACACAGTTTCTGGAGAAAGAGAGATAAGCTTCCCCATTGAACATAATTCCTTTATTTGGCAAAAGAATTCTGTTGTGAAACGTTTCTTAGCCCAAGTTCTTCCTGTCCAGCATGATAGGCACAATTTACTGTTATGATGTTATTAACTGTTGAATTGCACACAAATTTGAAAATTTTTGTTTTTAGGCAAAAGTAAATGTGCAAACAGCATATAACAATCTGTTTATAACAATCAGTTTTCTTCGGATTTGAGAAAAAGTTATTCAAAGACATACTCAATGAAATACTCAATCAAAAATCAGCAGATAAGAAAACAAGACTTTTATAACCATTTAATCAGATGTTTTTTTATTACTATTATTATTTGAATAATTGAATAATTTGAATAAGTATGATTACATGGGTATATTCAAGGAAATAACAAATAAAAAAAATTTCCAAACGCACCCAAGCCATTCACAATTTTAGTTTTAGTATTATGTCTACGCATGCGAAGGTGTGTGTGCGTAAATGTTTAACCTAAGCACAATTTAGTATTTTTATTCATCCACTTTCCTTGTGGGATGGTAATATCCAAAATCCTTGTCCTTGTGGACATTATTGGTCCTCATGAGGAAAACAGCTTGTAAATCATACATGATGTTTTTTGTAAAAAAAAAAAGGTTTTTGTGAGGGTTGTGTTTAGGTGAAGGGTTGGGGTTTGGGGATAGAAGGTTTGTACAGTATTAAAACCATTATGCTATGGAAAGTAAGTACCCATAAAACATGGAAACCCAACATGTGGTTATGTCACAAACATCTAGGGCTATATTCTATTTTGTTATGATCATAGGTGGATAAGTCTGAATTGGTGCCATCTGCATTGCAGGATTAACTGCTACTGGTGGACCTCGAACCACTTCAAGCGACTGCTGTGTAGAGACAACTTGTGTGGCGGTTGCCATGGGAACTGGTTGAAACATGGTAGGTGCAGTTTGATATATTGTTACGGTTTGTTTGTGGGCTTTGATTTCTCTACTCAACTGACACCACGAACACCAGACGCAACAGCAAGACAGCATGATGTCCTCGCAGAGACTGCCCTGTTACAACACAAACAAATTATTGATTTGTGGCCCTTTTTCTTTTATTGGCAAAGGCAAAGGAAAACTCACCCCAATATCATATTTGTAGCGAACTGCTACCCTCATTCCCAGAGTCACAGGCGGCGCACACGTTGAAATCCCGAAATAAGCCAAGAGACCTGGGCCAAATATGTCCAGGAGAGGCAGACAGGTGCTCTCCCCAAACTCCCCAGTGGTGGAGCAGGTAAAACAAGGAAAACACCAGAACGCATAGCAGCCTGAGCCACAAAACATGATATAATTTGTACGTAATTCTATCATTTTAAATAAAAAGTAAAAATGGAGCTGTAATACACTATATTGACAAAAGTTTTGGAACGCTTGCCTTTACATGCACATGAACTTTAATGACATCCCATTCTTAATCCATAGGGCTTAATATAGAGTTAGCCCACCCTTTCCACAGCACTGTTAAAAAAAATCAGTAAATTTACAGTAAAATACTGGCAGCTGTGGTTCCAGATATTTTCCGTAATTTTTGGCCATTCTTCTAGAAGCACATTTGTGAAACAACCCTACACCATAATCCCCTCTCCATAAAACTTTACACTTGGCACAATGCTGTCAGGCAAGTACTGTTTTCCTGGCAACTGCCAAACCCAGACTTGTCAAACAGATTTGCAGACAAAGAAGCGTGATTTGTCTCTCCAGAGAACACATCTCCACTGCTCAGTGGCGGCGTGTTTTACACCCCTGCATCTTATGCTTTACATTGCGCTTCGTGATGTAAGGCTTGGATGCAGCTGCTCGGCCATGGAAACCCATTCCATGAAGCTCTCTACGCTCTGTTCTTGAGCTAATCTGAAGGCCACACAAAGTTTGGAGGTCTGTAGCTAATGACTCTGCAGAAAGTTGACGACTTCTGTGCACTGTGCCTCTCAGCATGCGCTGACCCGGCTCTGTGATTTTATGGGGCCTGTTGTTCCCAATTGCTTACACTTTGTTATAATACCAGATGACCGAGGAATATTTAGTAGTGAGGAAATTTCACGAATGGGCTTATTGTACAGGTGGCAACCTATCACGGTACCACGCTTGAATTCACTGAGCTCATGAGAGCGACCCATTCTTTCACAAATGTTTGTAGAAGCGTCTGCATGCCAAGGTGATTTATTTTATATGGCCAAGGAAGTGACTGGAAGACCTAAATTCAATGATTTGGTGGGGTTTCCCAATACTTTTGGCAATATAGTAAGGCCTTTAAGTGGAGCATACTTACAAGAATTCAAGTCCTGGCAACAGTCACATATTCCTGAACTCCAGCTATTCTGAGTCTTGATGTAAGGCTGCTGTACAATTACAGCCGCCATTGTGATTTGACCTTACTGATATAAAAGAAAAACAATAATTCATAATCAATTCATAATCAAAAATTATAATTTACATAGCTGTCTGGCCTATGAAAGTGATAGTTCACACAAAAATTAGAATTTTGTCATTACTAACTCACCCTTCAAGTCGTTCCAAACCTGTATACGTTCTCCTGTTGAGAACAAAAGAAGATATTTTGAAGAATATTGATAACCGGGGGGTTATTATGCTATTGCTATGTCAATGGGTGCCGTCAACTGTCTGGTTACCAACATTCTTTAAAATGTCTTCTTTTGTGTTCAACAGGAGAACGTATACAGGTTTGGAACGACTTGAGGGTGAGTTAGTTATGACAAAATTCAAATTCGAGCTTACAAGAGCTAACAATGAACAGTTGTATTAACTAACATTAACACATTTTAAAAATATGTTAAAAAAAAACTAAAATTGCACATTAGTAATACATTAACTAACGATAACTAATGGGACTTTATTGTAAGGTGTCAACACGTATAAAGATGATAACCATTATTAGTGTGCAATAGTGATCAATAGTGACATGGTTTTGTATCTAGGTTTGTAAAGTAATTTACAAAAAGATAGACTAATTAATACACAAATTAAAAAAATAAATAATTTAGCATACAAGTAGAAGAACAAACATTTTAAAATAGGAAACATTTAAAATTCTAAAAAAAAAATTCTAAAAGAATATCAGAAAATTCTCAACTTGTAGGTTTTTTAAAAGACATTCACAGTCAGAGTGTAACTATAACAGAGTAAACATTTTTTTAACTGCTGAAAAAATGAGAAAAGATAAGAAATGTCTTACTTACTCTATAGAGCAACCTCTCCCTTTTCTGGCTAAAGAAAATAAAAATGGGCGTATTTATATGTACCGAGATTTCATGAGTGGGAAAAACAAAAGACAAAACTAGGAATGTTTACTGAACCACAGAAAAAATGCTGCTAAACCTGAAAACATACAGATTGATTCAACACAAATGGATATTATGGATCACAACTCTCACACTTTTAATCCTTACAAGTAAGACATCAAATCAAGAGTTCATCACACTGATGAACATTGAGATGCCCCCCTTAAAGGTGCAGTATGCGACTTCTGAGAAACACTGTTTGAAATCAATCCAAACAAACAAACTCCTCCCTTCATTATATTTTGCCCTCGAAATGCATAAACATGAAACGCAAGAGTCTCTTTATCATAGCTGAAGTGAAGCAAAATAATTATTTGCGAAAAATATGAATGAACAACAAGAACAACAAAATGAACAGCTGCAGCAGATCCAGACATGACAGTCTAAACTGTTGAGGTATCATCAATCTAAACACCACTTTTAACCCTGAGTGAAGGAACGTTTCATACTTTATAAGCAAGGTTAGCACTGCTTTTCACCCGGGGTTATGAATTTACAGTGGTAAACCTTTGCAGTCTTAACTCTTCATTGCGGTGCCAAACTTGTACAGTGTGACATGACGCAGTGTTAGAATGTTAAAGCTAGAGACTTAACAACAGACAACTAATCGCATACTCACAAGGGCTTTTCACATTTGAAATAGTTAAACCTGGGTCATTCTAAACCCCAGATAAACGGAATCCTGGGTTATATTTTTTCACATTCCACACTGTCCTTATTTGCATATATGCTGTGTCAGTGTCACTGACAAACGCAACACGTTCTAACACCGCATCGTGTACAAGTTTTATAAAAAGAGGAGCTAACCCCGCATCTAAACTACTAAATTATTAAGTGTAAAACTTTCATTTTTACCTTTATGGTCCGAAGTATCCATTTAGTATAAACTCGATAGTATAATCAGCAATACGAAGATAGATGTCAGTGTCTTTAGTTAACAAATGTTATTCTTTTATAGATCATTCCAAAATGGCATCATTTACTCATCCTAATGACAATCAGACAAATCAAATCAGATTTTTTTTTTCTTTTCTTTTTTTCTGTGAAACATAAAATAAAATAATTTGAGGAATGTGAACAGGTCCTTCTCAAAAAAGTTGCATATTTTGATAAAAGTTCATTATTTTCCATAATGTAATGATAAAAATTAAACTTTCATATATTTTAGATTCATTGCACACCAACTGAAATATTTCAGGTCTTTTATTGTTTTAATACTGATGATTTTGGCATACAGCTCATGAAAACCCAAAATTCCTATCTCCAAAAATTAGCATATCATGAAATGGTTCTCTAAACGAGCTATTAACCTAATCATCTGAATCAGCTAATTAACTCTAAACACCTGCAAAAGATTCCTGAGGCTTTTAAAAACTCCCAGCCTGGTTCATTACTCAAAACCGCAATCATGGGTAAGACTGCCGACCTGACTGCTGTCCAGAAGGCCATCATTGACACCCTCAAGCGAGAGGGTAAGACACAGAAAGAAATTTCTGAACGAATAGGCTGTTCCCAGAGTGCTGTATCAAGGCACCTCAGTGGAAAGTCTGTGGGAAGGAAAAAGTGTGGCAAAAAACGCTGCACAACGAGAAGAGGCGACTGGACCCTGAGGAAGATTGTGGAGAAGGACCGATTCCAGACCTTGGGGGACCTGCGGAAGCAGTGGCCTGAGTCTGGAGTAGAAACATCCAGAGCCACCGTGCACAGGCGTGTGCAGGAAATGGGCTACAGGTGCCGCATTCCCCAGGTCAAGACACTTTTGAAACAGAAACAGCGGCAGAAGCGCCTGACCTGGGCTACAGAGAAGCAGCACTGGACTGTCGCTCAAATTTTGCATGTCATTCGGAAATCAAGGTTTCAGAGTCTGGAGGAAGAGGAGAAGGACATGCCAAAATGCCTGAAGTCCAGTGTCAAGTACCCACAGTCAGTGATGGTCTGGGGTGCCATGTCAGCTGCTGGTGTTGGTCCACTGTGTTTTATCAAGGGCAGGGTCAATGCAGCTAGCTATCAGGAGATTTTGGAGCACTTCATGCTTCAATCTGCTGAAATGCTTTATGGAGATGAAGATTTCGTTTTTCAGCACGACCTGGCACCTGCTCACAGTGCCAAAACCACTGGTAAATGGTTTACTGACCATGGTATTACTGTGCTCAATTGGCCTGCCAACTCTCCTGACCTGAACCCCATAGAGAATCTGTGGGATATTGTGAAGAGAAAGTTGAGAGACGCAAGACCCAACACTCTGGATGAGCTTAAGGCCGCTATCGAAGCATCCTGGGCCTCCATAACACCTCAGCAGTGCCACAGGCTGATTGCCTCCATGCCACGCCGCATTGAAGCAGTCATTTCTGCAAAAGGATTCCCGACCAGGTATATGAGTGTATAACTGAACATAATTATTTGAAGGTAGAGTTTTTTTTTGTATTAAAAACACTTTTCTTTTATTGGTCGGATGAAATATGCTAATTTTTTTAGATTTTTCATGAGCTGTATGCCAAAATCATCAGTATTAAAACAATAAAAGACCTGAAATATTTCAGTTGGTGTGCAATGAATCTAAAATATATGAAAGTTAAATTTTTATCATTACATTATGGAAAATAATGAACTTTTATCACAATATGCTAATTTTTTGAGAAGGACCTGTATGTTTTTTATCCATACAATAGAAATCAGTACCTAACCAGAATGGTTTGGGTGCCAACATTCTTCAAAATGTCTTCTTTTGTGTTTCACACGAGAGAGAAAGTCATAAATGTTTGGAATGACAAGTGATGAATGAATTGAATGGCATGCATTCAAGCTCAAAATCAGTGCTTTTCTAAGTGACATCATTTCTATGTGATTGAATCATATCTATCTATCAATATCTAAATATTGCAGGGAGCTCATGGGCCAGATGGGCTGGATTTGTCCAGGGCTGAATTTTAGCCCCATCCAGCCCTGCCCAGGATTCAGTTCACTTGGGGTTTATAGAATGAACCAGGGTGATGAACCAGCCCTAAGGTGATGAACTCCCTTTGCAAACAGGTTTGCTCTGATAATTAGTAACATAATGCAACAAAGAAAACAGCTAACAAAGGGAAGGAAACTAAAAGTCCATGAAAACAAAAGTAAAACAATCTAATCGTGACGCAGATCTTGGTTCTGTGAAACATAACTAAACCAAAGTTACTCGTCACGCCCCCTACTGCTGATTGGCTACAAGTGTGCTGATTTCAACAGCGTTTCTCAGAAATCGTTTACAGCACCTTTAAGAACGAACAGCCTGTGCATGATGATGATAAATTAGTCAATGTGGTATTAAGGGATATATAGTAGTGGATCAAAAGTGATGGCCTATTAAAATTGACATCTTCACCATTTAAAAAAGTATATATTTAAAATGTGTAAAAGATTTTGTAAGTCAATAACGCAATTAAACATGCCACATTGTGTGGGCACACTTTTTTATTGACCAGGCTATCATACAAAGACACATGCAACAACAAAATGCAGTACAGCAGCTCTGGAAGAAAGTCATTGTCCAGTTTCAGTAAGTTCAGCGTTGGTTCATCTCTGTTGTAAAAATCATTAGTTAGTTATTAAGTTAGGGGCCGTTATCACAACTCTGAAGACAGAAAACTTTTTATGCGTTCTGTCAGTTCATTAACACGACAAGCGTTTTGGTGGCCTGAGAACGCAAACTGTGAAATAGGTTTCAAAGTGCAAGTTTTTGAAAATGAGTTCTGGAAACAGTACCGTTATCATCACCATGTATGTAACCCATGAAAATGAGGATGACATGCTCATGTATTAAAGTGTAGTGGCATGTGCACTTGAATGCGTATGTGTGTGGGCGCGTAGTCTTTCTTTACAAAGTGACAATGGCAATTGGCTACTGGCATGCCTAATCCAGCTTTTAGTTGTTTTCATGGATCCGTGTATCAGATATCAGATAAATACCTTAACCAAGTTTAGTGCTTTGCTCTTCCCTGATATTTAAAATATTTAAAAATGATTAAAAATCATCATTAAAATTTTGATTTAAACAAACTTGTAGGGTCATTAACCTTACAGGCAGGATTTCTTTTCCTATGTGTTTTTATTGCTTAAGGGCATGAAAAACACGATTTTAACTTTTGTTTAACATACATAAAATGTTGCTATCCTTTGTGCTAGCACGTACCTGATAACTGCCGTTGGTGGTTGAAGCAACTCGGAGAGCAGTTAGTGAGAGAAGGATGACCGAGGAGTTCTATGGAGGGATTTTTGGGTCAGATTATAAACTAAAAGTCTAAAACTAAAAGTCTTAAACCAAAACTAAAAATCTAAATTTGAAACTTAAAATCCAAGTTGAAAATTTATTTGGTATTTAGGATTGGGCATTTGGTATTTAGGATTGGGCATTTTCTATTTAGGGTTGGGCATTTGGTCATTTAGCCATTTAGGATTTAGGATTGGGCATTTGGGGATTTAGGATTGGGAATTTGGTATTTAGGATTGGGCATTTAATCATTTAGCCATTTAGAATTGACGATTGGGGAGTAGGATTGGGCATTTGAGGATTGAGGATTGGGGAGTGCATGCAAATTAGTAGGCGTGGCCCAAATACTGGAGGCTGGGTTTGAAATGGCTGGTGCGCAGAGGCACCTTATGGACAACAGAGGGAGCTCCCAGTGCTAAGGAGCACAATGACAGAGCGTCCTCTTCAGAGTAAAAATTGTGGTTCTCTACGTTGGCCCATTTTAACAATGGCAAAGCCATTGCCATTATATATATATATATATATATATATATATATATATATATTAGAGGTGGGCATAGATATTTTTTTTTTATCTAGATTAATTTTGAAATTAACCTAGATTAATTAAAATGGCTCATCTGAATTCTGCCGAAGGCTTTCAGAATGTGTTTGCTACCCTCTCACATTTGTTACGCTGGGGGTGTAACTGTACAGATTGCTCACGGTTCGGTTCGTATCATGGTTTTAGGTTCACGGTTTCGGGTACGGTTCGGTATTTGCTATGTTCAGGGAAAAAAGGACTACTGTCCAATAAAAATAAAGAAAATAAGAACAAATAACTTAAATACAAGCAGCAGCACAAATAAATACTATTGAGCAAAGATACTAATAAAATAAACACTGCTTTTCAGGTTTTTCAGGTGGGTCTAACATTAGTTTTTAGGTAAAGAAATTAAATAAAGTAATCAAATGTAAAATTAGCATATTTCACTGTTTAAATTAAAGATTAATCCTTATTAAACTTACACAAGCTATTCAATCAAGAGCAGTGAGTGATCTTTTATTTGAGACAGCAGTAAAGGCTACTGCCCCTTTAAGACCTAATGCAGGGATATGCGTCGTCTTTCTCGACTCTATACAGTTCACTTAAGGCATATTCAGACTATGTATGTCTGCTTGAATACTCATCAAGATGGACATGCTGACATACTTTCTGTATAAGAGCGCAAGACTGTTCGAGCGCAAGACTTGTCTTGAAAGATAACTCAATATTTGCGCGCTGTGAGACGTTTGTGCGCTTTGGGAGTGCAGAGACAGATCTTCTCTCAGTGCGCGCGAGTTCTCACCCGCGTCTTCTGGCTCTACACCCGGTGATGACGGCGAAATGACTGTTCATATTCGGACATAAGGCAGCACTCGCATGCATTGAACAGTTTACAAAGAGAGGCCGTTTTTTCCCACGTTTTTCTTTTATTATGGCTGTTGTAGTGTATCACTGAGAAGCCAGCACGTGTATCCATCGACAGAAACATACATAAAGCATTATTTTCAAGTTACAACCCATATTAAATATGCGTCATCAGATGTGAGATGAACCGCGGTGCAAGTGCACCTTTTGCACGGCCCCTGCTCACGTCAGACGGCACCCCGGTTGGGAAACGCTTGTATAGACCCAGCTCCCAACCCAACTTTGAGAATAAATTAACGGCGTTATTTTTTTTATCGCACGATAAGAGTCTCACGTTAACGCAGCACGGCGTTAACGTGCTGCGCTAACGTGAGACTCTTATCGTCTCACGTTGAAACCAAACGGAGCGAGTGAGCGGCTGTAATCATATATTTGGTTTCATTACAGTGTGCTCCTTAGCACTGGGAGCTCCCTCTGCTGTCCATAAGGTGCCTCTGCGCACCAGCCATTTCAAACCCAGCCTCCAGTATTTGGGACACGCCTCCTAATTTGCATACACTCCCCAATCCTCAAATGCCCAATCCTAAATCCACAAATCCCCAATCCTGAATCCTAAATGGCTAAATGCTTAAATGCCCAATCCTAAATACCAAATTCCCAATCCTAAATGGCTAAATGACCAAATGCCCAACCCTAAATAGAAAATGCCCAATCCTAAATACCAAATGCCCTATCCTAAATACCAAATAAATTTTCGACTTGGTCTTTAAGTTTCAAATTTAGATTTTTAGTTTTGGTTTAAGACTTTTAGTTTTAGACTTTTAGTTTATAATCTGACCCAAAAATCCCTCCATAGAGTTCTCAAGTGGGCATCCCCCTTCTTTGATGAGCCCAAAACGGCAAGTTCTGGCGTCCCAGAATCACCCACCTGTTTTCTTTTATTGCCACTAAATTAATTTGGGGCCCAGCAATGATCTTGCTTTTTCATCCACTGGCTACTTTTTTTCTGCTTCCTCGGACAAGGTTGAACTTCACATGTCTTTGATATCAACTCTGACTATGTAGAAAATGTCGATTTACCCTGATTCGCTGATAAATCTGATTATGTTCAAAATAGACACTTCCACCGTAGCTCTCCTCTCTGGAAAAAACAAAAAACAGATTGAAATCTGCAATGATCTATTTATATTTTCAAACTGTGGATAAACTAGCAATCTGGTGTTTTCAATCTCATCTGAAAGTGTTGGGGTAACGCATTACAAGTAACATGCATAACGTAATCAGATTAGTTTTGGATGTAAAGTATAGTTGTTGTTGAAGTAAAGTAATGCATTACAATAATGTGCAATATGACATCATATGACATTTTTTATAACAAGTAATGTAATGCATTACAGGTAGGCCTATGTCAGAAAGCCTGTCCTAGGAACTAATGTTTGTTTATTGTTTCCTACACATGTCTGAAAACTGGAAAATGCTACCTTCGGAGGACACATTTCAAGGTAGAAAGGCATCAACGCACGTCCGAATACAATGCTAGCTTCACTTCCTGTCTCCTGAGAGACCTTTATCTGATCGATTTTTGAAGGCAGCACTGGATGTATCCTTCTCTGCCTTTGATATCCCACAGTCCTATGCATTCCATATGGTGACAGTTGAGCTAGAAAAAGAAAGATGGCATCTGAAAGTTGCGATCGCTAGTCAGTTTGTGTGTAAATGTAAACGTACAATGTTTTCAACTTCTGATGTAAAATCTACCGAGAAATTATTAGTTATTAAATATTTTAGTTCTCACCAAATCTCGCTTTATTTTGCTGGAGATCATTAAACGGTCACACTGCCTCTGAAGTCTTTCCGAAATCAGTTGTGTGAGGTGCCTTCGTGCACAAACACTGCCTTAAGTCAATGCCTAAGGCAGCAAGACAACAAGTCAGCTGCCTAGATTTCCGGATGCAGCCCATGTCAGTCTTGCTGGTTATGTTCTGTATAATGCGTTCTTGAAATACATACCATACTGAAGGGGAAGTCTGAAATCCCCTGCCGCTTCAATATACCTGTAAATAGCCTAATAAGATTCGCTTCAATATACCTGTAAATAACCTAATAAGATTCATAATCAAAGCCTTAATTAATATTTATCATCTTATTTCTAATGATTAATTCCAGTTGATTTTACTAAATAGAACCATTGATTGTTTGTTCTTCTTTTATGTTTTCTAAAGTTTGTATTTGGTCTTTGAGTGGCGTCTGGCCTATGTGTATCACACACCCCTAACTGCTGGAAGTGCAGTAACAGTGTTTGCTCACTTAGCCCAGCTTCCATAGATTAAATATGAATTTGTCTTTCATTTTTATTATTTTATTTATTTTATATTTCCTTTTACTGAAACACTAAAGAATCAAGATGAATATTGTCTGTACCTCTCACTGAGAGAAAGCACATGTTATCAGTATGTTTTGGTGAAGTGCTTTGTTGATAAGACTCTCCAACCTTGGGAGAGCTGTGATTCTGGGGAGCTCTTGTGTGTGTGCGTTGCATGATCTGTGCAGGCCCAATATTTAAGATGGACAACACCAGACGTGAAGACGCCTTTCTGCAACCTCCGAGGTCAACAATGATCTAAATCTAGTCATGGGGCGACAACTAGTCTGCCTAGTTTAATGATATGCTGTGATATCTATCCTTGTGTGGAAATTTACCATGACTGTGCATTTGCTCTGAGCCAATCAGAATCATACACCTTGAAGTAATGACGTGGCTAGACCTTGAAAACAGTATAACTGTTGGGACAATTGAATGTACGGCAGCGAGACCGGTAGAGTGGAAGTGCGGCCTACGAACTCCTTGTGAGACTTGAAGATGGCTTCTGCTGATGAAACTGCAAACTATTCTACAGTAAAATTTCTCTTTAATTAATTGCACTCCTGACTCTTTGTCTTCATTCTTCACTACTGGTCTCTGGGTCTAAGCTGTTATACCCCTAACAATACAATATCACAGCTGCATACCTCAGATGAATATTCAAGATATGCATCAACCAGCTGAAACAATGTACATTATCACATTACTTTTTTGATGTAACAACAAATTACATTTTAATAACACAAATACATTTATTTACAGGCAGAAATTACTGCAGGTGAAGTATTTTCAAGAACAGTCACAGCAATAGTATGAATTGTAGCTGAAATATAGTGATGCATGATGTCAAATGTAGTGGACAGATGATTCAACAGAATTTCCTCCCAATTTAAAATCAATACTTGGACAATTTAACAATGATATGACTCCTTAGATGTTACTATGCTACAACATTTTTTTTACTTGCAAGTCTCCTTGGATAGAAGGAATGGACTGATATTTCAGAACTTGGCATTTATTATCTGGCCATAGGCCATCTTGGCTTGGAAGAAAAATAATTCCACATACAACGGCTTGCCATTTGGTGGTAAGGTATATGGTGAAGCATAAGTCCACTGTAGAGGTTGATGTGAAACTATGCATTTCAGTTCAAGTCCCTAACACACACACACCTTTCCAGAGACATGAAATTGAAAGAGTCACAGAAAATGATCAATAATTTATTGTATAACAACACAAGTGAAAGATATCAAAGATTTTCAGTCCCACAAGTAAGGCAAATGAGAAAAACAGTACACATGTTGGGAAGCAGTACACATTTCTTTTCTCATACACATTTCTCATGCCATGAATAAATGCAAATTGTTTTTCTTTATGTTCTGCTCAAAGTAGAATTTTGAGATTGTCTTGAAAAGATTTTTTTTTAATTTATTTTTTTTACCAATGATGTTGTTGCTTTACACTATTGTCACACATATACAACAGTATATTTTTCCCCTTACATTTTCCATATAGATGTGTCACTACCTTAGCTGCACACTTGACATAATATTATGCAGATTAGAAACTGAGTAACTGACATTTAAGATATATGACAAAACAGACATTTACATTACTCTTTTCATTAGACAAAGAAAATCCTTCTGTTCCATCAAATTACACTTTACATAGCTACTTCAAAAGACCTTCACTAGTTTGTTTGCCCTTAAAATCTTTAAGCTAGTTAAATGTATTTGGCTTGCTGTCCGCTGTGGATGGACTTAAGGTAGCAGCTTAGATATAGCCCCAGTCGGACTACTAATGCTTGGAAGAGGAGTATGGTAGCAAAGTATGTTGGTGGAGTTGGGGAGGTATCGAGGGATGCTAAAACAGCTGATGCCGGAGCTTGTTTCCCCCATGGAATAAAACTATTTAAATGATGAGTACAACTTTTTAGGCTCACAATGAACGTTTTTTTTTTTTCGAGTTATATTGTCAAAATTTTGAAATATAAACTTGCAATTATCTCCTTTTTTTCTCGCAAATGAGAGTTTATATCCCGCAATTCTGACTTTCTCGAAATTGCAGACTTTTTTTCTCATAATTGCAAGTTTATTTCTCACATTTCTGACTTTAGGAGTAAACTTCACATTTGTCAGAATTTATACAGAGTTACAGAGTTTATAAGACACAATTCTGAGTTTAAATCATACAATTTTATAACTCGCAATTTGCTCTGGCTGTTAATTTGACGATTTTCACTCTTTCCAAAATTACGTTTAGGAACTTCTCTTATAAATTCCTGGCACCAACAAGAGTGATTTGTAGATCTCGTGCCTTCATCTCTCGTGACATCTGACACCAAACGCATGCTCTGCAGCATGTGGCCAATATGCAGTCATTACACATATCACCCTGCAAATAAACATAAAGGCATAACGGCTATATTACAAATAGGCCGACATCACTATAAAACTCATTTGGCAAGTTGCCACAGTAAAAATGATAACGTTCTTTGTCCTGATATTTATAAAAAAATTCCTGAGAAGGTTCATTTCTAAGTTGAAAACTATTACTAATTGACTGAAAGTAGGCTTTGTCAGTGTGGTTTTAATTTGTTCACTCGTTACACAATATCTATAGAAAGAAATACAATGTTATTGAAATTTGAGTTTGGAATTTACAATAAATATTCTAATTTAAGTTTAAACTAGGCTATGTGTACAGCTATACAACATTTGTGTGATTGCACTTTTGGCTCAAAACCTCAAAGTTACTAAGATGTGACAACTAGCCTTGATCTCCCCTAAAAGTATAGTGAAGTCAATAGAAAAGTGATTCACTCACCTTAATGCCATAACGCTGGCGCATTGACACCCTTATGGACATGGTTATGGGTGGGACGCACCCGAAGAAGTCCAGCAGGGGGAGACATAAGCACTCGCCGTAACTCTTGGCTTTTATGCACGTGAAACACGGGAAACACCAGTAAGCAAAGCAGCCTGTTTACAGAAAGGGAGATAATAATAATATGTATTATAACACATTACATGACATGACACAATCTACACAATGAAATGCTTAGGAGGTGTTGTAGCCTATAGGATAAAGATATGAGCAGATAAATCAAAATGTAGGCCTAAATTTATTCAGCAGGAATTCAGGGAACTGTAACTTTGTTTCTGATTCTGATCTATGACCGTGTAGGAAACTACTACTCAATAGATTTTTTGTGTTCCACAAAAGGAAGTAAGTTACAATTTATTTCATGTTGACGTAGTTACATTATACTTACTCAAATAAGTACTGAGAGTAATATCAATTAACTACATGTACTTAGACTAGAGTTGTGGTTATGTTTGGTTTAGGGTTAGTTCATTGCAATTTTGCGTAATTTACTGTTATTGCTACAGTTAGTACATATAGTAACATGTAACTATGTCACCTTAAAATAAAGTCACACGGGTTTGAAATGACCTGAGGGTGAGTGTTTTCATTTTGTGACGAAGTTTCCCTTTAGTTCCACAACATTAATAACTATAAGTAACTTTGCAACTAAATGTCAACTAACTTTCATTAAAGTTAGACAGTCTGCTTGTATCTTCTTTATTTTGATGTTCGACCAACAGAATGTCTACTAATACTCTAATGAGAGTTAGTTGCCATGTAGTTGTAAAGTTACTCAGTTAGTAGAATGTCTAAGGTGGACCATAAATAAAGTGTAACCTCAGTATTTTATCCCAAACTTTACTTACATTCAGGCATGTCATCACAGCAGTCAAAGACGCCCGATCCCCACTGATCAGAATGACTAGAGATCATAACAGGCTGTGGCTGCATGACTACCATTGAGTGTGACATGCTTACAGCTAAAAATGTACAACAGATAGAGACGTATGATATGATTTCAGCATCAAACCAGTGATTTATTATATATAGTTAATAAAAAATGTCATGTTAGTTCAGTGTATTAACTAATGTTAAAATATACCACTTTTGAGCTTTAAATGTATTAGTAAATGTTAAGATTAACATTAACTAGAAGTTTTGTTCCTCGTCAGTTCATGTTAACTAATGCAGTCAACTAATGTTAACAAATATGTTTAGTATATTATACATTTTCTGCATAAGTGGACCTCATTTTAATGTAATACTTCTATATATTTGAGGTTTTATACAGATATAAGATGTTTTATTTATATAAGAGATATGATTAAAAGTGATTACAGTTTTATTTGTCATTCATAAAGTACTTGTCACAGTGAAAACCATTCAAGTCCTAATACAAAAGGGCTAAATAAACAATCATTTTAAAAATGCAGATTAAAATGCAAAATCAGATATGATTCTTCATATTTCTGTAGAAAATCTACACTCACCTCAGTGTTGGCAGGTCCAACGTAATGGAAAGTATCAGCTGTTTATAAATCTGTGATCACAATCTTGGCTTTTTACTGAGTGGGTATCCAAAGAAAAAAAAAGATCATCACATTGGCTCTTAAGGCAAACCTCCTTAACCTGTTATACCCGTTCAAAGCATCATCCTTTAAGCATTACACTTAAAAAGCACACAAAACAGGGTGGAGAACAAGACTGCATTGCCTCATTGCATATGAAGAATCCAGACATTCTTAATGCATGAAAATACAGGGGATGAAACTGGCAGCATCACTGAAACCGCATAATAAAAACAGCTTCAGAGATTAAGAGAAATATATCCAGACACAAAATAATCTTTAAAAATATTTTCAAATGGTTATGATGTTTAATTAAAATAAAGTCACTGGGGGAAATAGCCAAGCTACATCTCTATCAACAACAAAACCTGAAGACTTCCTCATTGAGATAGTTTTTGTCAGATGAAAGCTGTTCGGTTTTTTTAGAAGGGCTTTTGAGCTGTCTCTGCTGAGGTTAAGCAATCCTGTTAGCAGTAGCATCCATTAAACATTTCCCATAAGTGCCTTTCACTCATGAAAAATGCAATATATTAAGAACGGACCTGGTAACACTCTGAAATATCTTGACATCATGCAGAAATGTTCAAATGACGATGAGAGTCATTGCACAACTTTAAACAGAGACTGTCCATCAGCAAGATGTGGCTTAGTGTTGTTTTGGCGGCCTGTTTTAATTTTAGTTTTAGTGTAGTCTTTGTTTCAAGCTGTCATTTTAGTTTTTATTAGTTTTAGTCATGTTCATACTCTTTTTAGTCTAGTCAAGTTTTAGTCGACTAAAAGTCTAAGCATTTTAGTCAGAATTATCCATGACTATTTTCATCTAGTTTTAGTCAACGAAAACTGATGACATTTTAGTCTAGTTTTAATGAAAAGTGTATTTTAGTCTCTTTTTTTGTAATGCAATTCTATTTAAGCCAGTCAATATAGTATAAGTACCTAGTAGTATAGACAAAACGAAAATCTTTTAGCCAAACCCATTTCAAACAAGGTTATCTATCTTATTATATTTGTGTTACCGCTATAGTCTCAAGAATACATCATATTTCACACAGATGGTCTGATTTGAATTTACAACATATTTATTTTACCAACCAAACATGTTAGAGGTGAACACTCTAACTTTATTTAAATTAAATAAATAAAAACATCGTGATGATATAGGCGGCTAGGCCTAATATATTTAAAATCCTGTACTTTAATTATTTAAATCTGTTTAAAACTAGAGCCTTATTATAGCCTAGTTAAAATGGTTTTATGTCTTGTATTTTACCTCAGAATAAAGGATGTAATTTTATTCCCCTTGGAACTGAGCAGATATAAGTGAATACAGCCTCTTATTCGCTTATGGTAAACATAATGAAGCTGTTATTTTAACATATATAATAGCTGCCGATAACGGCACATTACAAATGTTTACGTACTTTTCTTTTTAAGCAGTGATGAAATATCTTGCTCTTGTAAACTTGCCAGCATTTCAGTGATACAAGTCTAACGTTAACGTTCTTATATCTTTAAAATGCATCCAAATGACAGCGAGCTGAGCGAAATGCAACCGTACGGTGCTTTGCTCTGCAGCGGTCAAAAAGGATATAAACAGCGAATTCTTACGTGATAAATTATTGAAAACTCAGAGATGTGGATTCAGACGGCACCACACGACCTTGCGTTTGTCAAACATGTAATTCAGCCGGGGATTTTTACACGGGTGGTGGAGTTTGTTGTCGTTAACTCACCTAATATGCATCTTCTAAATGCCGCGAGTAGGGCTTGAAAAGAGTGACGTAGACTGCGTCTGCGCAGTGCGGCCTGATCCAGCCCCAGAAAAGATTCACAGAAATACTGCAAAATATAAATAATAACGCGACGAAATAACGTTATAACATTTCGTCTGGTCTCATTTTCGTCAACAAAAATGAAGAGACATTTTAGCATAGTTTTTATTTCGTGAACCCCATTTAGTCTCGTTTTTATTCGTCATCGTCACATCACCAGCATTAATGTTGCGTCTCGTCTCGTTTTCGTCATGTGAAAAAGGTTCGTTGACGACGATATTATTTTCGTTGAGGAAAGCAACACTAATGTGGCTTTTGTTTTCAGCCCTTTTAGAGTTACCATAGAGTCATAAGGAAATATCTGACACATTTGGCAGGTTACATAGTTTATATGGAGATTTGCCAAAGTACACCAACAAATAATCCTTGCTTAGCTTCTTCCCTATGAGTTTTGTTTTGAATTTTTGTCTTTCTCATTCCTTTCCCATGACGCAGCATCAGTGGTTTTACATGTACATTTAGCAGACACTTTTATTAGTGGAAAAGTGGGGGGAAAATATTCAGCAGGCTGCAGTTAAGTGCTCACAGAAGAGATGAGTTTTCAGCGGTTTCCTGAAAATTCAGGGATTTGGCTATCCGGATAAAAGTAGGCCTACTCTGAACAAAAATCTGTTAGATCTGTTAATCCACTCTCATGTGTTTAATGGAATTAATTAATGGGAATTACCACAGTGGGAATTACCACAATGGCAAAAGCAATTTTGAATCACTTTTATGCTTTTCTGAGGTCAAAAAGTGTGGGGACCCTGGAATATTTCCTTATAGGGGGGCTACATACCACATTATCTTCAGGAATGTCACTGTAATTTAATGTTGTTTTAATCCTTTCCCCACCTAAACTAAAAGACTAAGAGAGCGTTAGAGAACCGTTAAAGATTTATTCAGACGCTTAATGGGTTCTTTGTAGGCTATGGCAGTGATGCAATACAACACCTCAACAAACCCAAAGAACCGCTAAAGAACCACATTTTTTGTGTGTAGGGTTAAGAAGATTATTCCCTCAGCAAGGAACAGTGAAGAAAAATGTTCTTGAGAGTCATTTTGTGCCTGATGGTAACACGAGGTGCTGCAAACTAATTCCACCAAGAGGTCACATAGACTCGTAAGAAAGAGTGGAGGTAGGAGGGTGCAGAGCCCGTGGCCATCCTGTAGGCAGAGGCTGACAATAGTGAAGTCTTTTTTCAGCTATCTGTAATTTATCAGTGTTTTTCTTTGGAAAATTTGGATTTTTTTTTTACCTTTAATACTTAAGCACATAAATGTAGTACTTTCTTACTTTGAATTACTTTTACTTGTAGTAAAAGTAAGAAAGTACTATATTTTTAATGAAATTACAGTACGTATTAAATGAAATTCAGTATAAAACGTAGAGCAGTAAAATATACAACATCATGCTTTGGAATGTTGTGAAGTAAACATTTTCCTAAGAAAACTCTAATGAAGACCAAACATTTGAAAAATGTACTTAAGCAGAGTAAAAATACTTCACCTCTGTCCGCTTCTGCCTGTAGGCAAGCACCAATATCTTGAACTTGTGAACTGCAAATGGAAGCCAATGCAGAGAGATAAATAGTGGTGATACATAGCCTCTTTTAGGTTAATTGAAGACCAGTTGAGCCGCTGCTTTCTGGATTATTTTGTAGGGGTTTGAATGCACATGATGGAAGTCCAGCAAGAAGAGTATTGCAGTAGTCCAGCCTAAATTATAAGGTCCTGGACGAGAAGACGTGTTGCTCAGTTATGAAGGGCCTGATCTTCCTGAAGTTATACAGTACAAACCTGCAAGATCTTTGAAGGTCAGCTGATCATCAACAACAAAAGTAGAGATGTGTGTCATCAGCATAGCAATGGTAGGAGAAATAGTGTGCCTGTATAATGGGTGCCAGTGATATGGAGAAGAGGAGAGGTCCAAGAACTGATCCCAGGGGTACCCCAGTGACCTGATGATTGAATAACCTTGTGTTTTGTATACCTCCCCTCCCCAGGAAAGCATGAACGACCTACCTGTGAGTTAAAATTCAAACCAGCAAAGTGGAGTTCAAGTGATGCCAAGTGATGAAAGGTTGGACAGAAGGATCTGAAGATGAACTGTGTCGAAAGCTGCAGGTAGATCTAGAACTGATGATTTCAAATGAAAACGGATTATTTGGGATCAGCTCTTGCAATCAGCAGAACTTCCGTATCCAACAGCAAGGCACAGTCTCAGTTGAGTGGCCGCTTTTAAAGTCCTCATGAAATCAAAATTGAACCTATTTACCTTGTTAGCACATATTACAAGTCTTAGGGTGAACAATTAATCCGTGCAAGTTAATTCACAGAAAAAAATTGTTTGACGCTGAAATCTTTAATAAAAGTCTGAAAAGTTACTTCCGGTCTGGAAACGGCGTTCCTTCTCAGATGACGTCAGTTTGACGGCTTAGGTTTGAAAATGCGTAACCACTCCCCTCCAACCGTTAGTCTGCTATGAGCAAGAGATGGAGAGGAGGAGCACTGAAGTAAAACCCTGCCTACTATTCAATATTCCGTTTCACTTGGGAATACGTCACAGCACTGAAGAAAATTCACTTGCTACTTCCGGTTCAGTGGGACTTTAAAACCTGATTGGTAATCGTCCAGCTGGCTGTTCTGTGAAAGGAAAGATGATAACTGGTTGAAAACAACTTGTTCAAGTGTTTTTGCAATTTCTACAAGTGAAGTGTTTAATGTAGGAATTTTTAAAAGTGGTGTTACCCGATGCTGCTTGAATGCCGTGGGGAAGATGCCTGAGTTGTGTGTGTTGATGATCTTTGTGAGTGATGGCAGATGTGTGAGCAAGATGGCTTGTAGAAGGTGTGAGGGGATGGTGTCTAGGGGCAGGGGTAGGGTGGCTGGATATGAGAAGCTTATGAGCTTCTCTTCTCATCCTTCTCTCCTCTCTCAGGAGAAGAACTCAAGTTCTTCTTCTGAGAGGGGAGAAAAGGATGAGAGGAGATTGCTAGTTGTGGGTGAGGTTGGTTTGAGTTCCTAGGTGTGCGATACTAAGAAATGACTGCTGATGGTGGTAGTTTTGTATGTGAAGTAGTTGGCGAAGTCCTCCGCTGTTAAAGAGATGGTGGGAGGTGGAAAAAGGAAGGCAGAGGAGAGAACTGAATGTTTTGAAAAGCTTGCGTGTGTCAGAAGTACTGTTGATCTTGTTGTGAAAATATAAAGATTTGGCACTTGAAAGCAAAGACTGAGGTCAGCTGAATCTTTTGATTTGTGCCATTTTCTTCCAGCTGCCTTGAGCTTGGTCCAGTGCTAACAGAGAACATCGGATAACCACTGGATTAGAGAGTAAACAGACTGGCCTGGAGAAGAGAGGACAGATTTTGTCTAGACAGGATCTTTGGTGTCTTTGGTGATATTAACATCTAGTGATGAGAATTGGGTGGGGTGGAAGAGAGGATGACACAAAAGATGAAAGGTGGGGGGAGAAAGTGAGCATAGATTTTCTCTGAATGAGACCGGGGGGTTGGTGGTACAACATTTTTTGTTGTAAATAAAAAGTGATAAGGAAGCGATCAGAAATGTGCAGAGGTTTAACCAAGATGTTTTCAGTTGTGTGTAAAGATGAGGTCAAGCTGGTTGTCTGAGTACCTGGTGGTGAGCCATTGAAGATCGAAAGAGGCTATGGAGAGGAAGGGAAATCTGCCACATAAGGCTTCTCCAGGTGGATGTTGAAGTCTCCAAAGACTATGGGCTGCCATCCTCAGGGAATGAGGACAGCAGCACATCCAGCTCTTCTAGAAAGTTGCCCAGCTGACCTGGACGGCAATAAATAAGTAATACGTCAGGGAGTTTTGAATGTATTTACTGAAAGCATGAATTAAAGATGCACAGGATGAGCTCTGTCCCCTTTAGTAATCTTAGAGACAGATTGTGATTGAAGATGAGCAGGCCTACAACTTTCTCTGGATTTATTAGTTTGGTTCTAGGATTAAAGTCAGTACATTGTAAGCTGGAGTACAGCTGGGCAGTATACTTTATGTAGTTATGACATAAGGGGGTGTTGGATTGGGATATCCTGACTTATCACGAAATGCTTTTCCAAAGACATACACATCCAAAATCAGAATACTTTAATTTATTCCTGGATCCTTATGTGCAATTTCTCATAGAATTCCAACATTAACAGCAAGAGGGTCTATAATGTTATTCCTATAGGTTCAGTTATAGGATGTTCTAAGACATTTTAAATAAATATTTCAGGATGTTAAATCTCCTGCCACTCTGGTCTGATCCAATCCTGTAAAAGAAATGGGGGACAAAAGAAAGAGAGAGAGAGACAGGACCAGCAAAGCAACACATAAGCACAATACATCTAAGGATGTAACAACGTGATTTCTTTAGCAGGACATTACTCAATCAGCATTCTGATATATAGCAACATTATGTTAGATAAAGGTATATCTTCGAGTGGAAGGATGGCACTTTATGCATTTATGAAATCTGTTTATATTTTATTTCTTCATAGACAGTGAGAGGAGACAGAATGGTGAGAAGAGGACAGTGGGAGATCACAATCACAATATTCTGTTACTGTTTATGTGGTTATGATCCCAAATATCATGGTTTTTGTAGAATCATTTAAAAACATCAACAAAAACTTCTGACATGTTAGTTATATAAACTATATACCCCCTCCCTTTAACTTCCTATGCACAGTCAAACACACACACAAATATTGTCTTTAGAGACTAAAAAGACAATAAGAGAATAATTTTCCTCAAGAGAAAGAAAGTAGCCTAATACAGTTTGGAAAGACATGAAGGCATATTGTGACAGAATTGTCGTTTAAAAAAAAAATGTTTTTAGGTACATTAATTTAAAGACATCCAAAGTGATTCGTTATTATAATTGAGGTTTCTTACTCCACTAAAATGTATTGGTGTGTGAATGACTAATGTGAGTGTGACTCTCAGAAAGTGGCGTTTTACGCCATCCGGTCCACTGCATCGTTTGACTGGAAGATCACACAGAACACAAAGACGATCATTACCGAGGGATGCTGGTCAAGAGCAGTTGAATTCTGCAGTATTCCGCCTGAATACCGTGGAATGAAGTGGAATGAAACACGAGCTCACTGCAGAGACAAGGACATTCTTATCCTCGCTACGTCCGTTTAGTCGTCCTATACACTCTGAATGCTGTACTGTTGTGGCGGTAGGGAGAAGGAGGAGAAGGAGCACACGGGCGCGGAAGAGGCGTTGATGAGCAGCGGGGAATCGGACACCGTCACCGCTGGAAACAGGGAAGAAACTCCGGCTGCAGGGATGCTTGACACAGCGGATATGCCCGAGCTCCTGCCGCCCTCTGGGCACCGAGTCCCGCGACTCGGTGTGTCAGATGAAGCATTTGCGGATTGAGTTCGACAGTGACTGCTTGAGCCCCGAATCCCCTCAGATTAGGTTAGGCCAGAGGGCCCCCAAACTCGGACAGATTGGACGGTCAAAGAGAGGCGAGTATATGATGTTTATTTATTTATCTATCTATTTTTTCATATCCAGTTTAGATATGGATACTTTATGATTTTTCACAACATCTTTAGGACGGATATTCCACGAAACGTGTGCCTTTTTCCTTTTGAAAATGTGACTTTAATATGTTGAGATTTATTTTAGGAGGTTTTAGGAAATGTTAAAAGTAAAGTAAATTGCATCGTGACTGCAAGCTGAATTACATTTTTTGTTGGGATATAGGTTACATAGACCTACCTTTAAAAAATAGGTTCATAACAGAGTTGACTGTTTTATTGCTCATTTAGCCTTCTGCTCAAGGTCATAATATTACAATGTTTTTATTGGAAATAATGTAATGCTGAAACTTCTACAAACAATCAGCTATTTACTATACAAATCAAGGTAACAGTTTTATATTTCAGTCGTGCTAAATGTCATTAAAGCTATCATGAATTAGATATTAGGAAGATAAGTTATTGTAGAGATTTCTACTAATACAATTTTCAAAAGTAATTTAAAATTCATAGAGATGACAATTCAAGATAGCCTCTTACTGACAGATTAAGATATAAACTTAAAAAATAAATTGGTTAAAAATCATTGTTTACACAGGTTCAGACACAAAAGGCACTTTTTATGGAATGACCTAGACCTATTTAATGGAATATTTACATATTGAAGGGACAGTTCACCCAAAAAAATGAAAATTAGCCCATGATTTACTCACCCTCAAGTCATCCTGTGTATATGACATTCTTCTTTCAGACGAATACAATCTAGGCCTTCAGAAGCGAAGCGATGTGTTTTTTGTAAGAAAAATATCCATATTTAAAACTTTAGAAACTCTTTTGCTAACTGTTGTACGCACGTTTACGAGAGACCGGTGAGAATATGCTAGTTCTCGCAACAACCAAGTTTTATTTTGCTCAATCCTCTGCGCTTTTGCGTTCGTCACCGGAATTTACACTATGCCTGCGTCCTACGCATATGACATTTGGCGGAAGATTACAATTTGTAAAGTTTTAAATATGGATATTTTTCTTACACAAACACATCACTTCACTTCAGAAGGCCTTTATTAACACCCGGAGCCGTGTGGAGCACTTTTATGATGGATAGATGCACTTTTATGGAAACAGTCATTCACTGCCATTATATAGCTTGGAAGAGCCAGGACATTTTTTATATAACTCTGATTGTATTTGTCTAAAAGAAGAAGAGTGAGTAAATCCTGGGCTATCCCTTTAACGGGTCCACTGATTTAATTACACTGTACACACTGTAACTGTGAATTTTCACCTCTGTTTAAAAAAGGATGTGAATTTTATTTTATAGTGGTTATAGAGGATGAAGATCTGGATGACGTCATGAACAACAACAACAATAACGGACCACTACCTGTCCCTCTCAGCAATGAGCCATCCTGAGCCTCCCAGATTCGTAATATTCTGGACCAGCTATTCGTGAAATGCTCCCTTCTGCCACAGGACAGTCGGGACACTTTCAGCAGGAGAAAAGACCGACACCTCTCTCCCAGTATCAGATTCACATGAGATCCGCATGCGTTTCAGCTGTAGTTTACTAGTCGCATGGCAGCAGTTGTCAGCCTACAACAGGCCACACAGGTGATTTGTTGCATAGTAGCTTCTTAGATCAGAGCTCTGTGTGTAACACTTATGCCTCCTAGAGGGAGAAATGTGCATATGTAGGCTGATCAACATATTTCAGACCAAAGGTAAAGACCAGCCACTGTAGATCACTCTGTCCAGATATGTGCTGTTAAAAATATGTTGTCTTTTACTTTATTTATTTAAACATTTGGCGACGAATAGCAGTGTTCTATTTGTACACAAGTCATTTGCCAGGTAATGTTGGAAATATATGCTGCTTGCCTAGAGTCTTCCTAGTTTTCATGATGATATTTATGCCCCCACACACACTTTCTTCATAACAGAAAGTCATATTTTGATTTCCTGAGATGTTTATTAAATGATTTTTGCAAAATATTATCAGTGTTAAATCTGATCACTAAATGAATGTCAGTCTTTTTTAAAGTCCAAGGAGAGGCAGTTGTCATGGGGA
Organism: Gobiocypris rarus; assembly: GCA_023029165.1. Classification (NCBI taxonomy): domain Eukaryota; kingdom Metazoa; phylum Chordata; class Actinopteri; order Cypriniformes; family Gobionidae; genus Gobiocypris; species Gobiocypris rarus. Next base: position 290,447 of record CM040922.1, on the reverse strand, counting down.
AACTTCCAAACATTTGGTATCTCTGAAAAGTCCTGAATGTGCTTTTTAAAAAAATCTTTTCATTTATTTTGTTCTCATTTTGCACGCCCTGATTGAGAATCACTTTCCTAAAGGCTTTGCATCTTTAGCTGGTTTACATGCTTTTATGTCTTATGAAACATTGCACGTTGCATTATCACTTTGAAAAGCTATGCACTTGCTTGATTATTACCATGATAAATTATTTTTATGTATTTTTGAACAACTAAGTTTATATAAGTTGGCTACATGTGACACGTATGAAGAATTTATATTATTTTATTTGTTGCTTGAATTCTGTATTTCAGCACTGGAAAAGGGACATGCAAAAATAATAAAAGTGTAAATCAGTGTGATACTCAATAAATGACAAGTGTAAAGCTGTGCTCCTTTTTATGAGTCAAAGTGTCGAGCAGTTCCATCTTTGGCCACTAGATGGCAACAACCCCTAAGAAATAGCCCTACGTTTGGCTTTTGTTAGCTTCAGCTCTTTTTTGCTGTTTTTAATTTTTTTATTTTACACTAAGTAAAGCTACTTAAATTACATCTAGTGTGGAGAATGTCTGGAAAAACTGAATTAGGAGGTGGGTTACGTTTTTAAGTAATTTACAACTGGATTTCCTGTATGTATTTTGAGGTTGCATCGTTCTTGGCGCCCATTATGAAAATCACCCAAACGTCTGCAATCAGACTTTTTGATATTTTGTCATATGCAAATCTTGACGGCATTTATGTTTTGTAAAATCTAAATGTTTTATCCTATAGGCTACCGCTTCAAACCAAGGGTGGTCAACTATGGAAAGTTAATTCCCTCAGGTTAACACGATTTGTGTTGTCAGGCGTCTACCGATGGCTATTTGTAATCTTGTTACCGATTCGTTTATAAATTAAACCATGTTGGGACGTATTTGCTATATACAGGCCAACTTAAATTTATGAAGAATAAGACTACCAACCTTTTATTTTGACTTTCTTTAGGGGGCTAAAGTCTGAATTAGCAGGACCAACTTTTTTTCTCGCATTTGATCGAAGAGGAGAGTGGCAGTTGAGAGCACAACACCCAAACGAGGAGGAAAAGTACATTACATTTTACCTCTCATATTTCTATCTGGTAAAACGCACATTCCCTTTGTAAATAAGTGTTTTATTAATCATGTTCTTATAACCAATTATACCATATTTGTGAAATACAACTGGCTGAACCAAGTTGATCACAGCATGATAACGATCGAATTCACAAATTTTACCTGGTGACCCATTTCCCCTTTACTTATTATTCTCCCATTACAGGACTATTTACATTAACACGTGTGACGTTATAGACAGAACATGCAAATACATGTAATACACGTGACTCACCGAAGCTGAGGTATTTGCAAATCACTCTTATGGGTAAACTACCACCAGGGTTACTTTTATAATGTACGTATTTCACTACAGATTACAAAATACATGCTTTAAGTAATGTGTAATGTATTTCGTTAGATTACACAGGTTTTGTAACTTAATCAATATACTTTGGAATACTAATAAGGTACGGGACCCCCAAACATAAGACTTGGTTTTCCTCTGCATATTATTTTAAACAACACCACAATATTTCATGAAGTAAAAAATGCAGAAAATCTAAGAAAAAATGCAAAAAATACTGATGCTCAAGAAGGCAACACGATGCAACATACTTCCTATATACTTTTATCTAAATGAGTAATTTTTCTAGGAATATAGGAAGTATGTTGCGATCTTGATCCACACTCCTAATCAGCATGTGGCGGTAATGCACCTTGAAGTTGTATGCCAACCGCCATAAAAGAAGAAGAAAACAATGCTGAATAAAGTTGTAGTGTTTGTTATTTTTGGACCAAAATGTATTTTCAATGCTTCAAAAATTCGAACTAACCCACTAATGTCACATGGACTACTTTAATTATGTTTTAATTACTTTTCTGGACATGGACAGTATACCGTACATACATTTTCAATGGAGGGACAGAAAGCTCTCGGACTAAATTTAAAATATCTTAAACTGTGTTCTGAAGATGAACGGAGGTCTTACGGGTGTGGCACGACATAAGGGTGTCATTAATGACTAAATTTTCATTTTGGGGTGCACTTACCCTTTAATGGCCAAATGTATCATTACAAAAGTTCACAATACTGTTGCAGGTGAAATATAATGTGGATTGATCACTCAAATCCCTTCATTTAAACCTCTCTACTTAACCTTCAGACTCGCACATCCGTCATGTTTGTAGCTTTTACACACTTTTTATCCATGTTTGTATTTCTAATCGACTCCTTGTCCAACTCGCAATGGGTTGTGGGCCATATTAGCCGTTAGAGCATGCGTCGATCTGCACTTCAAATTCTGACTGCTAATAGTAGACCATACGGGTATCTTTGGAATACTCTTTTCAACATACTACGATTTGGGACACACTAATTCTATTTAGTACGGATAGTATGCAAATTGGGACGCAGCAAAAATCTCGCAATTGCGAGAAAAAAGTCAGAATTGTGAGATAAAAAGTTGCAATTACCCTAAACAAATCCAGGTAACAATAGAAAGTTTAGATTAGAAGGGTATGTACATTTTTGAATGTGGTAATTTGTATAAATTCAGTCATTTTGTCTTGTAGACCGTATGTAAACATCTATTGTAGCATTTATGATCCCAGATCCCTCTCATTTTGTTAAAATTATTAAAATGTAGCATATTCTGCAAGGGGTATGAAACTTTTGAGCATGACGGTAGCTTAGGATGCTTTTGCAGACTGTCAGAGTCACCAATTGCCCGTTATAGTTAATATTAATGTTTAAATGAAATAAATGACATTAAAATTGATGTAAAACACTTTGGTAATTTCGGATGTAACTTTAATTTGATTACCACCCATTTAAAATGTAACTAATGAAATATAGTTACTCAAATTTTGTATGCATTTCGTTACTCCCCAAGCCTGACTGCCACAGATATCATTAGGCACTTATAAAGGAACATGACGGACAGGTCTTGTTTAAAAAATTTATTTACATAAAATTTGTCATTTGCAAACTTAAACAGTCGAAAACATTTGTAAAAGTTAAATATTTGCATAAGCTGGTCACAAATATGATGTGAACTATATTTCCCTAAACTCCTAAACAGACATGAGGGCAACCCATCTCAAGTGGTCCAAGCATAAAGACCAAAGAAAGAAAGAAAAAAAAAATGTTGTGGGCAGATAGAAAAAGACAATCCATGTGACCTCTTTGTAACCAGCTGTTATAGAACTGAACTAATATCTACAGCCATTTTCTCCTGACCGGTAAGTGGTGTGTATAAATACAACAAAGGTTTCAAAAAGCATTTTGTAACATTAGCTTTCTAAATGTGCACATGCAATGAGGATGACACTGAGGAGCTAAAAGCACAAAAGCTTAGGTTAAGTTTCATTTTGCATAAATAAGAGCCATTTCTTTGATTCCAAAAAAAAAAAAAATTTGGTTGCCTAGAAGAGGAAACTGACCAATCTGCGGAACTGCACATTTTGAAGTTTAGTACCTTGATCTTTAGCATCATCTAAACAAGGTCAAGTTCTCAGACTCGATCAGTAAGTTTCTACTTCCTTTAAAAAAATTTAAAAAATTAAAAAAAAAACGTATAAAACTTCCCTTAGATGATGTTGATTTGTATAAAATGACATTGTTTGAAAAGAGACAGTCTGATGGCATAGGGACCAGGACTGAAATCATTTAGCAAAGAGATTTAGAAAATTGCACGTTTATGTCGTAGTTCTATATACAAAAAAAAAAAAAAAAATACACAAAAAAAAAACACTAAATGCAAGTTGTTCTTCTCATGCACCCCAGTGTCTGGCACAATTCATTAGATGATGTACACAGCAAGCAAGGCAGATGTTGAGGTCAGGACATGGCTTTACAGCAGTAATCAGTGATGCAAGTGTAACTGAGCGGTACAAGTGATGATTTTTCCCTGAGCATGCCTCCCTTTCATGTTCGCTAAACATGGCAGTCTTATGAAACGAGGAACACACTGGGAGGAACACACTGGGAAGAACCACCCCCTCCCCTCCCAAACTCACATCAGCAACAGGATTCATAATAGGAAGAAAAAGGCTTGGTGCTTACAAAAGAAAGAAAACAGAAGTGACCTTTTTTTCTGAGGTGGGCTGCTGTATCGAGCACAAGTAAAAGTTGCCAGAGAACACTGATCTGAGCAGTTTGTTCTATTCTAAGTCAAACACAATAAAAGAAAATTACAATAATAACATCTCAGATCAGCTGACTAGGGAAACTTCTACCCACGTTCTGTGATTCATTATGGACTTCTTCAGCTTGTGAACAACTTAAGTGGCTCAAACGTACTCCTTGCTGCTGCTGGGTGGTCTGGAGGACTTGGGGTACTTGGGGGTAGATTTACCCTTTGGGCAGGAGGCAGCCAACATGCCGCCACCCATTATATCCAGGAACGCACCTGCCCAGGCGATGAAAATAGCTGCACCAAACTCATACCTACAGAAATGGAGTAATATATTATGAGCTGTGACTAACAATACTGAGAAGGACAAAGGATTAGTTCACTTTAAAATGACAATTACCCCATGATTTACTCACCCTTTAGCCAACCTAGGTGTATTTGACTTTCTTCTTTCTGATGAACACAGAGTTATGTTAATAAATATTCTGATGCTCACAAGCTTTATAATAGCCGAATTTGAAGCTCGAAGAGTGCATCCATCCATCATAAACGTACTCCACATGGCTACAGGTGGGTTAATAAAGGCCTTCTGAAGCGAATCGATCAAGTTTTGTAAGAAAAATATCCATATTTAAAACTTCATAAAGTAAAATATCTTACGGCAGACAGCCTTCCGTATTCAACTTACGAAGAAAGTGTAACACCTTTTGCGGTTCGAAATGCTTACGCTACGTCCAATTTCATACGGCATAGTGTCGCCAGCTATGCTTTTTGCTGGCGAATGTTGAATACGGTCTGGCGGCTAGATATTTTACTTTATAAAGTTTTGAATATGGATATTTTTCTTACAAAACCCCATAGATTCACTTCAGAAGGCCTTTTTTAACCCCCCGGAGCAGTGTGGAGTACGTTTATAATGGACGGATTTTTTTTTTTTTGAGCTTCAAACTATGGACCCCATCACTGCATTATAAAGCTTGGAATTTATTAATATAACTCTGTTTTCATCAGAAAGAAGGTCATATACATCTAGGATGGCTTGAGGGTAAGTAAATTATGGGGTAATTTTCATTTTAAAGTGAACTAATCCTTTAAGAGAAACTATAAAATAAGGTGAAGCACATGGATAAATACCTATACTCCTATGATTTAAACTTACTTTGTATTGACAGGTGTGAAGGGGTTGTAGAAGTCCCGGACAATTTGACTTGTAAACCAGCCACAGGCAACAATGCTACAGACGGCTGAAGAATGGAAAGCGATAAATTAGTTACTTATGAAAAAAAAAATCCAAACGACACAGTATCTGTTTTTGGCACAGTATCTGCCACTGACTGGGCGTGAACATTTTCTGCACGTCATCTGTCAAAGCTACATTCTGTAATTCAGAGCAATGAGAAACCAAAACAGTGAAGGTAAGACATTCCAAACCTGCCAAGAGTTCCTTTAACCTTGAAACTTAAAAAAACTAATGTAGAAAATGCTGCTGTAGTTTAATTACATAACTAACATTAATATAATTACATTAGAGTGAATGTACCTGCAACAATGAGGATTATACCGCCTGTCATGGCAATACGGGACTTTTTGACCCTGTCATCACCACCACAGTTTGTGCACTTCATGCCCATGCTGGCCACAGCCAGTCCTGCTACTGTGAAAAGGATCGATACAATCATCAGGGCACGAGTTGCCTGGAGAGCACCTGAAAGGGGGAGGGTAGAGAAACAGAGATAAAAGTTAATCATCTTGACATGTACATTCATGACCATGGTTGAAGTCATTTCAGCACACAAAAAGGGTAAGTGTGCTATAGTGAAACAAAAAGATTATGAACAGACTAAAGGGTTTTGAAATGGCCTAATTCTCAGCAGGGACAAAAAGAGCCCTTCCCCCACTACACCTGCAGTCAGGTGCAACAAAGACCGGTTCCAACCGGAAGCCTCCTTTGAGAGAAGTTTGTACACATGTGAGCAGCGATTTGCCCTTTAGATATAGAGAAAGAACAGGTTTAACCAGTCATGGGAACCTGGGTTTCACTGCAACAATCTATCTTTTTTACTTTTGCTTTGTGGGCATGGCTTTCAAAAGTATTACAGCACATCCTTTTAGTATCAAGCCAAATTATTTAGAATTCTAAGGAAGAACTCAATTTATTAGGAACTCATCACCTTAAGTAAAATGCATATTCAAATCTTACAAGATGTACAAAATGGCTGCTGGCCATTACGTCACCTTACCGGGTTCTTTTCTCACTTTGCTTGTGCTGTTTTAAATCTCATGGTTCATCCCTAACAGCAATACTACAGTAAGATACAGAAATAGGTGTTGTACTTTTGTGTGCATAACATAAAATGCAAAATAAACTATAAAGCTCTATACAGATATAAACAGAAATGGCAGAAGTGAGCCAAATTACTCCTCTCCCCCAGTCTCAGGTATGGAGAGTAAATAGGGGATGAGAAGCAAATGCCTCGAGTTTAAATAGCTTCATTGTCTGTGTTGAGGTGTTTTCACAAAGGAGTCCTTCTTTGGTTGTTTTAATAAGCTATTGGGAAAATACTCTTTCAAGTGATTCAAAGACAATGCTTGACTCCCACACCCGATACAGGAGCACTGCGTTTCCGCGAGTGGAGGAAGGGTTGGAGTTACGCCCATATAATCATTACTTTGAGTAAAAGCGTAACCCAACCGTATCACTAAACACGAGACTAGCATTGTCCCAGTCTGAATGTTCACCCTAACCTAACCTAACATTAAAACGATACACATTTGTGTTTATTAACAATGAATAATCTCCTATTTTGTCTACTCTGGCTTGAAAACTTTAACTGTTCACACATTCCTGAGGAACGGCTGTCCTTTTTACCACCCTTGAGATCCTTTGATCCAAAACAAATTAAATCCGTATAAATCCTGGTAAAAAAGATATAATCAAAACAAATATCATTATCTAACACAAAGCTGTGCAAGAATGTGAGAGATACTAGTCAAATAGATTTGTATGGCATCAAACGCCAACATGGATATAAATCAAGGAAAATATACGTGAATTTTCGGAGGGAAGGCAAGAATAACAGGTGCGTGCCCTTGCTGTGGTAACACGAGATGAGTTGCTGTTTAGAGGCTATAGGGTGTGGCAACGAAAAACAATTTAGGTGCTAGCTTACATGTACGGATAAAGATAAACATCACAACAGTTTTACTTGTGCCTTTATATTTGACAGGTAAAAAAAAAAAAAAAAACCTAATTACCAATAGTTTAGTGTGTAATCAAAAAAAGTTTAAAAGTTTTGATTTTATTATTTGCTCAGCTAACAAAGCTGTTTGACACGACACAAATAAATTATATCAGTAAGCTGGCATCAGTCGGTGCCAGAACACTCGTATCATTATCATCAGTCTGTGAAGAAACCATCATGCCAGTCGCTTAACAGTGCGCGCATGCGCCCTCTCAGGTACAAGATTTCACAAAGCAAATGCTTAGTTTAAAAATCATAACTAGAAGGATGTTCTAAAATGGACATCCAGCAGTGTTATCAATAGCTTCATAAAACTGGTTTGCACTTACCATCGAGTTGTAGAATGGAGTCGTACACCTTGCACTGGATTTGTCCGGTGCTCTGAAATGCGCACGACATCCAAAGGCCTTGATACATCGCGACCGCTGTGATTATATTATCTCCAACGTAGGCAGACATCTTCCACTGAGGCAAGATTGTGCCAACAATGAGTCCAATCAAACCCAGAACCGATAGAGTAAATCCCAGGAGCTGCATTCCTTTATTTGCCATCTTTTCACAATGAATCTAAAAGATTAACTAGCCTAAAACTATATCTGTTTGATACCTGGAAACAACAGTTCAGCGCGGTTTCTGTAGTCCTCCGACTTCAGAATGGGTTAAAGTCACAAAAAGTGTTTTTTTAAATAATATAAAAATCCGCTAAAAAAGAGCTGTTGTGGATGCCCTGACTCAGACACCTGTTGAGTGAAGCCGCACCTTGAATATGAATTGAGCTGCTCATTTGAGCTTTAAGAGTCTCTTCCTCTTTATGGGCGGAGACATTCTGAGTTTCGTCTAGGATGAGTTTGTCCATGTTGTTTGTAAAGGTCTAGGGTTTCGTGACGACACTGTATCGAAGTATGATACGTTATCACAAACAAACCAAAACTTGGTCATACTTTCATCGTTTGATGATATAGAATGTTATCTCATCTTGTCTATGACCTGAATGTCAAGATGCCTCGTTCAAAGGAATATACGTTACCCAAACCTTTCTCCATATAATGGGCTACATTATGCTGTGTGTTTGTGTGTGTGTGTGTGTGTGTGTGTGTGTGTGTGTGTGTGTGTGTGGACTGATAATCCCTACGGTATGGGGACAAAATGGACAAAGATGGCAATATCCAAAATCCTTGTCCTTGTGGGGACATTTTTTGGTCCCCATGAGGAAAACATCTTATAAATCACACTGAGTGATGTTTCTTGAAAATGTAAAAATGCAGCATGTCTCCTGTGATGGGTAGGTTTAGGGGCAGTGTAGGGGGATAGAAAATACGGTTTGTACAGTATAAAATGCATTACGCCTATGGAATGTCCCCATAAAACATGGAAACACAACAACCTGACTGCACACAGACTCATGGGGACTCGTATCACCGTGGGGACCTAAATTGAGGTCCCCATTGTGTGTGTGTGTGTGTGTGTGTGTGTGTGTGTGTGTGTGTGTGTGTGTGTGAGAGAGAGAGAGAGAGAGATGTTTTTGAAAGTCTCTCTTGTGCTCCTTTTTTTTTTTTTTTTAAATGGTAACTGTTGACATTTTTTTTTCTATTTGGGATTCAGTGTTCTAAATTATTGTTGTAGTACTGAGTCATACTTCTGAAGGATGACATTGTTACAAACGATTGCCAAACAATCTTAGAAATTGGAATTATTTTTAGAATTCAATTGACATGAGCGGTTGATGATTACTAGCCAACGACAGGAAACTGTGACCACATGTCACAACATTGAAATGCACCTGAAATGCCATGTGAGCATATGATTGACACAGACACAATATTGTGTGGGAGCACAGCTGTACCGTGTACAGGGGTTTTAAACAAACTAGTTTTTTTTAAACCTTAGCAAATATATATTTGTACTAGGCCAAAGCAAATGATTAAAAATATCTATAAATTAACACACTATCAGGGTAATGTTATATATATATATATATATATATACAAATGAAGAGAAACATAAAAGAAACATAAGCAGAATAAAAGAGCAATATTTCAACTTATTATTTATTTTTTATACATTTGTTTTGGCAAATTTTATTTGGACATCCTGTGGGTCCCTGTCCTCAGGTCTACCCAAAAGCACGTTTCAAGCGGTTGTTTTATACAACTTTCAGTGTTGTTCTGACATGTCTTCTCTGTTTTAAAAACTGATATACAGTTTTATAACATGTATCTGTGTTGTAAAAATACAAACTGTTCAGGTTCTTAGTAACTGCTATGTAGTTCCTTAGAAATTTAGCCTACTCTTCTTAAAGTATAGGTTTTCAGTGGAGTTATTGTACTTCAGGATAAATTTTCATTGCTGTTATCTAGCCACATTATCACAAACATAAAGAGAAAGAGGAAAGGGAGTGTCTTTATTATGATGTCACAGGTTTCAGTCAGAAAGAAAAATCTCTATGATTCACACACTAATGCGTGTTGCACTCATGGATCTACACTTCCTAGTTAATGAGTATGTCAAACTGTTCACTAAAGCATTATTTTCCGCCGCTCTGCTTAACACACCAGTACTGGTCAAACAGGTTCTACCGTAAACCACAAACACCAACCCTGGGCATTTCCTGGAATCTAAACTGAAGATATTTATACATATAAAGATCTCTTCTTTATATTCTTCTCCACACACGCAATCCAACACACACATCCACGTATCACAATTCTCTCATACTATCTTATGCTCTAGTGAGACATTTCACACACCCTACCAGTCAATGTCTCAGAGACCATGAGAAACTCGGAAGTTTATTTCTGACGTGTGCAAATTCGAACTTCCTATAAATAACTTTGTCATTGCAGTATAAGAATAATATTTTTTTTCCTGAGCAGACATTTGAATGTCACCTCTATGTTTTTGGGTGGGGTGGGGGTGGGGAGGTTTAAGGGGGTCTTATTAGACCCACCCCTATAATTGTTTGGGAGTTCCAAGTAATTCAAACTGTCAACTGATAGTGATTCATAGCTGGGAGTAAATGGGACGAGTATCAGAGAAGCTCATAATTCTCACTACTGTTTTGTTTTCATGGTATTGTTATCATGTATTGCTTTATATAATTTAATTAGCTCTGGGGTGTTTGCATATATCTTGTAGCATGGGGCATTATTATCACTTTGATCTTATCCACGGTTCCTATGGAGACGAGTTTCATGGAAACTCTTTCTCTGTCTGCTCATACACGCAGTTTCTACTTTCTAACGCCCCCTATCGGAAATATCCCGCTAGTGCTCAGGTCAGCCACTAGAGGGAGTCGTGGCCTTTCATTGCAGCTTCAGACCAGGGTCTGAGAGCTCTGACATTTGTTTTGTTCTTTCCTTTATCTGTGTAATGGATGCTTAACATCACCAAATGTCTCAGCAGACTCTCTCTGTTCTTCTCTTTGTTCTTCCTTCTTGGTGTCTGATAACAACAATGCCCATTTGCATCCTAATGAGAACAAGAAGGTGAGATGGAGAGAATGAGGGAATAAAGGACAGAAGAGAATGTGTGGGAATGAGATAAAAGTGAAATCAATGGTGATGTTACCAGGGCTTCACAGGGAAGGATAATGGAGGACATTGGGATAAATACTGAATTTGTGTTTTTGTAAGAGGCTACATATAATCCATGTCTAAGACCACTAAAGTGAAAATCTACTATTTGACCTACATCATTACAAACTATGTTACGACCATAACCATTTTAATTACATTTAGTTTTTTTTTCTCTTTTGCTTTATTCAAGCGTTTTGGATGGCCATGGGTCTGTTAAAAGCGCTATATAAATGCAGTCCATTTACCATTTATTGACTGCAGCACTTGAGCTGAATATTATTCTAAAAATTAGCCTGTTATTTCTCATTCAGATGTTTTAATATGGCCTACACTGTAAAACCAAATAAGTTGGTAAAACTCCAAAAACATTGAGGCAATCAGTAATATAAGTTAGCAGAACTTGCAGATTTTTATTTTGTAATCATACATTTTAATTGCTCTGAACTTGAAATAATTAAGTACGCTTCATACATTTAACTTAAACATATAATCTAACTTTTTTTTTTGTAGTGGAAACTTCACTGAAAAAACAGGAAAACATATTATCCAATTTACTTTTTATCCAACAAAATTGTGTTTCTCTTCTAAACGTGAATTCTTTGCTTTTGAGATTTCATTATTTGGGTGAATGTAAACCAAATAAGTTCTCAAAATATTTTTGGATGAAACAGTAGTACCCAGCATGCTTTTCTTGGGACTTGACGAGAAGAGTAAAATTGTTAAACTTAAGCGTTTATTTTATGTTTTGGGGCAAAATGAGAAAAGTAGGAGACTTTATATTGTTTAATAATGTTTAATGTTTGATTATGTTGGAATTATTTAAATCATTCTGGGTTACCATAGTGGAGATGAGTGGAGCAATTGCTTAGTGGACTAATGTAGCACAACAATAGCTTAAAGAGCATTTCATACTTGTAGCACTTGACATGTTCATTATTTACTGCTGACTAATAGAATGAAAGCTAGTTAGTACAGTCTAATAAATCACCAAAGGACAACACAAATATACAAAATGAAATAAACTTGTGTTTTGTGATTTGATTAAATAGATATAGGGTCTCAAGCCCCCCTGTGCACACCCAAATATTTCTTAACAATATGTGTATAAATAACACAACTTTACACTTTCCAATTGCGTGTAATATGCTGGGAGCCATATTAAAATCACGTTGATACTACTCAATTGGGTTACTTAAAAATATTTAGTTCCATGATGTTGAAATTATGTGAACAAATATGTTTGTTTAACACTTGATTAACCTTTAAACCGATGTGCACGATTAAATCATGTAAATCCGACACACCTTTTTTTTCCAGTGCTAGCTTTAACTAGCTAATTAAATAAATGCCACCTTGCTAATTTGTCCTAAAATGCATTTGCATAGCAGAACACTTGCTGAATGAGGAATATAATACAGTTAGCATATATCTGTTCTCAAACTAAGCTCATGCTCCATTCACCATGATGGTGTACCCTACAAAAAAACACAACAGAAACTCTTCTAAACTAGCATATCAAAGCATTAAACACTAAATCTCCCACTTAACGTTAATCTTGCACAAACAACATTATATAACACTTAATTTTGGCATGTACTGCCCCTTGTGAGTGCCATGGCAAAGCATGCTGGGAAATAGAAATCCTAGCCCAGTTTTGGTTAAATTGAAGTTAGTCTAAATTAAAAGGAACGAGTTAATAAAACTCCAAACAATGAAACAATTCAGATAAAATGTGTCAGTTTTGAGAGCTTGTCGTGGAAAAAGCATCTTTAATAATTATCATGGTGAAGCTGGAATTGAAAAACACAAGCTAAGTGTCTTTAAAGGTTTTATTCTTGCCAAGAAGGTCACTTCGGACATACAGGTTGTCTGCAGTCAGGAAAGACAAAGTGGAAGCCTCACACCCATTCTTTTATACAGTGGGTAAGGGCTTCAACACAATAACAAAATCCTTAGTTGGTGTTATCTGCAGCTTTCTCACCTTGGAGTTTCTGATAACGTCTTCAAGGCTGCAGACAAAGAACACTAGTTATATTAAGAAAAGTATCAAAGTTTATCAAACAAAAATGTGTTTACTACAGAAAACTAGAATTCCCCTTATATTTAACAAAAAACACCTTACAAGCTTAATATAATTAAAAATGCCTTATATGGTTTGATATAGTTGTTAAAAAATTCCCTTACAAGCTCAAAAGAAAAAGAATGTTCTACTCATAAAAGTTAATTTGTTTGAACTAATTTATTTATTTTGAGTTCTTCTCAAACAATGAATTATTTTGAGTGTTCACAGTGTAAACATAGCGCAGTAGGGTTTTCAGAAAGGTGATTTTTACCCTGGATAATAATTTAATACCCATTTTGGAGATTTTTCACTGCAGAATACGATAGAATTTTATTATGTGTATTTATATTTGAGGTAATATATATTTTTCATTGAGGATGTTTGAAGCATGTTATGAAGTTGTAATTTTGTGGTCTTATAACAAAATTAAGTATCAACCTTATGTTAAAAAGGAGCATGAGAGTTAAAGTAACACAGTAAGTAGGCTATTTTAGGTAATTGGTCTCATCCTCATAATCACGGCTGCTGACTCAGGTTTCATTTGCATGGTGAATACAGCGTCTCCTTCACCCACTAGAGAGCAGTATAAACCAAGTCTTAAATTGTTGCAGTCTCATACACCGAAGACCTTGATGATCCATGTAGGAGGTGCAGTCAGGGGGAGAGTCTGTAGATGTGCTCAGGAGGCCTCAGGGCAGAGCTAAAGGCCTCCGGGAAGAGTTCAAAAAGTGTGTACGATGTCAGGTTTGGATGCACACAGCATACAGAGTGAGAAGATTTGAGAAGATGCCATGTTGGATCAAAATCATCACCTGAGAGATCATAGAGGCTTGTAAGAGAACACAAGTGTGACGTGTGTGTGTGTGCGTGTGCCAGTGTGCATGTACATTTGTTTCTGCATGCATTAATCTTGCAGCTTATATGTGTGTGTGTGTTTGTAAGGTGAGATCAGGAAGGGAAGCCCCGGTTTAAAAGCTCTGCCCAGATGGCAAATGTAATGAGGAGCAGCAATGCTGAGGTGCATTCTCTGACCCTGCCACCTTCGCTATACTCTTCCCTTCCTCCCCAGGGACATGTCCATGAATAATGCATGGATCAATTATTACTTCTAACATGTTGCTGTATTTCCTCCAGAGCATTGCGAACACAGACGAGATTGCAGCGGGTTACCCAGCAATCTGCTTTTATGTGGTCACTTGGAAGACTTTAACTATGGGAAAAAAAAATCTACTGAACATTTAACACCCTTGACAGATTTGTGCATTACTGTTGTGGTTCACCTTTATCGAAAGTTGCAGAGGTTTGCATGGTGAGGTCTGATACAACCATGACTCATAGCCTCTGATGCTTTCAAATTCAGCAGCCTGGGGACTCAGAACCAAGTTCTAGCGCGCTTGTGTTATTGGGTGTGTAAAATGCCAACATATCATACGTATTTCTGACATAATTTAGTGTATTTTTTCTGCTGTCAGTTTCTCATGGAAGCCCAAGAGGTCATGAATTATTGATGTTTTCCAGCCTTCGTTTTGTGTTTTCTTGTGAACAAAGTTTTCTCGTTAACAATTTCTAAGCACAATATGTATACTTTGTATTTACGTTAATTTTTCCATTGATCAGTGACTTAAATAGCTCTATTATGTCTGTCGGTGTAGAGTGACCTTCAGTTACTAACAATTTCAAACAATTTGCGTAGTTATGAGCACAGGAAAAAAAAAACATTCAATGTCCAGCGGATTCACAATAGAGGGTATGCACGTGACATCACCCTCAGCAATTTCACTCTCGAAATTGTGATGACTGACAGTGATAAATATTTAGGTACAGAAATGGCTAATATAAATGTCAGGAAAACACGATTTCTGGCTGCATGTCAATATCTATGGATCACTGGATCTTTGGTAAGTTGTAAAGAACATTATATTAAGCCCAACCTTTAGTTTAAACTGATAACCGTTTGTTTTACTCGCGTTTCCCCTATTAAATCCAGTCATGCAGCAACTCTTCTGCATTCTGCCACTCACTCATATCCGTACACAAATAGTTTTGTTTACCCTCGTTCTTGTAGTATTATCGATGGATCGGACACAGGTGTTGGAAGTTAGAATCCACTCACTGGTCAAGTTTTTGTCCAGTGCTGAATTCTGCACGCACACAAATTCTCTCTAACAAAATGCAGACATTATGAAAATAGAGATTTATTGTGCACTCAGCTTCACTGATTAATATAACAGAACTTTGGGAGATCGCTTTCACTGAATGAGAGACAGCTTTTAGGGATTATAAAGGGATCGCTCTTTGTGCGCTGTCTATACAATATAAAAAAATTATTAATAAGCCTATAATATATTCAGAATTTAAATAAAACTCATGTTTTTCATTCTTGTCAAGCGGCCACATACACGCTTCAACACATAGGCCCATATAAATGCGGGATTCACTCTCGAAATTGTGATGACTGACAGTGATAAATATTTAGGTACGGAAATGGCTAATATAAATGTCAGGAAAACACGATTTCTGGCTGCATGTCAATATCTATGGATCACTGGATCTTTGGTAAGTTGTAAAGAACATTATATTAAGCCCAACCTTTAGTTTAAACTGATAACCGTTTGTTTTACTCGCGTTTCCCCTATTAAATCCAGTCATGCAGCAACTCTTTTGCATTCTGCCACTCATTCATATCCGTACACAAATAGTTTTGTTTTTACCCTCGTTCTTGTAGTATTATCGATGGATCGGAATGACAATAATTTGCATAACACACGCTCAATCATGACCAAATAAGGGCTTGCTGCTGTACCTGTCTCTCCCGCCCGCTCCCTCTCTCGCACGCACAAGCCTAGAGCATGCGCAGAAAGGCGGAAAAGGTGTGCCATTATCAAAACCGGTATCACAATACATATTGGCCGACAGTGTTTTGTCTTGTCATTTTTTATTGTAAATAATTAAAACTTTAATAGAGTCACTTATTCTTTATCTAACACAGCCTAATGTGTTTTAAATGTCTTCACGTTTTTAATGCTTTAGTCCATGTATTAGAATGGTAAGCATTCAGAATGTATCGCTCTCTACGTCTGAAACATAATGGTAATGATATGATCTGCCTTTGGCTTGACTTCGTTATCAAACAGCTAAGATACCTTATTTACAGCAGCACCATCTTTGATTTTCAACGGGAATGAAAGCAAGGCTCTGCATGAGGATAGACATAGACCTACATCTCTTCAGTGTATTATACTATTATTTCATGTGTTTTTATTATGCTTTAAGACAAACAATGTGCAAATTCATAAGTCATTGCTCTAGTATTTTCTCCTTAAAACTGCAGTTTACCAAAGACTTGAAGGTTTGAAATCGTTCTCTACATCACAAACGTTGTAACCAATTCCATCAGCGTGTGAGGCGGCATTTAGCATAGCATTAACTATGCTGGGAAGCAGGGGGTCTCAAGAGAATCAGGACGGCAAATGGGAACATGGTTTGTGTAACATTAGCAACACATTTTGACCTTATTCAGAGCAGCCATGACAGGTATGAAATCGAGGCTGCGAAGCATAGACTTGCCGTGTTTTCAATGGCATCCGAGCTCCTAGATCACTTATCATTTTCCACAACTCATGTTGTCTGGAGTTTTTTGCTCACTGGAATTTCTTCGAAAGATATTTTTGCAGTGCTTCGTCAGTAGAACAATCCAAAAACACATGAAATAATAGTATAATCCACTGAAGAGATGTAGGTCTATGTCTATCCCTCATGCAGAGCCTTGCTTTCATTCCCGTTGAAAATCAAAGATGGTGCTGCTGTAAATAAGGTATCTTAGCTGTTTGATAATGAAGTCAAGCCAAAGGCCGATCATATCATTACCATTATGTTTCAGACGTAGAGAGCGATACATTCTGAATGCTTACCATTCTAATACATGGACTTGTTGATGAGCCATGAGTTTCTGCTTTATACGTACGGCTGGCATTGAACCAGTATTTCCACATGTGTAGCGTTTACTGCAGTAAAGTTGACAGAGTGGATCAGGTAGACCGGTACAGTCAGCTGGTGCGAGTGAGTGGAGGCGGGGCTAATATGCATATTCAAACTTACTGATGAATGATTATGAAATAATGTTTAACAGATGACAGTTTTGATCTTTTGTTGAGATTGTGAAAATAAAAATAAAAACAAGACAGAAAAAAAACTTCCTTTTTGTTTTCTAAAACTTTCAACAGCTTATAGTGTCTCCCTTCATACAGAGAAATTATCACGTGCAATCTTTTATGATTCATGCCATGCATTTGAAGTCTTCACTTTTGATTGTTTAACCCACATGCTGTTATTATACCAGACAAGCAATCTGCCTTCAAAATATTTCTGAATATTCTCATGGCATGAGTCCTGATCTAGAATTAGTTTCTAGGATTACTTTTAGTTAAACAGCAGAGGGATCTGAATTACGTTTCTCTCTCCCACGCTGAAATTCAGACCCTGTTCTGCATGTAATTTTCTCATATTAATCCATCAACTGCCAGCTAATCCTCAAATGAAGAATCTTGTTTTAAGAGTTTGTTGGGTCTGTAAAGGCGTTCAATACAATTATCTCTGCTTGCTTAAAGGGTCTGGAAGATGATATACGATTTTATAACAAGAGCGAGAGTGGGCTGTGGTTTATATTTCACCCTGCGGTATTAATTCTGTTCCTCATCTGATTAGCGAGACTTCCTGTAATGCAGTGACATAATGCAGTTGTTCGTAGGTGGCCAGTGAGAGGATTAGTCAAGGTCTGGTGACATAAAAAGGGGAAAAGTTTAATAAATACTGCGCAGAGCGAGTGTTTCGTGTGTGTGAATGTGTTGTCCGTGTGCAGTGTGCCAATGCTAAAGTGAAGGGAGCAGAGGTTGTCTGTCACCTGTCACCTGGCTGCTCACCTGTGACTACCTGCAGCTGTCAGTGCCATCTGTTTCCTACAGGCCTCTGATGTTATGCACAGAGCTGTTCTAAAACACCTAAGAGCACACATTTTACACAACATAGTCCATCACACATCTTACAATAATACAAATATAACTGTTTATTCAATAATATGTATTAATAAGACACACCCCTCCCTCCTTCCAGCCCAGAGATGTATAATTGCTCTAGAAACGTACACAGGATGGCAAGTTGGCGGTCAGGAGAGGGTGCTAAGGAGATCCTGTGCTCTGTAACGAGTCTTTTCCTAGTATTTCAGTGGGGTGCATGCAATAGAGTCTTAGAACTCTCCCAAGTGTGTCGGCTTTCAGAGCAGCACGTCCGCCATGCTGGTTAGGGGCGCAGGGGATGGCCAGGTGACCTTGTGTGTTAAGTCTACGGTCAGTCGCCTTTGAGTCTCACGTAGGTCTCCATGCTGTTTCATAGGGCAGGTGTGTGTAGCTCCGCCTCCAGTGGCTGTCAGCCAATCAGTCTGTTCCTGCAAGGAAGATTGAGGGCAGGGCTTATGCAGGAAGCCATGTTTCATTTGGCAGTTACTGCCACACTCAGGCAAACCCTGGCTAGTGGAAGACTGCTTTTTGGAAGACGAGAAGATAGGGGAGAAAAGTATTGGCTTGTTTTCTTCGAAGACCTGATTAGAAAAAGGTGCGTTGGCTTTCAGGTTTCAGTTTGAGTTTTTTTTTTTTTTTTGCTTAACTTGCAAATCATGTCTGGGTGAGGAGGTCTCGAAAAGTCCAATTAGTCCATTAACGACACAGCTTTAAGAAAGACAATTAAAAAGGGGGAAAGAATATATAAAAACAAGTTTGCACAAGGGAAAATATGGCAGAGAAACAAAAACAGGTTAATACATATTTTCCATTAAATATAAAAGCAAATTTCAAGGAAGTACCCATCAGTTCTTCAAAATGACATTTTCACTGCGGGTGAAATGGCCTTTAGTTGCTTCAGATAATATCACAATTTAATAAAAACAAATACAAAAGAAACTCAAATCTGTACATGTCCACAGTCCATATGGCTCACAGCAGTTTTGGCAAGACCAGGCAGTCCATCTCCCCAAAAGCACCCATTTACAGTACTGTCAACATTTTTTGATTGCATTTAATATTACTTTTTAATCATTCTTTGATTTATATACATATATTTTTCTCTTTTACTCCTCTGAGATAGATAGTATGAAATAAATTTTGTCACAAAAATACAGCATGGAAATTTGATAAGCGTTCCCTTGATCGTCTCACTCTTTTTGCATGCTTAAATTGAGGGCAAATGAAACAGAGGGTGGACTCAATGTGTCCTTGAGAACTTGCCCTGATTTAAAAGAGAGAGCGAGAGTCAGGAGAGATCTGAGACCATAATACTAGCCACTTCACAGCAAAACCAGGTCTGTGTAGAAGAAAGAGCGCGAGATCAAGCGAGCAAGGCCCATTTGACAATACCAAAATTGGGTTTACGATCTGAATGTCACTTTATCTCCATGTTGTCTCCTCCTCCGCTGCTTTCTCACCGACTGGATAAAGTCCCACACACACAAAAAAAACCTCTCAGTTCATCGTCTGCTAATGTCCTCGGGTTCCTCGGTTGCACAGGGAAATTATTGCTCACAGCGCTGGGCTATTGCTCTCCAGTTTGGCTTTTATTGAGTCAATCGATCGTTACTTCGCTCTATCTCTCTCTCTCTCTCTCTCTCTCTCTCTCTCTCTCTCTCTCTCTCTCTCTCTCTCACTCTCGCTCACACACAGAGCTGAAGGGAAGGTTAATAGCAACTGGACACACAGGAGAGGGTTTGGGAGATTGCTCAGGAAATGGAGCGTGACTTTGAAGCACACATGAGGGGGCGTGCACGCGCCGCATTCGTCCTTGTGTTCTCAACATCTCCGTCGGGCCAGGTAACTACATCGCACGCACGCGCATAAATGTTCCCCTCCCCCACCCTCAAAGGACCTTGTTTCTCGCCTTCCGCTCAATCAGCAAGAATTCATTCAGTGTCTAATTCACAGAACAGGATCTTGCTCTCATCATTAACACCAAAGCACACTCTCCTCCAAGAATCCAACTTAATGATCTTCTGGTTTTGCTCCTCATAATTTAATACCTCTAAAGCCGTCTTCCTTTCCACCAGCTAACTTCAATCACTGAGCTGCCCTCAGGACTTTCAGAGTCTCTACTTGCCAGCGAATAAATCGCATAACCAAACTTTCTCCAGACGTTATCTTGCTACACATTACAATTCCTTTTAAAAGGAATGTTCCAGGTTTAATACAATTTAAACTGCACTTGTGGCATTATGTTGATTAACACAAAAATTTAATTCATTTTGTCCTCCTTTTTAAAAAGAAACAAAATCTGGGTTACAGTGAGGCACTTACAATGAAAGCGAAGGCTACATATGAACGGAAATGCTAACATGCTCACTGTTTTAATAGAATAGCCACAAGACATAGAAATTTGCATGTTAACATGATTTCTTCATCATCATTACCCCCCAAAAAAAAAGAAAAGCGCCTAACTAACCCTTGGTATATGAACAGCTGTAAATCCTTTAAAAATGAACCCTATTCACTTCCCTTGTAAGTGCATCACTTTAACCCCCTTTTTTCTTTTTCTTTTTTTTTTATAAAGAACTAGTTTAAATACATTTTGGTTGCAATCAACACAATGTCCAAATGCTGCCAATTAAGCTTAACTTGTATTGAACCTGGAATATTCCTTTAACATTCAACTTGGCCAATTCACCTCTCATTGAGACATACGCGTACCATAGTTCAACATGCTAAATACGTTCTGCATCATGCACAAACCCTCACTGACATCCTCTATACATTCTACCGACTTCCTGTTGCATTTTCCTTAATATTTTTCATTTGATTCAGGACACAGCTCAAGGACATTGAGATGGCCATGCAAACACAAATATGAATCAACAAATGACCTTTTTCACACAGAACGACAGCAAAACCAACCTTGTGAACCTGTCACATCTGCATCCACTCAGGTCGCACCTTCCATATTTGCGGCAGTTGCAATTGGCCCACAAATGATTGCTATCATAATCACAGAGCAGTTCTCTTCCCTTCTGAAGGACAAAAGGTCACCATCTGTAAAATGGTTGACCAACTCTTTACTCAAACACACACATTGCAAACAATGTACGGAGTGTGGTGTGTGTGGACCGGTAAAATGCCTGTGATTCTAGAAGTCACAGCGCTTCCTCTTGGTTATGTGTCAATTATGAAACCTGGAGAAGGTCATCAGTCAACATCTCCAGGCAGATTAAAATGCCCAGACTCGACCGAACCATTAAAATGATCAACTGTGGTGTGTGAGCCAATGTATTTACACATGTGTGCCCAGACTGCCACACACACACTCAAATAAATAATGGAAGCAGATGTTCATTTCGCATCATTCTGTCTCTTTCACACTCTAATAGACACGTCTAAATGCACACAAACAATGCGTCATTGATCGGCTCATTTAAATTAGCATATTTAAATTTCTCATCCGAGCTGCTTGAACGAGCGTTCCCGGAAAAGGAGTAAATAATTCAAGCAATCATGGCTGGACTCCATGTAATCCCCTGTACAAATTCCATCAAAGAGCTATCAAACAACTGCCCCGAATAATCTGCACTCGTTTGCCAATGATACGGATGCTGCTCCGAGCCCACTGGCCATTAAACATTAATAGAGTCGTCACAAGAGAATTTACTTGTTTTTTTCCCCCTTTTTTTGGATCTTCCAGCCTGCAGGTGTAGCCACAATTAAACCAAAACAGATGCGTTTGGGTTGTGGATTCAATCTAAACTCATTATTATCGTCATCGGGTCGTTTTTGAGAATATCAGTGGAAGGAACTGGAAATAAAGACTTTTGACTTTTGTTTTATTTTAAAAGCTGCCTGATCACAAATTCTGGACGATACCATTGGTTTCCCTGGCAGTGGCCCAAAAGAAATCAGTGTACACCTGCTGACCAATAGAACTGGATTCTCTTTAAATGGACCAATAAAATTAATTTTACTGCACTCCTTTCTATAGTTCGGATTGGCACAGAGCAGCTGTTGGCAAAGTGATGGCAGGTAAAAATGAACCAGTGAGTCTCATCTGCTGGAATCATTATGATATTAGATAATAATCTCTCTCTCCCTCGCTCTCGTTCTCAAACCAAAAATCTTCGTTCAAACAAAAAGCAACCGCAGGGAAAGAAAAGTCAATTGAATTCTTCAGTTAGGATATTGTTTGCATTTTTCTTTTGATACTGTGATAGAACTCAAGTAGGGCATGTGGGGGCACAGAAACATGTTTGCAGGGGATTATAGGATCATATGGTGGGTCAGGTGTCATGCCGGGTCAGTGGACATATATATGAGCTGGTTCGACCGAGAGAGGCAGGGATTTTCCTCTCATTGCTGAGAGCCAGGGGCTGCTGTCTGATCTCTCCCCATTCAAAAGCGAGCGGCCGTTCATACAGCTCTTCCTGCCCCCTTTGCATGAAGGAAAATGGAGTTCTCATTATCAATGTAGTCCTTCACCCTCCCTGTGTGCGCCCCCTGTGCTATGAAGCATCAGCTCTGGGGGCATCTTTCCTGCCATTCTGGTGGGAGGGGGAGTCTGAAGTCTTTACGGTTTTGCGTGGAGGACTCTGCTCTGCTACAAGCTCATGCAGTGAAGGTTCCTTGTACATGGCCACTGAGGAAAGAGAAGAACAAAGACACACTGATGTTATTTAAAGCAACAACAGAGGAACTAAAATAAGTTATAGTTTATTTAATAGTGCATCTATTTATGACAGTGGAAAATGTAAAGCCTCAAGAGTCTGCAACTGAAAAACCCATGTTTATTGATCAGTAAACTGAATATTGGGAGGGCCATTAGCTAATCCAAGCAAATTGTTATCCAGTCTAAACTACAAACTGGATATTAGCTGGCTATGCTGGTTATTCACTAGTCCAGGCAGGTTATTAACTGCGTTATTTTCTGGTGCAAACTGGTTATTAAGTGGTGTAAGGTGGATATTATCTGGTCTTAATATGCGAGCTGGTTATTATCTAGTCTTTCGTTAACTCAAAAGAAAATAAAAGTTCTAAATACTAATAAAAGTTAATTTGATTGAACTAATATGTTTAATTTGAGTTTGCCCCACTCAAACCAATTAATTATTTAGAGCATTAGGGTTTACAATGTGATTTATTCTGGTGCAACATGGTTTTTAGCTGGCATAAAGGGTTTTTAGCTAGTCCAAGGTGGCAATTAGCTGGTCTATGCTAGAGCAAGCTGGATATTAGTCATTAGTCAGGGCAAGCAGGTTATTAGCTTGTCCAGGTTGATTATTAGCTGTTTGAACAGGCACTATGTTTAACCACCTTGTTTGTTACTGGTCCAAAATGGTCTACTAGCATATCACCTGCTTGGACCAGCTAACAACAAGCTTAAACCTACTAGAATATTTTAAAAAAATAGTTATAACAAAAATTATGGCATTGTAAAATAGTTAACATTTTAGGCTAGAAATTCAGATAGTCTGCATCTGAATTTGCCTTAAATTAATTTAAAACCTGATCTAACCTTCGATGACTTTAGGTAGGAAGTGTGCAGCTGCCTTAGTCTTCTTCACGCGGTTGCCCTTCATTACTTGGCCGTCCCGGTTGATGCCAATGTACCACGAGCGTCCCGACTGGCTTTGGCGGTACAGCATGGAGGAGTACGTCACATAGTAGTTCTCAAACACACTCTCTTTGAATTTGCACTCGGGGTTGAAATGCTCCTGCCAAAGAATGAAAAACACAAATATGCTAATGAGCACAGAGTTCTGAAATGCATGCACATATGTGACAAAGTTAGCATGTTGCGAACAGAAATAACATTATGCCATATTTTTGATTGATTGGGCTGCGCCTATAGAGGGATAGGGGAAATCTCATCATGGTGTTTTTTGAAAGCAATGTTCTCCAGAGAGCAGGAGGTAGATTATACTACTCATCAACTGCGCATTCATTTGCATGACTGATGAACTTTACACTGTCCCCAAAGGTACTCAGAGAGTAGAGAAGCGGTGAGCTCCACTCAACATACATACAGGCATGCAAATGTAAACACGCAAACTTGAAAGCAGAACCCACAAATCTACAGATACTCAAAATGTCTCGACCTAAGATGAAGAAAAACACACTCCGCTTTCAACCTAAAACTTTAATTTAGCTGATTCCGTACATAACCTCGCTGTTCCCATTCATCTCCCTTTCGCTAAGAGCCATTCCCACCAATCCAAGCTGCTGTAGCCGGTTGACTGTAACTAGGAGCGACATGTATACATCTCTCTTAGTCTTCGTCAGGGTCCTTGCCCTGTCAGAGAGCAGACCCAATCAGTAGGATTGATTTACTGAGGGTAGCCAAGCAGAAACGGCTGACTGAAGCCTTTTGGCAAGCCACCGGAGACGGGGAGATTCGGGCCGAGTGAGGGTAAGAGAAACGGAGAAGATGCTGAGGTCTCGAAGGGGATGAACGCGTTACAGGGAGTTTTTCTTCCCCAATATTAAGCAGCTTGAGTGAAAACTAGCGAATACATCCAAATTTCTGCCTGTCTGCTTTTAGTCTATGCAACATTCAGGTTTTTTTTCTTAGATTTGTCTTCATCAGCTCTCTCGTTCTTTTTCTTACACTTATTTTATCCAACCTCCCTCCCTCCTCCTGGCTTATGCATCAAACTAAGCAGCTTTTGCCTCACGTATTTGATGTCCTCAGAATCTCGCAGACGGAGGAGATCAATAGATGATCAGCCTCATGGAATACTAATAACAATCTTATCGTGTGAATCAAGTTACCATGGCCACCGTGAAGGACATAGTCACCCCCAACCTCAAATTTTCAAGTTCAATCTTCCAATATATGACCCCAAAGTAAACCATTGACTTATCACTAACATGCATCACATCATAGCTTGTGGTGGTATAATCTTAAGTCATTTAGGAAATTGATCTCTATCCTCTGACTTTATCCACCAGGAGTCATTTAACATTTCAATGCCAAAAAACTCCATGATCCATGAAATTCAGCTATATATTTTCACACATAAACATTCATTAATACTACTGTGATCAGTGTTTGGGGTAATGCATTACAAGTAACTTGAGTTACGTAATCTTAAAAGTACTTTTTTTAAGTAACTAGTAAAGTAATGCATTACTTTTTAAATTTACTACAAAATACCTGAGTTACTTTTTCCCATTTATTGACTGATAGCTCTCTTAGCCATATGTTGAGTGAAATCATGGGTAAGTACATCACAATCAGTGAAATGCAAAATCACGCAAATCTCCAATAATTAAATATGTTAAAAAAAAAAAATAATTTTGAATGCATTTACTCGTACTTGCTGCTGACCTTCGATGATTCCGTCAAACCATAAGCAAAAATGACAAAACTGAGTTGACTGCAATCCAGAATGGCAAAGCTTAATGCTAATCGCTGAAGTAACCCTTTAACAAAGCAGAAAAAAGCGCACGGCGCAAGTGCACTTAGTCTGAATCCACTTTTGCTAGTTTAACGACGGGAAAAATGGTCAGCGCGCCCTGGCGTATGGTCCAAAAGGACTGTCCTTATTCTCTTAATGAGTAATGCCCTTGCGCTTGCACCATGGTGGATATTTACATGGCGGAATATAGACACCCTCAACCTGATGAGTCAGTTTAAAAATGTATGTATTGCCATGATTGGTTAAATGGTAAAGTAACCAATTTAATTGGTCATTACTGCAAATAGGTAATTCTGATACATGCAATGACTATCAATTATGACATGTAGGCATTTTTATCTTTATGTACTCAATAATAATCTTTTTATCTTGTAATCCTTTTATTTTTAATATTTGGCATGTTTGTGTGCTGTGCATATTACTAACGCGCCCTTTAAATAACACAAAAACTACTGCGTTTTCAGTTGCCTCAAAATAGCAACGCGACAACAATGTGCCTGAACACACCTCGTTTTCAGACCAGCACGCCCATGAGCTCACAAATCGACACGAATGCATTTGCTATTTAAATAACGTGGCGCAGGACGTGAAAATGATAACTACGTTGAGCTGAAACTAGCAAAAAATCACTTGCAGTGCACCTGGCACCACATTGCGCAGGTGTATGATAGGGCCTTATATGTTTCCCTACAGATAGCTACAGCGCTGACTTGGAAATGTATTGTATAATGTTGCTTGAATCTTTAAAGCTTAAAAAATAAGAATAATTAAACATTTTCTTGAATTTATTAAAGTGTGAACACATTCTAACACAAGATGCTCATCAAAACACACACCCACAGATTCCACAGCCACCACGGGACCTGAGCTATGACGTCCCAATCCAAGAAGTTGTGCAAGCTTCTTGTCACAGCTCTTGGTTCAGAGAGCATGAAATTGACAGACAGAGAGTGTGGGATCCGACTGCTGTGCTGTTTCTATCTCTCGTCAAAGTGGAGTTAATGACCTTGTTACTGCCACTTGGCAAACTAAGAAACACTTTACTTGGGGGCAGTTTACAGAGCCCGCTCAAGTGCTACAAAGAGCAATCTGGAATGTTCCACAAGGCCAGTCGCACCTTTAACGGCCATCACAACAATAACTAAAAGAGGAAGAAAAGTTTAACAGTGATGTAAAACTGCCAACGACAAGGAAAACATACGTTACGCCGCATTTAAAACTCACTTTAATGAGACCATATAACAAGTTATTTACAAAGTGTTGCAACAGAGCAGCTTGGAAATTTTCTTGAAATTTTCAGACCAACGTGACCTCTATGTCCATTAGATTCTCAGCAGGAAGTTCTGGAAACGTAACACAATGCTGGAGACACGGTTGAATAATTGATATCAATTATGCTATTTCAAAGACACATGCATTATTCAGTGAAACTTTGTATTAGTCCCAAATCCATGACTACAGCTATAGGCGTTACACTGAGGAAGTAGACAGAGAAATATGCCCTTCATCTCAAGATCATGCGAAACACACGAAACAAGCATGCCACAAAGGAACACTGGGAAATCAAAGTTACGACTCAAGCTGTAAATGAGTGCCATGCTTCCTGTGAGTGGAGAAGGCCTATAGCACTGGCGGAGAACGGAAAAGAGAGGAGTTGGATGGCCAGCAGCTAATGAAGCATGCTGTGGAAAAAAAGTGCTGTATTTGCAAAATATTAGCTTTTAGTATCTTATTTAGTCCAACAATACAGGTATTTTTGAATGGCCATCAATAAAGAGTTCCAGGGATGATGTCATTTTGTAGGCCAACCCATAGTCACCCGGATTCCCTTGACAAAAAGTCAATGGGATTTTTCCATTGGCTTTTGGATTATTGCATAAAATAAGCTCCAACAAAGTTAATGGTTCTGTAGGATTGAAAATAATCAAATATATTTGAAAATGAACAAAGACATTTGCTTTACTGTTTCAACCCTCATCTTTCTTACCACAAGGGCCATTTGGAATTCCTAAAGATGAAGAGATGTTGATAGGCATGTAGGCCAAGATGTGTGTACACTGGGGGTCTATGAATTGTCACACCTTTATGGTGGGGGAAGTTGTAATTATCTGATTGGTCAGTTTGAATGTCTCACATTTGGGTTTTAGTCACATGGTCAAAGAAGGGATACAATAATATTGCAACTGTTGCTCTGGCTCTGTTATTCTCTGGCTCTCTCCTCTTGGGGCCTGCTCTCTGGCTCTTGTTTTCGCTTGTGCTTCTTTGCTGGAGGTGGGAAGCTAAGGTGGGAAGCTCCAGGGTGTCCATGGCAGTCCCCCAGGCTCAACTCAGTGCCTGAGTTTTTGTGCATGATTTACTGGTTCACGACCTTGGATACATGCGAGTTGATTGAGACATAGGTGGTAGTAACGGTATTCACCAGCAGGGGCTGACTGGTCCATGCTAACCAGGCTAAACCCTGACTCTTTGGTTTCCACACCGGATCTGATGCTGCCTGACCGAAAGTGGCCCCTACAGTGCTGTAATCTCTGTCTGTATGTCATTTGGGGCCAGTCTCATCCATGATCATATCTCAACATAAAGCTCCTTAGTGGGGCTTATGTTTCGTGTGTGTGTGTGTATTTTCTTCTACCCAAAATGTAGTTTATGCCTTAGTTAATCCTTGTGCGGTAATGTGTCTCCCCACTTATATGTGTCGCTGTTGTAAGTTTGTGTGTTCAGCAAATGTTCAGTGACATACAACATTACATAAGTCTATAAAGCATGCAGGGCTACATTAGGAAACATCAATGGATGGATGAAACAAAAGCAGGCGAGGCCGTAATCAATTTACACTCTGCCTATGGTGACGTTTACTGATGGTTGTGCAGCTGGTGAGCGTGGGCGGGGCTATCCTAGACCGCTGATGACATTTATCTTTGTTTTGATGGATGAATGGAGAGTCCCTGTCAATAAGAATTATGTCATGGAATGTTAGACGGCATCTCCTGTTTTAATGAATGGTCTGGAACAGGGCTGTCATTGAGGGGACAACCAGGAAGTGTTACTAATAAACATGTGGCAAAGAAAATGGATCAAATTTGTATTCGTGTGTAAAGTGTGGAGCACATTTACAATATCAAAGTGCCGACAGCATCTAAACTTTAAACGTTTCACGTTTGCTTATTAAGGTTCAATGAAAAATCGAATAGGTTGTTTGTATTTATAATAAATGAGATTAATTAAATATGTTTAACACCATCACATTGATTTGTTAACCAATTTACCTAATTTGACTTCATGCTTTTTCATTTGTTGTGTAATGTCGAAAGATTGATCGGAACTGTTGTGACACCAATGACACACTTGAATCTGTAATGAGTGGAATGCATTCACTTTCAGTGTATAGTATGTATGCACAGCATGTGCATTTTCTGATGAACTAGATTTTCCCAAATGTGCAGTAGAACACAGCATGAGATAGTGTATCCCACTGTGCAGTGCACTCGACTTGACCTTTCCCTTTCCAGTGAGATGAATAAACTGTTAGACAAATCTAACAGTTAGTAATGTGACTCATTATTTGACTGCCACTGAGTACAGGCATTTTTACACAAAATAGATTAAAAATATGAATCTTAATACAGGGCATGCAATGTTTTACAATGTATTGAACTACAGCTAATTATCATGGAATGAAAATGTTCAAGGAAGTCTTTAAGTGGCCTTCTAAGTCCCATGACCTTAAAGCCATTGAAAACCTTTGGGAAATTATAAACCTGAATTGTGATATGTCATGCAGGTCTTCCAATGAAGCTCAACTTTGGGAAGAACTTGAAGGGCCACTGAAGTGCCTTAAAACCTGCAGTATTATTTAAAGCATTGACGTAATGAAAGCATTGACTTCACTGAAACAGGAAGACAGGGCGGGACATATCAAACAGCTCCTCCCCTTTTTAAAATAGCCAATAGTATTTTGTTTATATGGTAAATGGACTGCATTTATATAGCGCTTTTAACAGACCAATGGCCATCCAAAGCGCTTTACATATTGCCTCACATTCACCCATTCACTCACTCATTCATACACCGACGGCGGTGTCAGCCATGCAAGGCGCCATCCAGCTCGTCGGAGCAGCTGGGGTTAGGTGTCTTGCTCATGGACACCTCGACACTTGGTCAGGTGGAACCAGGGATCGAACCACCAACCTTCTGGTTTGTAGACAATCTACATGAACCACTGAGCCATATATATATATATATATATATCGCAGCTCTCAGAGTTGCTGAGTCGTAAAGCTGCAGTTTCCTCCTCCTCTATATCGCTTTAAAATATCAAAATTCAAAATGAGTCCGATATGTTTTCTGGTGATCCGCTGTGCTATGATCCGCCTGTGCAGACTGTGTGAGGACAGACTGTGTGCGCGCACACCAAAGCGTTCATGAAGCCAGACATCATTCTCTCAATGAAAAGCATATTTACACTGTCTGAATCGTTCCCTATCCCATAGTGCACTATGTGCCATTCACCATGTAGAAAAGAGTAAATGTGTGAACAAGTGACAGATTTCAGCCACAGCTTCAGTGTCTATTTATAATGTAGGGGATGGGACGCTTTAGAATCTAGAGAGCATTTGATTGGACAGAAAATCTGATGAGAAGCTGAAGTGCAGAGTGATGCCATCAAAATCATTGATCCATACTGGCGGAAGTGAGAGACTGTAAGTTTTGAATGCTTATATCTTGTAAATGTGAATTTTGTCATAGTTTTGTTTTTGAGTGTGTATGTGAAGTTTTAGCTCAAAATACCCCACAGATAATGTTTTAAAGCATGTAAAATTTTTGAAGGTGAGCCTTTTTGTGTATGTCCCTTTAAATGCAATGAGTCATTGCTCCCAACCCCTTTCAAGAAGAGGCGGGGCTTCAAGAGCTTGTGTTAGCAGCTCAGATTTCCTCACGCAGGCGCACACTGAAAATGTCAGAAACTGTTCAACCTTTTACATTCAAAATTGTATGGTTATTGATGTCACTAACCGAGGAAGAAGCTAGTTGTAGTCCCTACCAGCCGTTTCTTGTAGTCCTTAAAAAGCGATTTCTTTAAAAGGAAATATCTCCCTTTGTTTTGAATTTTGAGCGTTGTAACTTTGCAGATGTTGTATGCTCAAACAGCAACATTACACACTAACTAAAGTTAAAAAAATGAAATCATAATCAACCACCCCTTTAAGGCTAACATATTCATACTAAAAGCCAAAACAATTCAATACCCAAAAGATTGTCTGCTTTAATAAAAAAAAAAAAACAAGGGAAAACCAACAAAATATTAATAACTGATTACATTTTAGTCAATGTATGCTTTATTTCCTGTGAGTTCTTTGTTTTTCTATGCCTTTTTGCATAATCAAATAAAACCCATATTTAATTATATGCTGGAGTTTGCCTTTCTTGACAAATAATTTTGTAATTTTAATACCTTAACCAACTTTAGTGTATTCTTCTTCCCAGTGTAACATACTCCTCATATTTAGATTTTTTAATTGAACCTAAAGTGTCATTAAAAGCAGATAGTGTGCAAATATCCCCTACAGACATCACTTAAAAAGGTTCCAGAAATTTCAGCTCCAACCACTTGTCAGAGGACATGGAAAGATTAGTATGTCTCTAAACTGTATATACATGATATCGTATATTAGTGTCTATCAACACATTCATATATACCTAAGAATACTAATGAGATCACCTTGGGCAAAGACAGAGAGGCCACAGAATAACAAGATTCTCAATTGAAGGGTAAAAGGGTTCATAAGGGGCTTATGGGAAATGGAGGCAGCTTAAAATGCCGCAGAGGGTTTATAGGGATGAACAGCTACAATCTGCAGTTCATTACCTGCAAGGGGGAAGGAGAAGATTACTGAATCACTTACACTTCTGTCTCTCTCTCTCTCTCTCTCTCTCTCTCTCTCTCTCTCTCTCTCTCTCTCTCTCGCCATCCCTCGACTTGTGAGGAATGCTGGGAATGAGTGTGTTTGGAAGCAATTGCATGTGTTCTACCTTGGATTCATATCTGTATGTCTCTGGCTTTTCATTTACCTTTACAAACCACATGTCTCTCTTTGAGTCTGCAGTTTGATGGGTGTGATTGCATCTCAGTGACGGAAGCATTTTGAATCTCAATACCATCCGTAGAGGAGAGAGTCTACAGAAACCATTTATCAAACCTAAGATAAAGGCACCACAACACACACTATACACATCTTGTCTTAGGTCACACAATCACACACACCCACACATGCACCTATTGTGCTCAGACAATGCCATTATACTGCAAGTTATTTGGTAGAAACTTTGTTTGAAGCAAGTCGTTTTAAATCGAAGCCTGTGTTGTCTGAATAATGGCTGATCATGGCAAAAGGCCCATAACTATTTCTGTCAGGAACCTTACAACTGTGTCAGCGCCTCCCACTCCCCATATCTTTCTCATGTTCTCTTTCTCACCCTCTCTCGCTTAGCCCAGGAGGGTTTTTCCAGAGCATACTGTCTATAAAATGGGTCAGGACGGGACCAGACTCTATTTTTATCAGGAAGCCATTTTCATAAATCCACAACAGGTATCTCATAGACCTCGATGCCCACATAACCATAGACCAATAGCGGGGAGGTTCCCTCAGCAGTCCATTCCCCATCGCTCTCCAGGGCTACACAACTGCTGCCTGGATTGTAAAAGACGCAGAACAATAAAGGCTGCTAATATAACATATGGGTTAGATTATGCTTTTTTTTTCTTTTTGGAGCTTGACAGTTACCATCCACATTAGTCTATAAGAGAAGCTCAGTTGGTGCATGGAATTTAATTTCCACCGTGATAGAGCCCTGGTGGTGGGAAGCAGAGGTGGGAAGCTCCAGGGTGTCCATGGCAGTCCCCCAGGCCGACCAGGACTCACCCTTGCCGGTCAGAGGGGTCAGAAATCACTGCGATGGAGCTCTGGAGGTGGGAGTTTCCAGGGTGTTCACGGCAGTCGCCTAGGCCAACCAGGGTGAGCCTTGGCCGGTCAGAGGGTCAAAAATCACGCGATGGAGCTCTGGAGGTGGGAAGCTCCAGGGTGTCCATGGAAGCCCCCCAGGCCAAGAGGGGTCAAAAATCACTGAGATGGATCACTGGAAGTATGAAAAGCTCCAGGAAATGACAGGCTGGTTTTCTAAAAATGCATCCCAACGAGGATACACCATTCTGGGGCAGTAATAAATTGAAATACACCCTGGAGAAAAATAAACTAAGTGCAAAAAGTCAAACATGGCCAGAGCTACATGCTCTCCAACCTCCCTGGCCATCCCAGGGAGGGTGCCTCAGTCCCAGTCACAGTCAGTTCTGTTGTCCCTCCTGGAGGTCGGTTGTAAAAACAAAAATCGATTTGTAAAAACATAAACATTATGTAAAAATATCCTCTTTTCGTTGGAAGAAATAAATATAATGTGTGTAATGATAATGAGAGAATATTGGGGTTCCCTGTTTTTGGCCAATTGATGTCCACTCTTTTAAATTTACACTCTTAAAAATAAAGGTTACTTATTGGGATCTATGGTTCCATGAAAAACCTTTATCACCATGGAAACTTTTCATTGCAAGTTCTTTAAAATGGAAAAAGATCCATTTAAGATAATTCATTGAGATTTTTGAAAGGTTCTTTGCGGAAGGCAAAATGGTTCTTCAATGGCATCGTTGCGAAAGCCCACTTTTGGAACCTTTAGGATTTTAAAAATCATTTGGAATCAGACTGTTATGGCTAATGAATTATTCAGACTATTTTGTGAACCATTTGATCAATTAACTTAAATAATCCACTCAAAGGAACAATGTGGTTGAAAACAAGTTTTGCTCAGCAACAAGCTGGAATGTTTCTTTTTCATTAAACAGAACAAATTAAACAAATTAAAGTTAAATCTAATTCTAATTAGGGGTGCAAATAACCATCATAGACAATTTTCTAAGGGTTGAGGGCTTCCAAATGTTATTTTAGCAGTTAAGAGTATTAATACATAAAAAAGTAAGGTTACATTACCATAAAACATCTGTTCCTTGCATGTGGCGTCCAACGTAAAATACTAAATAGAAAAAGGAGAGTTCTTTGAGATAGCCAAGACATTTGTATTTTATAGATGTGCCATATTCAAAAGTAAATGACAATGGCATATTATCATAACTGCATGCAATTTTTGTGGATTTTAACCTTTTAAATCATGCAGCTAAATGGCCCCTTCTAGATTTGACAGTGCATTTTAAACCTTAATGGTCATTAAAGGCTTTGCACCAAATGCTGCATGAGCACATGAAGAATTTCTGCCCAAGCGAATGTATGAAATCCATTATGTGGCAGAAGAGCACAATCCCTGAGGCAGCTTGTCTAATTTACGTGGGCTTATTACAATGAGATACTTATAGAGCTTGACAATATAGTGGCATATTATGAATGACCTTCTCTTTAGCTGCAGTGAGGAGGGGAGGGGAGGGGAATGGGAGCATGCGGAAGGGGAAAAATGCTCCGGGGACTGAGGTGTTTCCCCATTGGCTGTGTCCTCCGAGTCTCTGAGCCTCTCTCACACATTTGTCTGTTCTGGTACACGCGCTTTCTCTAAGCCGATGGTTATCAAACACACACTTGCACTCGCATTTAAACCCTGACGTATGCTTAAACAATCTAAAGCAAACACAGACACACTGGTGTCATAACAAAACCCGGTATGATTTCCTGCATTCAGATGCCAGTTAAGCAGCATTGTAAACATAGATATCATTCCTAAATTAATCATAACCCCCCTGACATTGATTAAAATACAAAATTTTACCCAGAATTCAATGTAATGTTCTCTGATTCGACTGCAAGCGAAAAATAATGTTTGTTTGAGTGCCAAAGACTGGAACAGGGAAAAGAAAGGACAAATTCAGATGGTTACAGTAGCAGGGAAAGGACAAATCTGTTAAGGACGAGTCCTAATGAAGGGAATCTGTGAAATTACAGGGACAGGACAGACAGACCTAAGACATGAAAAGGGGAAGGGAGGAGGGACAGTTTTAGGATAGCAACACAGGGCAGGGTGTCCCAAAGCTCACAGCGCATCGGTAAGCTACACAGGCTCTGAATTAGAGTCAGTTGCCTTTGAACCAAACGCCGCTCTCCACTTTCTGAGAAGAAAATCCCCTCATTTCTCAGTTCACAGAAAGGCAGGAGACAAAAGCTCTCTCATCCTCGCATTCTAATCGGCAGCTCTGGGATGCACACTCACACACACATATGCACAGCTTAACAAACACACACTCAATATCTCTCTCTGAGAGCTGTCTCATCACGCTCTCTGTTCTCTTTATCCTGCTCTAGCCGTGACACAGTCTAAATATCTGCTCCACCTTGCCTGCTAATGCTGCTTTCCACTCTACTCCACATCAAGCACAATTTGGGTAATTGGTCACACGGCATGGGCTAATCCCTTGTTATTGTTTTTATTTTTATAGGAAAGATTGACCTTTGGGAGAAGTAATAGCACATATCCAGTATGGCTGTAAGGTATAAGCAAAACAGGATTTGAAATGTTTCCAAAACCACAAGAGATGTATAACTCTGTTTAAGTTGTTAAAAGTGAGGTTCATCTTTTTAAAATGCTCTGTGGCTAAATACACTACCGTTCAAATCTTTTTGGGCTAAGTAATTATTTTAAACAAAGGACGCATTAATAAACAGTTAAAAGGTAAAGACATGATGTTACGCTATTCTTTTTATATATCTTCTATTTTATGTATAAACTTTAGATTTATCGAAGAATCTAGAAAGATGGTATCACGTTTTGCACAAAAATACTTAGGGAGGAAAATGTTGAATTTTTTTTTTCAACATTTATAAAAATAAGAAATGTGTCTTGAGCAGAAAATCAGCATATTAGAATCATTTCTGAAGGATCATGTGACACTGAAGACTGGAGTAATCATGCTGAAAATTCAGCTTTGCCATCACAGGAATAAATTACATATTAAAAATAGAAATATTTCAAAATACTACTGTTTTTACTGTTGGTGAGCATAAGAGACATTCTGATGCCCTAGGGTGTCCAATTTGGCTACTGGAGGGCTGCATCAAACCTGCTCCAACACACCAACCTGAATGTTTCTAGTCTTCCTGAAGACATTGATTACCGGTTTAGGTGTGTTTAATTATTATTTAAGGTACACTCTACAGGATGATAGCCCTGCAGGAACATGATTGGACCCCATAATACACTATTTTGCCAAAAGTTTTGGGACGCCTGCCTTTACATGTACATGAACTTTAATGTCATACCATTCTTAATCTGTAGGGTTTAATATGGAGTTGGCCCACCCTTTGCAGCTATAACAGATTCAACTCTTCTGGGAAGGCTTTCTATAAGGTTTAGGATTGTGTTTATGGGACTTTTTGACCATTCTTCTAGAAGTGCATTTGTGAGGTTTGGCACTGATGTTGGACGACAAGGCCTGGCTCACAGTCTTCCGGTCTAATTCATCCCAAAGGTGTTCTATCAGGTTGAGGTCAGGACTCTGTGCAGGCCAGTCAAGTTCCCCACACCAAACTCGTTCATCCATGTCTTTATGGACCTTGCTTTGTTCATGTTGGAACAGGAAGGGGCCATCCCCAAACTGTTCCAAGAAAGTTGGGAGCATGTAATTGTCCAAAATGTCTTTGTATGCTGAAGCATTAAGAGTTTCTTTCACTGGAACTAAAAGGCCAAGCCCAACCCCTGAAAAAAACACCATAATCCACCCTCCACCAAACTTTACACTTGGCACAATGTAGTCAAGCAAAGTACCGTTCTCCTGGCAACCGCCAAACCAAAACTCGTCCATCAGATTGCCAGACTGAGATCTGATTCGGTACTCCAGAACACACGTCTCCACTGCTCTAGAGTCCAGTAGCAGAGTGCTTTACACCACTGCATCCGACACTTTACATTGCACTTGGTGATGTAAGGCTTGGGTGCAGCTTCTCAGCCATAAAAACCCATTCCATGAAGCACTCTACGCACTGTTCTTGAGCTAATCCGAAGGCCAAAACAATGTTTGGATGTCTGTAGCTATTGACTGCAGAAAGTTGCCGACTTCTGTGCACTGTGCGCCTCAGCATGTCCTGACCCCGCTCTCTGATTTGGTCTACCATTCGTGGCTGAGTTCCTGTTGCTCCCAATAGCTTTGACTTTGTTATAATACCACTAACAGTTGACCGTAGAATATTTAGTAGTGAGGAAATTTCACAAATGGACTTATTGTACAGGTGGCAACCTATCACGGTCCCACGCTTGAATTCACTGAGCTCCTGAGAGCGACCCATTCTTTCACAAATGTTTGTAGAAGCAGTCAGATCATACTTTCATATGTTTGGCAATATAGTGTATAACCAGATAAGTTCAGCACCACGGAGAGCAACCTGGAAATTCAACACCATGGAGAGCGTCCGAAATCTTCAGTGTAAGGCCCAGAATGGATAACTTCACGGCATAAACAAAGCCTGATGTTTTCAGCACCAATGAAAGAGTCTTCATCGTCCTAATTGCGGCATCTTCTTTCACACCAGTTTGTTTGGCCAAACGCTTTAATATGAGGAGAGTAATTAAACTGTCTGCATAATTATTTACCTCTCTAAAAGCTGCACATCGTCAATTATCTGTGAATCATTATTGTGGAGACACATGGAGGGCACCTGCATAATTGTTCTAATTATGATAATCATCAATCCTTAAAAGAGCATTCAGTCACTTACAGAGGTGTAGAGATATCCCTCGCTGTTCATGCCCAGGTAGAAACCAGTCTTCGCTCCCTGAATCGCCACTATCCGCAGACCCACAGGAATCAAGTTGAACTGTGCTGTAGGATGAAATCAAGAAATAGATTAAATACTTGATGAAGAATAGCAAAGAGTGTCAGAGAGAATTGAATACACAGGTTGAAAACTGTGGTTGGTTGCAAACTGTCTTTTCCTGTTTAAGTGGGCGTTTTTTTGGCAGAATAAGCTGCAATGACAACCAGACTTTTTGCTTTTCTTGAGTCAAAAGTCTGGCTTTGCAAGACTAGGGACAACGTAACATAGGATGAAACACGATAACAGAGATGAAGATGAGAACGACACAGAATAGAGGATGTAAAACTGACAGGTATGGCAAAGATAATGGAATGAGGTGGGGGAAGGTATCCAGTAGGGACTATCTGCCCTACGTCTGTTGTCCTTGATAGAAAGATGGATTGTATTTGATATGGATAATTCATGGAACATCACTGCTTCTGAGAGATAGCAGAAGATTAAACATGCAAAATAAATGGCAATGAGAGGGAGGAAAAGACTAAGAGAGATATTCCCTCAAAGACCAAGGAACACTGGATAAATATTTCTGCAATTAGTCTTCAGTGAGATTTTCTTGCCAGAGTTTGACAGATATATGACAGTATGTAATTGCTGTCGGACATTATTGTAACGATTTAGCACCATCAAATTCACCTCATTGGGCGTGAAGTGTTTAGGATTCATGTCAGAGCGCCCTGTCACAACGTTCATGGGACGCTGCAGTAGTATGGTTATTTAATATGTGCGACAGTCATTTCAATAGACAAGCATGACATGTAAGCTAGTCCATGACAACCCAGGCAGGAATGTGCTACACTAGCGCACCCTGACAACTGCCATCCCAATAAAATACTTTTGTGGCTCATGGCACATCACATTCTCTCTCCGTACTGTCTATTTCCCTTCATGAACAGCATGTTATGGTGACTCAACCTAAACAAAGATTGTACCATTGAGACCTCAGGTTGAACCTGTACAGAAGAATTAACTTCCAGAAATGGAATACCAAGATCTTGGGTTAACTAAATATTCTTCAGTGGTTCTTTGCAGAAACTTAAGGTGCGTCCACACTGAATTAATTGCTGGAGTTCGCCACTGAACTACAGGCAAATCACCTGAACACCCTAACTTCTCATTTACATGAAATAAAACTCTTCTCAATCTCAACTTGCATTGCAAAAATTTGCTTGCCTCAAAAAGGCAACTCTAATTAAAAATGAATGACTTCTGAGCATACATTTAACCATTCATTTAAACCTAAATTTAAATTCTATATTACTAAAAATTTTATTAAATGCTACAAGCAAATGTTGGCATCCCAACATGTACAGTATGAGAAATATGTATTCATTTTGAGATTTGCTAAAGATTATACACTATTAGGAAAAAAGGTAGAACAGGGGTGTCTAAACCTCTCCTGGAGGGACACTGTCTTGCAAAGCTTAGCTCCAACTTGACTCAACACACCCACTTGGAAGTTTTTAGTGTGCCTAGTAAGACCTTGATTAGCTGGTTCAGATGTGTGGGTTGGGTTTGGAGCTAAACTCTGCAGAACAGTCTCCCACAGGAGCAGGTTTGGACCCCTGTTCTAGAACCGTAAAGGGTTCTGTCAGGTGCTACATATATAGAACCTTTCCCATCATGGGAACATTTTATGGATTGTAAATTAATTTATTTTTAATCATTTTATTTTTATTTTTATTACATTTTATGAATTAAACAGCTTGTAAACATACTTTATCATACTTTAACCTGATAAAGGTGGTGGCAAGTCCCTAATGAGTCTTAATGAGGGAGTCATTGAATCATTCATTCAATCAATTTATTCATTCATTTAAAAGGGAAGCAAGTGACTTCGTCAAACAGTAAGCGAAAAGTACCCAGATGACCTACTCGAGATTCTGCATTTGATGGACACTTTACTAACCTTGAGGGGACCCAAACCTATCCCAAGATTCATAGTGCGCAAAGGACAACTGAATATTTTTTGAGAGAAAATGCTGGATTACACTAATACACCATAAATGGAAAATATTTACACAGGTTGTGAATCATCTTTTGTTTTTCGACAGCTGAATATAAATGTAAAAAAATCCAGTACCAATGATACTGACAAATGGTGAGCGCTGCCACGATGGCTTCTAACTTCTGTTTGGAAGCTGTCCTGTTCCACGCTCCATTGTTAAACGGGAAAGAGTGACTGAATTCATTAAAAAGCTTTTAGAGCATTACTAAAAAATTAAAATGAGCCACAGGGTTAAGCTGTGCTGTTGTTGGCTGCCACAACAACAGCAATAAACTGAAGAAATTCCTGGAAAATACGTGTTTTGAGCACCAGCAAATCTGAAAAGAATGTCTGTATACAGCGCCATATGCCTTGCATTTTATTCCAAAGACTGACAGGAGAAAACAAGCATGGTTTGCAGCATTTAAAATACTCCCCCCAAAAAATATGCTCCCTTATTTTGAGGACAAAACTTCATCTGATCATGAGCTGTTATATATTGAGCTTTTTATTGTAGCTAACGTCGGACAGCTTCATGTCATGCACTCATTTAACTTTGACAGGTGAGGCACTGACTAAAGTGATTGAGCCATGTGCTATTTAAAATCTTTTTTATAGGTTTAATGTTATATAAAATTTGACGTCGTGCAAGACTTCTGCATTCAGGAAAAAGGTGTCCTTTGAAATCCATATCCTTCTAAGGATGCAGCCTCTGAACTCGGACACCACTTATGAATGGCAGTGAAGCGACGCAACTGATGCTAGTAGGTCATTTTAACGGTCACAAAGTAAATTCAAATTCAAGTTTAGTACCTACTCAGACAGGGTGTGATTTTGGACGCAGCCCATGTTTTTACTAATGGGTTATTCAATCAGTCACTCAAACGACTAGTTCAAAATGCAGATTCATTCAGTGACAAAACTGAATGTGTGCAATGGTTTTGATACAGTTTTGTTTAGAACTATTTGCATTGGCATTCTAACTGAATTCTAAGATTCACACAGAACTAGTTTTTTTAGGGGGGTGGTGGTGTTCGGACTGCAAAGTATAGAGTTGAACTTCTTTTAATTTAAAGTAAATTTTTCACCCAAAAATGAAAATTACCCCATGATTTATTCACCCTCAATCCATCCTAGGTGTATATGACATTCTTCTTTCATTCTTCTTAAAAAAATGTCCTAGCTAACCCACGCATTATAATACCAGTGAATGGCAGCCCAAATCTGAAGCCCAAAAAAGTGCAATCCATCCATTATAAAAGTAATCCACAATTAATCCACAAGTAATGAGTGTTTTGAACTGTGAGAGGCATTACACTTCCGTCGTAAGTTGAAGGCGGTCTGGCGGGAGCTAGATATTTTACTTTAAAATGATGGGATATTATGGGATAATTTTCATTCTTGGTTGAACTGTCCCTTTAAGCACTGTGTTTTTTGAATGCCATGTAATGGATGAGATGCTTTAAAAGATGTGAGCGCAATGGTCCAACACGTCTGTCTAATGTGTTTAGAGAAAAAATGGAAAGCACAGTGAATGGAAAAACATAAACGCATGGACTTTCAAAGCCTGCTTTTGTTTGGTTTTTGCAATGTGAGTGATATTCTAAATAATGTCAGCTCGGACATCGTTGAAACAACAATTACCATATTATTATAAAAATTTAATCACTTCCAAACATCTGATTTAAATACACAACATGGCCAAGAATATGTAAAAATCCTCTTCTAATTATCGAGTTTGGCCTTAATTCCAGTCAGGACAAATATTCTTCACTTCAGCTGAATGAATCCCCAGAGTTGTACCGGTGACCATGGGCTAAGTGTTATACACCTGGCCTTAGGCCTGACATAGGGGACGTATGCCAGCACTGGCTCTCAAATTAATTACAACTGACAGATAGATGTACGTGAGGAGACTGTAAGACAGAGGAAATGAATGACACCAACAACAAAAGTTCATTTTATGTCTGTCTAGCAGCCGCAGGAACGGACACACACAGACACAACTCAATAGTTTCTACAACTGACCAACCAGAGGTCGCACTGCGCCTGTCAGGTGTGAATTACAAGTGAGAAAGAACACACGCTTACAGAAGCAGCTGTTCTCGTCCCTTGTGCCGTCCATGGTGCCATCCGGCAGCATCTGCAGGTAGTAGCCGTGCTGGCTGTACAGACGGGTGACGATGCCTTTTAGCTGTGGCTCTGCAGAGAGAAAACACAATCACAGACACACAGTGTTAGTGACAATGTTAAAACATCACAGTTTGCAGTTTGGTGAGTTCATTAATGCTTCATTAAAGCTTACACAGAGTACACTATATTCAATAAGAGTGCCTCAACATTCACTTATCCTGCACAGGTCACACTGTGCATATATTTAGTAACATTTTTTGGAGAGAAATGTATATTTCCCCCCTATCAAAGAGTGATAGTAAAGACATTTATAATGTTACAAAAGATTGCATCTTATTAATTCGACATAGTAATAGTTACTCAGTGTGTTAATACATACTTTATTAACATGTATTCATACTGTATTTTATGATTAATTCAGGTAATTATAAATATTTAGTAGTTATTTTAGTGAGCTCATCTAAAGTGATGACTATTTATGCCTTATTAAAACTTTACAAGAGATTTAAAGGCTCTTCTAGAAAAAGAAAACAAACACAACACAGAGTGATACAGAACATATAAATATTTATTTAAAGATGCAAAAAATTAAACTGTACACTTGATATAGCATGAAAAATAAACCTACATATTCCTATAAATGGGTAATGTGTCCAATAAACTGCCCTAAAAGTATTAAAAATGTATGATTGTTAGATAACAAAATATTAAACCAAGCATTTATTTTTATAGAAGCTTAGCACAACACTTTTCAAGAAGGTGTAACAGGTTTAAAATTACACAATATGATATAAAATACAAAAAAGTACTGCAACATTTTGGAACATGTAGTTATCTCTAATTAACTATTAACACCTGTGGATACTCAGCTAAGACGCTAGAGGGAAATTGATTTTGTACGTCCATTAAAAATCACATTGGGACCAGTTAGTTAAAAGTATTGCAAAAATAGCTAGGGAAAGTTATGAAATTCCTACATTTTTTGTGGTACACATGTCCAAAAACCTTTTTGGGTCACTGTTTGCACAAGTTAACTAGTCTACAAAGACGTATTCAGTGGCTCTTTAAGGGATAGTTCACAAAAAAGAAAATTCTGTCACCATTTACTCATCTTCAAGTTGTTCCAAACCTGTATGAATTTCTTTGTTCTGTTGAACAAAACAAGTTTTTTGAAGAATGTCTGTATAACCAAAGTTGAAAGACCCCATTGACTTCCATAGTATGTTTTTACCTACACCAGCATACGCTGGTTAGGTATGTGTTGAAGCAAGGCAGCTAGTTTGAGCTGGTTTGAGCTGGTTTACACCTTAGCCTGTTTAATCTGGACAAGTGCTGGTCCTAAGAAACTAGCTCCAGCTCAAGGCCAGCTTATAACCAGCTCAGGACCAGCCTAAACAGCTCATAACCAGCTGCCATGCTTCAAAACATTCCATCTTTTTTAAACAGGGATGGAAGTAAACGGGATCCATCAACTGTTTAGTTCCCCATATTCTTTAAAAGCAGACCTGCAGCCCATTTTTTTGGACTAATTTAGCATCAATATCCAGAGCACAGCTGTTCCTTATACATGAAGATTCCAAATGACCTGAAGGGTCAGATCATAAGAGGCCACCTTTCGCAGGCCTGATGGTGCAGACGATGCATGACTACATAACTCACTTGACTTTTTATACTTTCTCATGTATAACTGCTCGAAGACAATGTTTTGCTTTTCATTCCCTTGACCATCCATCTTTCAAAGTCCATTGCCTCCATTTACTTTAGCTGGTCACTAGAAGACTTCTGGAAATAAAATGTATGCTGCTTTATTAAAGATTTATTCGCATTGCACGTTCATTTATGAGACTAGAGGAGAAGAACAGAAGCTGAATGTTTTATTAGTACAGTCCCTGCAGCCCATTTTTGAGAACCACTGCACTAATTTAGCATTAATATCCAGAGCACAGCTGTTCCTTATGCACATGAAGATGCCTCCAAATGACCTGAAGGGTCAGATCATAGAGGCCACCTTTCGCAGGCCTCGCATATGGTGCAGACGATGCATTAGTCATGAACATTTAGCATAAATAACTCACTTGACATTTATACTTTCTCATGTATAACTGCTCGAAGAAAATGTTTGCTTTCTCATTCCCTTTGACCATCTTACCACTAATGCTTCAAAGTCCATAGCATTGTATTTACTTTAGCCTTGGTCACTAGAAGACTTCTGGAAATAAAATGTGTATGCTGCTTTATTAAAGATTTATTCGCATTGCACGTTCATTTATGAGACTAGAGGAGAAGAACAGAAGCTGAATGTTTTATTAGTACAGTCCCTCCAGCCTATTTTCTGTTAATTTTAAAAACTAGAGAAAGGAAAGCTAAACAGAAAAATGCTTGTAAACAGACTACCCGTAGTTCCAAAAAGTGTGTAGCTGTAGTAAATGTAGTGACCACACTAAGAACAGTTTCTTAGGAGCAGCTGATTCGTTCCCACAGTGAAATTCAAATCTCAAGGAAGAAAAGCGATTTCCAGGAGGGATAGGTTGGCTAGTTTCCACTTTGAAGAAGTCTGTAGGTTAAAAAGACAGTCAGTCTCAAATTCACATGCTTCATCATGACAAACTGAGAACTGCTTTGTTGTAATTATTGGTTAATCGGGCAATCCAATCACAAGTTAATGTGAAGATCTTTTTTCCGCTACACATCCTCCACAGTGAGTGTGTGTTCTTGAGTGTGTCATTTTGCTTTTCTTTGCTGTCACGACACCTTTAGCAATGCAGAGGACTGTGGTGGATTCTGCTGAACTTTTCCCAAGACCCGGTAAAAGCTCGTATTGATTTCGCCCACGCAAATCCTTATAAAAATTCCACTGACACAAAGAGGTTGCTAAGCTCAGGTTTGTGTGTGTCTGATTGTGTATGTGTTAGTTTTGCTGCTGCGGTTTTATCTCTTGTCTGAGATCAGCAAGAAGTGAGTGTTGGTAGGAATAGGAATTTTTTTCTGCTTTCAAGTACACATGAGAAGCTCCTACTTCTGAGGTGAGCAGTCGGGGGTATTCAGTGTTTCTTCAAGTATAAGCTTTGGACCCTGTGCACTACAACATAAACTTTCTTAAAACACACTTTTAACACTTTTACCGTTTTAACTGCCAAATAAAATGTCCAATAGTTTAAATACATGCAAAAAATAAAATTAACATTTCCACCACAGTGTCATCTCACATTATGTACTGTATTTGACATAATTTTGTGGTAGAACTGGCCTTTTAAATATTTAATATGTTTGCATAATTTGATTGTACAGTCCCCTCCACTAATATTGGCACCCTTAGTAAATATGAGAAAAGAAGGCTTTGAAATTAATTCTGCATTGTTTATCCTTTAGATCTTTCATTCAAAAATTTCACAAAATTTGTTTTTCATTGAAGTAA
This sequence comes from Gobiocypris rarus, assembly GCA_023029165.1. NCBI lineage: Eukaryota > Metazoa > Chordata > Actinopteri > Cypriniformes > Gobionidae > Gobiocypris > Gobiocypris rarus. Next base: position 245,526 of record CM040922.1, on the reverse strand, counting down.
AACAATAAAAAAAATAGGGGGAAATCTCATTATGAAATAAATGTTTTTCTCTAGTTCACGTTGGCCACAATTATTGGCACCCAATTATTGCAACCTCATTTCCCCAAAATAACAGCTCTGAGTCTTCTTCTATAATGCCGGAGGAGTTTGGAGAACACCTGACAAGAGATCAGAGACCATTCCTCCTTACAGAATCTCTCCAGGTCCTTCAGATTCCCAGATCCATGTTGGTGCTTCTTCTCTTCAGTTCATCCCACTCATTTTCTATAGGGTTCAGGTCAGGGAACTGGACCGGTCATAGCTTCATTTTGTGCTCAGACACATTTGTGTGTTGATTTTGATGTTTGTTGGATCATTGTCCGGATTGAAGATCAACATTATACAATTTCTAGCAGAAGCGGTCAGGTTTTGATTTTTTATCTGTATTTATCGGTATTTGCTGGAATCCATGATGACATGTATCTGAACAAGATGTTCAGGACCTCCAGCAAATAAATGTAACAAAATAAAAATAAGCCCACAACATAATTTAACAGTGGGCATGGGGTACTTTTTATCCCTATTTTTTTGTTTCATCTGACCATAGAACCAGGTCACAGAAGTTCCAGACGTGTCTGACAACGGAATATGCTGGAGTTTGGAGATTTTGTCCACTCAAACTCTCCTCCTCGCCGTGCAGTAGGGCGATATAGACACACGTCCTCTTCCAGTCATATATGTAACATATTTAGTTGATTGGAACTTCTTAATTATTGCCCTGATGGTGGAAATGGATTTTCAATGCTTTAGCTGTTTTCTTACAGCCACTTTCTATTTTGTGAAGCTCAACAATCTTTTGCTGCACATCAGAACTATATTATTTGGTTTTACTCATTGTGATGAATTATTAAGGGAATTTTGCCTTTGTGTTTCCTCATATTTATACTCCTGTGGAACAGGAAGTCATGGATGGACAGTTTTATGCTCCTAGTCACCCTGGTGTGCTAAAAAAAGAAAAAGTGAATATGAATAGGAATATACAGTCAAACCAAAATGTATTCAGACACATTTTCTCACGTTATCAGTTGTCAGCTGTTAAATTAAAGTACAGAATTAGATAATACCAATTTAGGTCAACCTTGACCAAGCGATGCTGAATTTTGTTCAGTCTATGGTGTAGATAGAAGGTCACTTTAGCAATTAAAGAAAAAACACTTCAGCAAAACATGGTCAGGTCAAAGTGTCTGAATAATTTGTATCCCAAATTTTTAGAAATGTTACTGGTAGTCCACTGTATGAAGATTTTTTTAGTATAATATGTATTATATTTTATTTTGCAATCCTCACTTACATAAATGAACTGTAGTGTCCTGCACTCACTAGTAAAAAAATATACAGGTCCTTCTCAAAAAATTAGCATATTGTGATAAAAGTTCATTATTTTCCATTATGTAATGTTAAAAATTAAGCTTTCATATATTTTAGATTCATTGCACACCAACTGAAATATTTCAGGTCTTTTATTGTTTTAATACTGATGATTTTGGCATACAGCTCATGAAAACCCAAAATTCTAAAAAAATCTAAAAAAATTAGCATATCATGAAAAGGTTCTCTAAACGAGCTATTAACCTAATCATCTGAATCAACTAATTAACTCTAAACACCTGCAAAAGATTCCTGAGGCTTTTAAAAACTCCCAGCCTGGTTCATTACTCAAAACCGCAATCATGGGTAAGACTGCTGACCTGACTGCTGTCCAGAAGGCCATCATTGACACCCTCAAGCGAGAGGGTAAGACACAGAAAGACATTTCTGAACGAATAGGCTGTTCCCAGAGTGCTGTATCAAGGCACCTCAGTGGGAAGTCTGTGGGAAGGAAAAAGTGTAGCGGCTGCTGCACAACGAGAATAGGTGACCGGACCCTGAGGAAGATTGTGGAGAAGGACCGAGTCCAGACCTTGGGGGACCTGCGGAAGCAGTGGACTGAGTCTGGAGTAGAAACATCCAGAGCCACCGTGCACAGGCGTGTGCAGGAAATGGGCTACAGGTGCCGCATTCCCGGGTCAAGCCACTTTTGAAACAGAAACAGCGCCAGAAGCGCCTTACCTGGGCTACAGAGAAGCAGCACTGGACAGTCGCTCAAATTTTGCATGTCATTCGGAAATCGAGGTGCCAGAGTCTGGAGGAAGACTGGGGAGAAGGAAATGCCAAAATGCCTGAAGTCCAGTGTCAAGTACCCACAGTCAGTGATGGTCTGGGGTGCCATGTCAGCTGCTGGTGTTGGTCCACTGTGTTTTATCAGGGCAGGGTCAATGCAGCTGGCTATCAGGAGATTTTGGAGCACTTCATGCTTCCATCTGCTGAAAAGCTTTATGGAGATGAAGATTTCGTTTTCAGCACGACCTGGCACCTGCTCACAGTGCCAAAACCACTGGTAAATGGTTTACTGACCATGGTATTACTGTGCTCAATTGCCCTGCCAACTCTCCTGACCTGAACCCCATAGAGAATCTGTGGGATATTGTGAAGAGAAAGTTGAGAGACGCAAGACCCAACACTCTGGATGAGCTTAAGGCCGCTATCGAAGCATCCTGGGCCTCCATAACACCTCAGCAGTGCCACAGGCTGATTGCCTCCATGCCACGCCGCATTGAAGCAGTCATTTCTGGAAAAGGATTCCTGACCAAGTATTGAGTGCATAACTGAACATAATTATTTGAAGGTTGACTTTTTGTATTAAAAACACTTTTCTTTTATTGGTCGGATGAAATATGCAATTTTTTTGAGATAGGAATTTTGGGTTTTCATGAGCTGTATGCCAAAATCATCAGTATTAAAACAATAAAAGACCTGAAATATTTCAGTTGGTGTGCAATGAATCTAAAATTTATGAAAGTTTAATTTTTATCATTACATAATGGAAAATAATTAACTTTTATCACAATATCCTTTTTTTGAGAAGACCTGTATATATCTGGTGTCTGAATCATTTTTGGTTCGACTGTGCTTCAGAGGTATTTTACTCATACGAATTTCCAAGTTCGAATTTTGTGAATTTTTGGAATTAAATATCTAAAGGATAAACAATTCAGATTTATTTTCACAGCCTTCTTTGCTCGTATTTACCAAGAGTGCCAATATCTGCCAAAATATTTATCACAAAATAAAAAATATTCTGCTAAGTGATATTTACCTTGATTTTACTTCATCATGACATATATTGCATCTCAAGCTGCTCTTCACTGACACTGTCCGAGACTGCAGACAGCTCCGTATGTTTTCGAATTGCTTTCGCGGTATACGTCGATCAGTCTGCACAGCGCCTTCAAGTCGAACACACCTTTTCTGTTGTACCAGTGGATAAGCATAAGGGAATACACCTTCATCACACAATCTAAATTATTTATGCATGTTACCTAGCAAATAATTCCTTTGTATAAAGCAAGTCGTCAACAGTACATTATCAGACAATAAGCTCTGTAAACTCAAATATTACTAAAATACACTGCAACGAAATTTGCAATTTGCAAAACCATTTGCTACAAAATACTGCAGAGCTGCTTTCCACCCTCTTTCATGTGAACGCCTCTTTCAGCATCACAATTCACCATTCTCGCTTGGTCATTTATATGCACAAAATGACAACAATATTTCCAACTCATTTCTTTTGGTCTTTTAGTCTTTCTCCCCCATCTCTCCTTGAATTTCTAATAATTACCCATATGGCGTAATAATATGATGCATTATCCAACCAAAAAAAGGGGAAGCATGTGATTATTTGCCAGGCGAGATGGGGGAAGGGATGCATATAACATCATTTCATTAGAGAAGATGGCTCTATATGTATTGGCCAGGCATAAAGTATACACTTACAGCCTCATTTGACAGCTGAAGCATGACAGGGCTAATCAGAATCTCAGCTGCCCTCCACTGGAACAGCGACAGTGATGATTCACTTTAGAGTATCAGCATAAACCCAACACCCACCCACGCTACTGGTAAACAGCGGGAAACTGCGGCTATCATGGCTCTTCATCACCACATCCAAAAACTAGCATGACATAGCAAAGTGACAGAACACACACACATGCATGCCAACATGGTGTTTAACAGCATTTAATGAAGCATGACATTTTGTACTAATTTAGTTCTGCGTAGGAACACAAGTAACTGCTGGGTTGCTCTCAGTATATATAGTAATACTATAGTGTTTGGACGTTTTGACGTTTTGAACAAGGTTATCTGGTCTTTAATAATATTCTAAAAACATTTGCGTAAAAACATTATCTATACATTGTTCTGAAACATTTAGTTGGATGTTTGGATAACATTTTAAATGTTACTAGGGCCTACGTGTTTCAGAATGTTCGAAAAACATTCAAAAGTAACATTCCCGCAAGGGCTTTTGCGCTTAACCCTGGGATATCGTCATTCTTAACACCGCTTTTAACCCCGGTTAAGGAGCATTTCACACTTCTAATTTAGATGCGGGTCTAGCACCACTTTTTACTCAGGGGTTATGAAACCCTGCTCTGGATTGCAAAGTAACTTTAAGTTTATAACTTGCAAAGTCATCATTTCTGTGTATGATAGTAAAAATGTCAAACAGCAATTGAAAACGTGACAACTGGAGTGAAGAGAGACCGTTTCATTTTATAGTTCGAAAATTTCACTCAGAAAAAAAAAATGCTCTGAAAAATTATGTGTTGGCTCTACAAAAAAATGTGTGCAACAGTGAGCATAATAATAAAAATAAAAAAAGAGTTTACGAGTTGGAACTGGACACTGCACGCTACCACTACCACTCCCCACACACACCTCACCTCCGCCATTTGTAGCATTAACACGCATTTTTAAGTTAATTACTCAAAAAAGTATGTCGCTCCAACTACCAGAGTTGTAGCCCTGGAACCAATTAATCTTATCTATTTCAGTTCAAATCAACAGCTATCATAGTGCAAGCTAACATTATATAACATGTTTATTTAATGAACAAGTAAGATGTTACTTGTCACTGGCATTAGCGCAGTCATTGCTTATAAAGTCAGTGTAGTGTCTACCTTCATCTACTCTTCAGCACAATGGTAACCACAAAAACTTCAACATTACAGAAACTCTTTTAACTGTCAAACACAAGCATGCTGGGAACTAGAAATCCACTACCTAATTTCCAAAGTTATCAAGACAATTTCATTAAGTTACTGCTACTTAATTAAACAAAAAAGCTAATTAATGCAGAAATTTTAAATTAAGGAGGATATCAAGTTGATGTCAACAAAACTCTACAAAATAATGTTTGCAACTTAAAACAATAAATTATAAGTTTTAACTTGCAACCATGCATTTATTTAAGCTGTGGTAACAGGCCTCCTGAATTACTTTTTAGAGTGCAGGTCACGTGCTGTGTTTGTCCAATCAATAACACTGACAAGGCAAATATGCAAATAAGCACTTTAACCCGGGGTTTAGGAATGTGCAGTATGAAACTGCATCTTATAAATACCCAGGATTAACTGTTAACCCCGGGTATAGTATGAGCTGTGTGAATTGTGAAGCAAGATAACCCAGGATTCCGTTAACCAGGGTTTAGAATTATAGTGTGAAAAGCCACACTATAATGTTTGCAAAATGATAAAACGTTCATATCATAAAGAAAAAAACATTTTTAAAACATTTGAAAAAACTGAACGTTCATAGTACATCAAGAAATAATGTTTAGAACATATTTTTGTTAGCTGGGATGGCATTTACAGCTCATATTGGCTAACCAGGTAGACCTAGAATTGTTTGTGTTTTTATATACTGATTGTTTTTTAATAAAAAAATTGATTTGTGATACTAATAACAAAGGGAACAAAGAAAAGAGAAAATAGAACAATGCTTTTCTCAGAGCTGGATTATAGAGAACGGTTTGAGAAAGAGATTGTGTAAAAATCTTGAAAGAGAGAAAATGAGGAAAGAAAGTGGCCGCTTTGGTTTCCCCCCTGGGTGCTGTTTATCCGGCGGAGGTGAGGTGTGTGTGGGGAGTGGTAGTGTGCAGTGTCCAGTTCCAGGCTGTTACAGATGGTAATTTTGTCAGAAATCACTGAGCTGCTGCCAGCTCCACGCTGGAGATACAGCAAGTGACGGTTGGTGTGCTGTGCCCAATCCTGCCTGTGAGGACGAATCACCAGCTTTTATTCTCTCTCACTCATTCAAACTCACATGCACTGGATCAAACACTGTTTGCAAGGATTTAGCAAACTGACTGTAAGCTGCAATTGGAGAAATAAATGCTTGAATTCTGTTTATGTTGGATTTATTGTATCTGTCATTATTTGTCTTTCAGCTTCTAATCTCTACACAGATATTTCACAGTTCCAAAACCATGTGGTTTCCTTTTCTTCCGTAGAACAATAAGGAGAAATTTTGAAGAAATGTTCTTGCTGCTCTTTTCCATTACAATAGCAGTGTTTTAATGCTTCAGGGATGCAAGCACCATAAAAATCATAAGGGGGTGGGGGATCATTTGGGGGATTTGGCAAACGTCTTTCTGTATGATTTGTTGATAGATTGCAATAGGACTGATTCAAATTGCAATTAACAGTTAACAGATCACTCAAGGAATCTGTGAATAAAAGACTTAAATTTTGGTCTAATCCTCAGAAAACAGTTTTTGAATTCAACAAAGGAGGTCAGAAGTATTGGAATATAGCACAGAAGTTGCATCAACCTCTTTTATACATTTATGGTGTCTTTTTTGAAGCTTGAAATTTGGGTTTGGAACAACATGAAAGTGAGTAAATGATGACAGAATTTTGTTCTATTTTTAAGTAAACTATTCCTTTAAGTAGAAGCAGGAAGTTAGATTAAGTGTGTGTTCCATATGCTAGGAATTATATTGCATTGGGTATAACAATGCACTTTATCCTGTTACACAACGATGTGTTAATCTACTGCATTAGTGCATACATGTTCCCTTTCAAGGGCAGAGCTTTATCTTTATCTGTTTATCCCTGAATAGGCTATATGTTACACATTATACAGCTTTTAAACTTCAGTTCAAACTTCTTTTCTAAGCATTACTAAAGTATTTTTGTTACTGACCAATCCCACTTTAGCAACTGTTGTTATTTGCCATTTTTATACTGTCAGACAAACGTTTGCTTTTTAATGTGATTTTTTTGTATTATATGGCCAATGTTTTGGATAGCTAAACAGTATTTTACAGGAATTATCCAAAATATGTAAAGGTGTTGTTGGGCAATAACAGTGACACAATGACACATGGTTATACTGGAATTTACCCCTCTAATAAATATTTAAATAATTCTTGAAAAATGCATTCTCTGAATTAACTATGTAGTCTTACTTAAAATGGAACATGTAACATATGCAAGGTCATATGTTTGCTCCAATGTAAATCAATGTTACTATCATTAAACTTCAATATGTAAATTAAATTTTTCTGTGAGTGTACGTCGTAGCTACGTCGTAGGCTGTGTGTAGCATGCGTAGCCTATGATGTACCCTGACACGCACCTCTCCAAAAATGTAACAACGCAAGCGATGTGATTGGTCTGCCAGAACCCCTCCTCAGGGGTATCATGCTACCTCTGCATGTGTAACTGCGTGTTGCCGCGGACAACGATGCAGAAGTATAAATGAAAATCAACGCGTAGCCCATGGCGTAGAGGCTACGGCGCAGGTCAGATGCAGAAGTATAAATCAGCCTTTAGTCTTTGCCCATTCTCTTTGTAAATACTTGATCGGTACTTTTGCATATGTCATGTGCAGGGCTTGACATTAAAGTCCCTGTAAAGTCAAAATTAAACATGTGTTCTGAGTTTCTCACACCACAGATAAATGTGTTATTAACCAACTAGCCAAATTTGAATCATAAAAAAATCCGCTAAGTACATAAAATATCTTATCGAAATCTTGAAAAAATAAGCAGCATTCTCTGCTCTCAAACGCTGGGGGCGTGTCCGTTGATCGGCGCCGAAACCACGCCCACTCGCGGGAAAGCTGCTGTAAACACACAAGACAACAACACTCAAGTACAGCTCACGAGTCACGATGGTACCAGATGTCGGCGGGACGGGAGGATGAAGGTCGGGGCGGGAGATAGTCGGTTTGGCCCCATTCTGCAGCGGATTATCAGTGAATCCCAGTTGTTGCCGATGAAAGTTTGTAAAACTATCCGGTGTAAAGACACTGCAGAGGCAAGTGTTGGTGGTGATCGTCAGCACTCCATCAAGGTAGCTGTTCACAAAATTAATCCAGCTCTTCTGAGATAGTCTTTTTGTTTTGTAGGCTGTTTTGTAAGTGGTAGGCTGTAGTAACTAACAGTACTGACAGTAACTCGCAATCTAGCGGGTGAACTGATGCGAATTGCGACTGTGCTCTAGTTATGGTGGAAGGGCCACATGCCAAGCGGCTCCAGTGCGTCATCGAGCCATCGTTTTAACCCCGCCCAAAAAATCCGGAACACAGCAACTTCTTAACGGTCTAACTTCTGAATTCAGTACTACATAGTTCACAGTCTTTGTAATGTGTTTCAACAATACATTTCTAATTTGTTTAGAAACAAATCTCAGAATTGCCTTCACAGGGACTTTAACTTTTTTGCTTGCCAGTCACTGTGGCTATTGTTTTTCCAAAGTTACTAGTCACTCAGTATTTTCACCAGCAACAATTTTGCCATTTATACCATGGAGAAAAACTGCCATATAGATATTTTTAATATTATCTCATGATTCCAATACAACTTGGCAGCTGGTATATTAGTGCACTGTCCCTTTAAGACCTGACGCACAGACCCTTCTGTGAGTGCACTTTGGGTGTGAGCACAAAATCTGTGGGAATAAGTAAGCTCAATATGTGAGCATTTGTGGTTAAAAGGTTTATACATTTTCTACAGTTTCACTAGATAAGACTCTTATTCCTCATCTGGGATTGTGTAGCCCCTTGACTCTGCATTGAAACTGCAATTTGGACCTTCAAACCGTTGTTGAAGTCCACTATATGGAGAACAATCCTGGAATGTTATCCTCAAAAATGTAATTTATTTTCGCCAGAAGAAAGAAAGACATGAACATCTTAAATGACATGGGTGTGATTAAATGATCAGGAAATTTTAATTCTGAAGTGAGCTACTAAGAGTCAGTTATGTTAGTGAATCGTTCAAAGACACCTCAGGAGTCCCTTGAACTTGTAACTGAATCATTCAGAGCTGTTACTGGATCAACACCTGACTCACTGGAATGCTACAGAATCATCAATAATGCATATGGAAATAAAAGTTACCTGTACTTATAGTTTTGGTGTTCCGAAGTGCAGTAGTCGAACATTTTACAATTAAGAGCCGAATTAACATTATACATTTCAAGTGCTGGTGTCATTTTCCCGAATCAAACACGCCTCCGCGTAGGCTACGTCATACGCCAGTTAGATATCAGGCGCTAGTTTTCTGTGGAGAGAACGCGATATTTTTAATATAAGGAATTACGTTTTGATTCAATATTAATTATTGAATGAAACATATACATCTACCTGTGTATGCACTCTTTTATCATTTAGCTATAATATATTTTTACCGTTGTTTTACCGTCAGTCAGGAAAATGGGCGGGATTTTATCACAGTAAGTTAATTTAACACATATTTACCTTGCTATTACTTGTCAAGTGTGTCAAACGAACACTTCAGGTGAGTAACGTAAAGTAATTATCATATCACGCCACTAACAACAAACCTAATAAACGCAGTATTTAACCTGGTCTTACGAGTCCAGAGACATTCTTACATTTTTTTGTGATTAATGAATGGTCATTAATGTTATTGCTTGAGCTGTAAAATAAATTTACAGTTGTTCATGAAATTAAAGGATAATTTTGACAGTTACAAGCTGTATCTGCAGTTCACAAGCTAACGTTACATTCATACAGTATTGAAGAGTATAGTATACAAAACTAAATGTTTGTCTTATCAATGGTTTTGTTCTGGCTAATTTCACTCACTTTCTGCAGTTTTAGAAATATTTGGGTAGAAATTATTTGGTTTGCCACCTGACACAGAAGTTGCCTACAAGGAATAATAAACATTTTAAAGGCACATTTTTCAATCCTGGTCCTGGAGCACCCTAACACTGCAAATTTTTCATAAGCTTATGATTAGAACTTGTTTATTTAGCTATAAAGGTTTCATAACTTCATATGAAACCTATAGATTTACACTTGTATTATACTTGTATGCAAGATTGAACAGAATATATCGCTACATAATATAATATGCTTTTTGGAGGTTACACTCTTGAAAAAGTGGAACTTTCTTGAGACTGCAAGGACATGACGAGTATATATGTTGATAAGGCATTAGGTCTGCCCAAGGAGAAAGTGATTGTGGCAAGTAAAACTTTTTCATGCTTGTTTTAAAACTTTTATTTTAATTTTGTCTGTTTAGGTTGAAATGTATCTTGCTGCTGTTTCTTCCTCCAATCACAAAAGGTCACTCACAATAGGAAAGCATTCTCCTCCGGCATTTGTTGACGTTTCTGGAGGTATTTTTTCAATTGTACAATGTGCCATTTTTATATTGTAAATGAGAGTCTTGCTTTATTTGTTCATCTTGTATTTTGACAATGCTGTTTTACCTTTCATTACAGGTTGGTACAAACATGCAGACCTTTGTGTCTAGTGTTAACACTTTCCAGCGTGTCCTACGCTGCATTAGGGAACACAAATCGAGTATCCAGAAACTTTACATCATCCTGGACAAGAAGGCAATTAAAAGCAATATGCAAGTGTCTTTGACATTGATGAACTCTTCAAAGCTCACTTTGTATTCAGCACATCAGTGAGGCACTTTATAGCAGACATCAAGGATAAAGGAACTGAGAGGTACGTTTATGATGTTATTGATTTGTCAGGAATGATCATTAAATGTTAAAGGGTTTAAAACCTAAACATTTTCATCATGTCCTTTGTGCAAACAAGAGGAGTGTTTTTTTACTCTCCATCATTGGTAATTAAAATAGCTTTTTCACTTGTTAAAATTTGCTTTTGTTCGGTGATTTTTTAAGTGTCATGAAACCCCCCTGTTTTAGCCTGGTCATTCATGGGCATGTAAAGCTGTGGAAAAGTGGGAGTGTTGGGGGCGGGGACAACAACCAATAAAAGACAGACCTGCAACACACTCATACAGACACGTGAATATTAAAATAACCATGGAGAGAGAGAAAACAGGGCACCTTGATGCATTTTAAACAAGGGAGAAACACGTTGGAACATTAAAAAGGTCTAATAATATTTTCAGTACATTTAAGAGCACTACAGTCTCTAAACAAATGACACGTGTCAGTTTAACACAGAAAGAATAAAGACATAGTTACTTTTTTGCCCATTCTTTGAATTTTCGGTCTACATCATTGTCTTCTGTGTATCAGAATAATGCACCGTGTCTTTGTGTTCATGATCAGACGTACTGCTGTATCATTGTCCTTATTTGCACATATATTTCATTTGAAGAGGAAGCGATTAAAAATGTGCACATACACGTGCTGGTCCATGTTTAGAGCACTACAGTATGAAATATGTCCATAAAAACTTGAAACGTGCTCGCTCCGGTCTGTATCTGATCTATATGATGGTGTGGTGAGTGTTGTTAAAGGGTTAGTTCACCCAAAAATTAAAACTCTGTCATTATTCACTCACCCTCATGTCGTTCCAAACCCGTAAGACCTTCGTTCATCTTCAGAACACAAATGAAGATATTTTTGATGAAATCCGAGAGGTAGGAAAGACATAGTTAAAATCGTCCATGTGACTCCAGTGGTTCAACCTTAATTTTATGAAGCGACAGGAATACTTTTTGAGTGCAAAAAAATAGCAAAAATAACTACTTTAGGCAACAATTTCTCATCAGTGTCAGTGTCCTAGGCGCAAGTGCATCTCTTCCTAGTTCTACGTCCAGTCGCCAACTCACCACGCTTCATGAAATTAAAGGGTTAATTCACCCAAAAATGAAAATTCTGTCATTAATGACTCACCCTAATGTCGTTCCAAACCCGTAAGACCTCCGTTCATCTCTGGAACACAGTTTAAGATATTTTAGATTTAGTCCGAGTCCGAGAGCCTTCTGTCCTTCAATTGAAAGTGTATGCACACTCTGAAGTCCGTGTCCATAAAGGTAGGAAGTAAGGTATGAAAAACATCATCAAAGTAGTCCATGTGACATCAGTGGGTTAGTTAAACTCTTTTGAAGCATCAACAATACATTTTGGTCCAAAAATAACAAAAACTACGACTTTATCCAGCATTTCTATTCTCTTCCGCATTAGTTTGAATCTGCATTCACGAGTCCACAGTGATGGTGCTGACGTAAGGCGTAAAGTGTCGTCTCCTCAGACTACATGGACACTGACAGAATTTTCATTATTGGGAGAACTAACCCATTAAAGTCATTGCGGCATTCTGTGCAGAAACAGCTCTCATGCGCGTGGCGAATGTTGTTTGAATTTGTAATGCAGCGCAGTGATTGGGTTAAAGAGTTTATTCTCATGAATAAATGCAGAAGACCGGCTGGCGTAGAATCGTGCCCGCAGCCAGTCACACACTCCAAAGGCATGCTTTTACCTCACATCCCGTGGCGTTGCTTTTTTGCTTTTCAACCTGGAAGAACGAAATTGCTAAAAACGCAAAAATAACCAATTTTAAAATTGATGAGTGCTTTTAGTGTTTTGAGTGATGTGCAGCCTGTACATATCTGTGCACGTCTCTAAAAATGGGTTTTGGGTTTTCATGACCCTTTCAATTTTGAGGTTACCATACAGGCTGTGTGGAATATGACTAGTTTTACTTCTAACTCAATATATAACATTGACTACAGTAGTCCACAGAAAAAAATAGAAAGCTTTACAATAGTGTTGTAAAGAAAGTTTAATTGAATTATGACGCTGCACCACTACTTCTCCTTGGAGGTCAAATTTAGCTCTGTTAAGTTTTTTTTTTTTTTTTACTCAAAGTTAAGTTCTCTATAGCGGTTGGGACAGCCTACTACATTTTTTCATTTGTAATACCATGCAAATTGTGCACAGGACTAGGAATTAGTATTTTAAAAGTACATTTTGATTTTGTTTGATTTCTTTAAAAAAGGGAAATCCACTAAATTTCCACTTAATTGATTTTCTAGCAGAGCATTGTTGCAGATGTCACATTATCAATATTGTTTGTGGCATTTTTTTGACCTGCAAAAAAACAACAGTGCAATATTTCTCATTCTCTCTCTCTTTCTATCTCAACACCCAGCTTACAGTGATCCCCTTTTCACCCCTAGCTCTGTTTAATTTAATCTCATGCATCGATGAGTTTTAATTAATATGATTGGCTGTGGGATTCTTACACTGTTACATTGTATTTTTCTGACTTTCTGAGGATGACAGGCGCTAGGGAACTAAACAGCAACATAGAAACCAACAATCCTCCCTAAACCAGCAATCCTCTCTATACAACCAACCCCACGGGGAGAAGAAGTGATACAACTGCAGTAATGCTAATCATGTTCCTGCTGGTGCTTTCTGGCTTTGTCTCTTGCTTATCTATTGCCCACTTGCGATATCACACACACACACACTATGTGGTGTTTTTGTAAGGAGGATGTCCTCTTCAGTCGGCTTTCTGTATTGATATGGCTGTTTACTTAAAATGTGGCAGCTTCCAGTGCAGCTTCTCAAAGTCAGACAGAAATGGCAATAACCAAGACGAAGCCTCTATGTGTTCATTCAATTATGTGTGTGTGGTTTGATCAGTCATGCAGAGCCAAAAGTCGCACCTATTTTCCTTCTGGTGTTCACTGGATCGATAGAGGTTAACTATCAAGTGACCTTTCGTGTATGTGAATGGCACATGTATTTGTGAGTGTTCTTTTGTGTGTATGTGCGAAACATTCTGGGAAAGAGTGTCTGGTACAGTGTGGTGTGCTGCCTTATAGCTGTGAGATGCCGGCTTACCCCGTAATGATAAGCGAGTGCAGAGTAAATACAGGCGCTGCTTCAGTGAGCAGCCAAGGGCATCTGTGACTCCCTTCCCTGACTAAGGCCAAACTACCAGGGCTTCCCTCAACCTTTATTAGGACTCCCCACCAGTCCCCCCCCCCTCTCTGCTGTCTTTCAGTCTGCATCTCTCAGCAGTTTTTCCCCTCTTATCTTTCTCACGTTTCCCATTCTTCTGCTCTCTCTCTATTTCTTCCTCTTTCATCAGATCTTCCCTCTTGGTCTGTTCTCTTTCTTATCTTACCCCATTTCTAATACTTTCTATCTATTGGAAGGGTTTTCAATGCATCATATGTCTAAGAGGATGGAAAACAATTACAGTAGACCAAATTTACTTAGCATTTAGCTTAACAGTAATAAAAACTTCTGCGGCTATGCACATTTAAATGTGAGCCCTTAGGGGCCTCTAATCATGTTATTTGAAAGGCTTGTATGCACTTCAGTATTCTGTTTGCTTCTTTAATTCAGCTCAGCTGTTTTGGTTTGCTTTATTTTTTAAGTGCACAAAACCAAACAACTTTTTGGCATAGTTTTCTTCCCCAAAATATGCACATTTATTAGATATTTATATCTAATCTTTCTTCATAAAAATTAAAGCTTTATTAGTTTTTCCATTTTGAATGAGGACAAAGATGACAAACACAGCATTTGCACAAAATCACAGTTAATTTAGCTGAAAACCAAAAATAAAGCTTACATATTGTTATTCTAGCATAATGTGTGTACTGTTTATAATTATTATGTGTATTTGAATACACACATACTGTACATATATGTAAAATATGTGCATATATATATACTGCTTGTATATATATGAATATATGAATATTTAAAAAAATAAATTAGTGCTGGGCAATCAATTCATCGCAATTAATCGCATCTGAAATAAAAGTTTGTGTTTACATAATGTGTGTGTACTGTGTATAATTATTATGTATATATAAATACACACTCCTTCATGTATTTGTGTGTATTTCTTATATATATATATATATATAAGAATATATGCATGTATATACTGTATATATATTTATATTATTTATCTTGTATATAAATAAAACATACATTAAACATTAAGTATATACATGTGTGTGTATTTATATATACATAATAATTAACAAGGTGCACGCACATGTATTATGTAAACACAAACTTTTATTTTGGATGTGATTAATCACGATTATTCGTTTGAGAGCCTTACTTTGAATACATTTTAGAATCCCTATAATCAACCTTCAACATTAACTACCCATGAAATTTAAGAATTCCCGAACCTTTATACTAAAATCTGATTGGTTGATCTTAATATTGTTCCAGGTCCAGCAAGATTGTTGATCTAGGAACATGTTTTACTATTTGAAATCCATGTGAAAATATATCCTTATGTTCTCCTCATGTTGATCATCTCTTTTCTTTCTTTAGTTCTTAACCATAGCTCTCTACTGAATGAAGTATTTTTATTTTCATCTGTATGTTAGAATCACTGTGTGAAATATCAGCAAAAGTGAAAATGGCAGGAATAAGTAAACTAGGCACCAATGGGACTTGCTCTAGCGCACATCCTCTAAGGCTTTTCAAAAACAATTACATTTTTTAATGCCATGTTTCTATCGCAAGACCCAACTGGCTGAACATTACTGAGTGTTTATGGGTATTAATATTTTGCAGGTCAATAATCCAGTCAGGCTCTTCAATCTTTCTGTCTTTCTGTCTTGTATGTTTGACATGACCTTGTCAGCATCATTGTGTGACCTTAAGGGTCCGTCCCCTGAGATGACAGCTGTGTCAGATTCAATCATCCTTTATTGTGAATTGACAAAATGAGAGATTGAAAGTATAGATAAATGCTGACCAGCGAGCTGTAGAGCAAGCTGCTGAATGTTAAAAATCTGAATGAAAGGTGGTTTTACATGCTGGTTTGGTTTCGGTACTTGTGGTGGATGTTATATGTAACTATAAAGCAATCTGACTCTCTGGGAAGATAGCCCAACAGTAATGGAGCCTTGCCTGATCATGACGTCAACACCAGGCACTTAAGTGCTCAGAAATTACTGAGGTAAATGTCTACCTTTTCTGTCTGCTCCTCCTTATCCTCTGCCCCTTTCTACACACACACACACACACACACACACACACACACACACACACACACACACACACACACACACACACACACACACACACACACACACACACTCTTCTTTTGTGTGTCTCCCTCTTGTTAGAGGTCAAACTCAATCTGTCCTTGTCAGGTTTAATCAAAGTATCCACAAATTCAATTTCAGCTGCTGTGTGAGAGAGGCTATTAAGGCATTCTTTGTCATTCGCAATGTCATTAGGCAGTGAGAAGAGAGGGCATGGGGGTGTTTCCGATTCTGATGCATTTACTCATCGTTTTAGGGTAAATAAAGCCCAAGTGCTCTCTGTCAGTACCTAAAGGTGCCAGCTTTCTATTACTATCTGAGACATGATCTGAGACATGAACGTTAAGACTCTAACAAATAGTATGCAACAGTCGGGTTCCGGAAGTAAAAACTACATTTTTTATGATAATTTAGAAACCTTTAAAGCCAGCCTAAAGGCCGAAGTACTCTTTACTTTTTATGCGGATGCAAGGGCAGTGTACAGTTTTTTTTATTTGTCACACAGATTGCGCATGCCTTGCGCATTTCGAATGCCTTTATACACGTACGAGTCAAAAGAAGTTTATTTTGCAAGGCTGTGCTTTCGATTGTGTACATACGCTCGTGTAAGCGTAAAAAAATTAAATATACTTTCAGCTTTATTGTGAGCTACGAGGTTGTTCAGCAATAGTATTTGCTTCTGTTGAAGCCGTCAGCCTGCATTATTTCAACTTAGCTTTAAAATAAGTGTTTAACAGTGGAATTTGAACAACTACATTTGATTAGAAAAGCTACATTACCAATCAGAGATTCGAAACTAGCAAAACATATTATTATATACTGTATGTGACCCGTGCTGGAAAAATGAGGTGGAATGTGCACAGACTAATTTCGAGCTACAGGCAAAACAAGTGAAAAAATGTCAATGTGGGTCGATTTTGTGGTTTTCACAAATATTTGTTCATTAAGGCCTTGTCTAGCAATCCCAATGCTCCAAATAGCAATTAAACATCTAAAATTATCTTTATTTGTGAGTTTTCTGAGAGGAGTACCTTTCCCTTGTCCATGAAAAATGCAGTTTTTCTCTGCTTGCTTCTCGCGCTTCCCCTCAGTTTGGTGTCATTTTAAAGCGCAGCATTCCAACATCGATGGCATGAGTCTGAACCAAGAATTTTTTATTTTTTAGCCTCATTTCCATTATAGTGACTTTTTGTTTTTATATAGTACATGTTTTTATCAATGATGTTTTTAATATGATATTGTGAATTTGCTCCACCATGAATTCCCTCATACTAATCACAGGCTAGTGGCATTTATCTCAGTGCTGCCTTCTCTCTGATCTCTTTCAGGCAAATTTAGTCCTAATCTGATCTCTTTTCAAAACTGATGGAACTTTTCTTCAATCTGTTAAGTCCAGCATTCCAACCCAGAGGCAGCACATCCGCACTGAAATAAACCTTCAAAACAGAAGCATCAATCCCTTCAGCTTTAATTATCTTTTCATCTGGAATTAAATTCTTGATAGATTATGAAACCCTTCCCAATCTTTGGTTGTGTAACGGCATAAGCTGATGTTTGTATGTTTGGCGTCCTCAATATCAACAAAAGAGTCTGGGAGACTCGCTTGGCTGCTGTTGCAGCCGCAAAACTAATCGGATATTCATTTCATACAGATGGCAGTGAGCAGTGATTGCTGCAGCTGAGATTTGTCATGATTGGTTCTCTCAGGACAGCCGAATGGGAAGACGTTTTTGGAGTTTCCTGTGTTAGTAGATCGGTCGTTGTATATCTTACACTGAAAAGCCAGTAAAAATAAAGCACAATGTACTGTGTTGATGTAAAGGAATTTTCCATATTGATTTTTCACATGTTTTTTCACTCTCAGAAAAAAAAAAGTACAGTGGAGGTACAATTTTGTTCCTTGGGGATCAATATATAACTGTACCTTTAAAGGTACACAATTGGTCCTTAGGGTACAATACCATTGTTTTCCACTACTTAGATCAGGGGTCGGGAACCTTTTTTGACCAAATAACCATTTTTGGTTAATGCATTTTTCCATTTTTAAGAAATAATATAAAATTATTATTAAAAAACATGTTTTTTTTCAATAAAATGTCAACAGTAGTAATTATTAGGTCCATAGACAACTAAAAACAAACAAACGCAGCAAACAATAAATAAGTTGCACTATGGAATTAATTAAGCAGGGCTTTCACTGTGAGGTTGAGTTACCAACTGATGAGCATAAATCCTCTTTGTGTGTGAACGCACACAATGATTACATCTACGGTAGGCTTGCTGCGATAGTCGGTGTTGCTGGTGTTACCGGTGTTCAGACTCAACACCGGTTACATCACTCGCACACCGTGAGAATTATAGTAATAAAATAATAGAATTATAGTAATAAAATAATTTCGTTCAGTTAGAGACAATAGACAGTAGAAATAAAAACTTAACGTGTCTGCTTGATGAAGCATGTTCAGAGCAACACAAACGCAGCAGGAGTCAGGTGAGCCAAGAGCTGAAAGACCAGATGATTGCGGAAGATTTGGTTTCAAAGCGAAATGTAAAGGCGCCTAATTATGCAAGTTTATCATTGTACTGTGTTGTTGTTGAGTTTTTCATTAAGAATAATAGACTAATGAACACACAATTCAAGCAACCCGCTCCCGAGTTGGGACTTATCCAAAACCGAAACTAAAATGTCAGCGGGCCGCACAGAGCACGCATTTACGGCTGCACTTTCGGTTGCACTTTCATCCATTCACAGCCTCACAGAGCACACATTTAAGGACGAACTGTCATTCACGGTGTGTGTGCACTGGCACATTTTTAGTTTATGCATATTATGGAAGCTTAACTTTCATTTGAATTCAATGAAACCTCACTTTGCTCCGCTCAGTTATTAATGCCCGAACGGCCATGTGCATTACTTCTGGTTATAGAATTAGCGATTTAAAAGCCCAGTCGGTGATACCGGTATTACCGGTGTTGTCACACGTCGATTAACCGGTGGGAAAATTCCCTCACCGTCACATCCCTAATCTACGGTGTTTATGTGAATATTCGACTTGGCATTTTTATATATTTCTGTGTTTATTTGGCATGTTGTTGTCCATGTTGCGCTCACAGCATCCTGTCAGTAGAATTCCGTTCTCTTTCGCGATTTATCGCACGTTTATTATTTATTTTTGTCAACTGAAATCTGCATGGATTATCATAAATTCAACACATTTACTTATCACAAGGGTTGCAGAGGTAAAGAGAAAGTACCAGCGGGTGAAATGTCACTTTGCACAGCAAAAAAATAGTTTCATTAAAAGGATATGCCTATATCAAAGTTTATATAGCCTACTTTTACATTTTCACTGCTGTTCTAAAAATGGTTTTCGGTTACCTTAAACATGCTATAGCTGCTTCAATGCAGGAACTGTTACCACAGAAAGTTGATTGCTGTCATGACTCAACAAACAGCACTGAACACGCGCAGCCAGTATTACATGAATATTATTACTATTATCATAAACTTTTCATTAACTTGGTAGGCTGTGCAACAATGGAAATGTAACTGCAGAGAGCGGATCTCTGTTGGTATGTCTTATTTTTTTATCGATAATTTGTTGGTAAAGGGTGAGAGACTGGTGAGCCATAGGTTCCCGACCACTGACTTGGAGGTACAATAATGTAACCTTAAGGGTACCACCCCAGTGATGGCCACTTGTACCTTGAAAGTTGAATAAAGCATTGTATTGTGTTGTAGGGTTATGTTCATAAACTTCAGAAAATTACCAGTCCCTTTTCCATTTTTTTTCTGGGGGTTTTGTGGTTGTGTTTTTACAGTGTATGCTAACACTGTCTAAAATATGAATTGCTGTCACATACAAAATGCATTAATTATTCAATTAATAGAGCTTGTAAGGGAAACTTGGGTCTTTTAATTCATTTTGGAGTCCGCCAGCTGAGAATAGAACAGATTAATGCTGTAAACTTTGAGAATGCCTCAGTTAATATTAGCACCATTCAATTTTTAGTCCATTAGTTACATGTGGATTCTCTTTCCTGCCACATTATCTTTCAGATGGTCAATCACATATCATCCCACCGGCCCTGACACTTGGGGGGATCAATAGTGTTAACCGTCAAGTATTATGATGACTTCATTTCGGTTATATTTACTTTTCCAACATCTTTATTCACTAGGATCGTCCAGAGGGAGTGGCAACCACACAGTAGATCTTTTGTTAATTTGTTGACTAATAAACTCAATAGTGAACTACATCTTAATTCATTAATTATTTGAACAAGTGCTGTGTGTGGGCTCAGGGAGAGAACAAACAAAATTCTGTTTCATTGACTGCAGCAGTCTGATAATCAATACTGCTCCTACTGGTTACATCCCTTATTAGGTTACTTGCACATTATTTCTAATAGAACATTATTTTAAAATTGACACAGAATACACAATTATGTTAATATATCACGTAAAAAAAGATTTAAGATTGTGAAACAAGACATTCCATATATAAATGCAGAAATGTTACAGCACTTATACAAAAGTGTGCTACTAAAAAGTGTAAACAATAATTTTGTTTAAAATGAAATCTTACATTTAGCTGTTGGTCTGAACTTTCTAGCTATACATTGCAAATTACATTACAGCGGGTTAATTTTTCTTTAGGTAAACAGCCCTTTTCAAGTAATGTTGCATGTATTTTGCGAACATTTTTGAGTGTACCCTCTACATGATCATGACAGAAGTTAGATAAATAAAATTTAGCTTAGAAAAGGTATGCAATTTTGTCACACAATGTGTAAGTCTTTTGGCTGTATGTTGCATTTACCCCTTTGCAATGTCTTGCCCCATACACTTCCATTGTAAGTGTGTTAAATGGGTCAGGAACTGGCTTTTTTTAAAAACTTTTTTATACCGTTGTCTAAAGTCAACTTATGAAGTTTGCATGTTTTTTACATTCAAAAACATCATAATGAATAAGTAATAGGCTATTTTCTACCCTGGTTTTAAGGCTCTATCAAGAAACGTTTGGTTTCTATGGGCGTGCTGCACTGAAGACTTGGAAGTAAACGCCAACTGACACGATTGGATAAGATTTGCATATTTAATGAGCTTCAGCTCTCCGGTCAGTACATGTGAGAATTGTTTTGAAAGCGTGTGGGGAAACGCTAACAGGGCTCGCAAGATGTCTTTATCAAACAAACATAATGATTCATCTCTCATCCACTTGTGATTGATTGGAATGTTATTTTTTTTCATTACATGGGCTGCTCAATCGGTGGATATAACCACGAACCGTACACACACGCACACGCTCTTGTTGGGTTTTCATGTTTTATGGGGACATTCCATAGGCGTAATGCATTTTATACCGTACAAACCGTATTTTCTATCCCCCTACACTGCCCCTGTCCCTAAACCTACCTATCACAGGAGACATGCTGCATTTTTACATTTTCATAAAACATCACTTAGTGTGATTTATGACCTGTTTTCCTCATGGGGACCAAAAAATTTTCCCACAAGGACAAGGATTTCGGATATCGCCATCTTTGTGGGGACATTTTGTCCCCATACCGTAGGGATTACCAGGACGCACACACACACACACACACATACGCACATACGGTCTAGCTTCCGCCAGACCGCTTTCCTTATTCAACTTACTACAAAAGCGTGGATTACTTTTATAATGGATGGATGCACTTTATTGGGCTGCCATTCACTGCCATTATAAAGCTTGGATTAGCCAGGACATTTTTTTATTTAACTCTGATTATATTCGTCTGAAAGAAGAATGTCATATACACCTAGGATGGCTTGAGGGTGAGTAAATTATGGGATTTTTTTCTATCCCTTTAATAGACCTTTTATATTCTATAATGTAATTGAGTGTTTTCTGATATTTTAACATACAAAAATGAACAAAACCTTAATATAGTGAACGCACAGGCTGCCCATTTTAATTTAACTCTGCCAGAACTTTTGCTTAATCATCAGTGATTTTCTAAGTTCCCTCTGCATGCCCTTCTATCATTTGCAGTGACTCACTTTTTGTCTTTCCACCTGTCTCTCCTCCTCTTTCTTCTTCCCTCCCTCTCCTCATCCTCTTCCGTCTCTCCTTCACTTCCTTCCTCTCCGCATTACTATCTCTTCCCCTCTCTCTCCCTCTTTCACTTACTCTTTCTTTCTGACCCCTGGCACTCTCAGTACTCGGATGAGAGGCTACCTAACACTGTGCAGTGTGATCAGGTGTTGTTGAGTAAGCAAGATAGACAGCCCATCTTCAGCGGTCAGCTTAATGCTGTCCTCCTCCAGTGCCACGTCCTCGTGCCCTGAGCGACTCCTTTAGACCGAACCCAGCGAGCAGAACTGCTGCATTCTCCTTGCTACACATCTGCAGATCTCAACTCTCTTCTTTTTCTGTTAATTTTGAAGGTGAAAAATTTACTTTTCAGCTACAATATCCGGACGAGCCACTCTGATGCTTTACCATCCATTTCAGTTCTAATAAGTCACCCAATATTTAGTACAACTCACTAAATCATGGCAGCTGAAATCTTACATTAGTGTACACACAACAAAACATACAAAAGCCGAGTGCACCCTGAACATTCCCTGAGATGGTGTAAGATCTAATTAGAATATATACATAAATAAGTAAACTACATCTTTTTTCCCAAGCTACTCTGAGCCATCTTGTATGTTTCCCATCAGTCGGTTGTCAAGCTAAAGTCACCCATACTGTGGGAAATAAATAATAAATAAAAACATCTCAATTGGCTGGAGGTAGGTGTTAATTTCCCACCTTAATGCTGTGATAGCACTGGTACTCCAAGTCTATGTTTACACAGAAGCAGACAATTGTTATCTGTCAGTTGTCACTTTTAGAGTGATTAAATATGGTTACATTCACATTTTGTTTATTAATGAGTGTGACAACCACATTCTGTAGCCGAATTGTCTCCCTTACATTTTCAGAACTCGCAACTGAATTTTGAGAGTGGGTTTGATTAGTGTGACCGTGTTGGGCATCTAGTTGTCTGTCATGCCATAGACTGCGAGTCACTCTGCAGTGCACGCGTATGCTTGCTATGTGAGGTTCTAGTAACTCACAATGACAGAGATATGAGCAGAATCTCATCCAAAGGTTTTGCCCCAGGCGCTGTTTTTCACTGTTGTCTTATTAAAAATAAAGCATTCAAAGCCGCTGTCAGATAATTAGGATTTGACAGGGGACATTGTGCCTTTTTTTGATCTAAATAAAGTCATGAAAAATATGGTTAGAATTTCTGGTGTTAGGGAAGTTGCCATCTTTGGTATTTAATTTAGACACTGTCACCATGATTTCAGGTGTTACTCACAGCTATTAATAAAGTTAAATTTGGTTATTCATTCATATAGACCATATTCAATCCACTTTTGTAAGCTGTTCCATGTTAAAGGACAATTCGTGAGGAGCCTATGTAAGGTTACTGATAATAATTGGCTCTCTCTCATGCTGTCTCTCTCCTCCTCTATAGGAGATTTGTTGTTGAATAAAGCCAAACACTCCACAGAAGCCAAGCACTCTATAAAACTGTAAAGGTGTAAAACAGCTTCTGCTATTAAGAGAATGGTTTCTCTCTCTCTGTGTGTGTGTGTGGTTTACATTTCTATACCATCTCCACCTTGCGTGAAATTGGGCACTGGGCAAACGGAGAGGGTGATCATTGATTAATCAGTATACGTTAATGAGCTGCATCGATCGAGAGACCAGTAGACTCCGCGCCGACCTCGGATGGTGTAAACAAGTGACGCCATTTTAGAGCAGCAAGGGAACCTATCCTAGGCCAGTTACTCAGAGAGACAGGTGTGCGTGAGACAGATGGTAAAGGGTGTTGCGGGTACAGAAGAGGCTTGACATTGTTATGATGGATGTTTACGGATCACTGACCTGACAACGCAGTAGTGATCCCATGATCCCACACTGCTGTGGCTAGGTGATGCCCACTAATTTGTCAATTTGTGGCTGCTTCAGTTCACCCAGAGCGCTATGGTTTGGATTTTGAAGCACGACTCTGAAACGTCACAGCTTAAGGCATTTAGAAGGACTTCCCAGTTGAAAAGACCAGTATATGTTGTGTTTTGGATGGTGATGTGCTGCTTATTAGGCTTATTAATTATCTTAACCAACAGGATATCATTTGTCAATCAGCTTCACCAGCTAGTTGCTTCTTTCCACCAGCTGGTTCAACATCTACCAGCAGGGGCTAACAAGGTCATATTAACCATCCAAACCTTGACCTCTGGACCTAACTAGAATAAACTTGCCTAGTCCAGCATTGGGATTCAAGTCTTTGCAGTAGGGTTAGACGGTATAAGGAAAGACCTGCAGCAAAAGTTTCACCTATCCTAGCAATGCAATATTATATGTAGTGCCCTGAGCCAGATTTTGTGTGTTTGCATGCACGGAAATATATTTGCATTTCAGTATGTCCCTAAACCACATTATGCTAACGGTGCCGGAGCGTAATGTGATAAAGTGTTCAGTAGATATCAAAGGAATGTAAATATTACAGAATATGGTCCCAGGAGTAGGACTGGATATCAGCGTTACTTCAGTACTATAAATGTACATGCACACACTCTCTCTTTCACTTTCATTTCTGTTTATACCCATATTTTTTCTGATGATTGCAGTGGGGCGCTTTTTATGTTCATTGGTGAGAGAGGCGGATAAAGAGGCAGATTAATATCCCTGACTATAATCATTTTCGTTTACGTACAAAACACCCACTCTCGCTCTCATTCTCAAACACTCACTCACTGCCTTATCTCTTTATCCTTTCTCTTTTGTCTTGTTTTTACATTGACAGTTCTTTTATTCAGCATGTAGTTATTCAGTTTTAGGCTATATGGCATCAATTTAAAAATGTCATAAACATTAGGTCCCAATCTTTACTCAAAGACATGACAAAACTCACAACCAGTGGCAGTGACACAGAGTATATGTTTTTGTTTTAATAAAACTGCTAGTCAGAGTTGTGGACATTGGTGTTTTGAATTTTTGCCCTGTAGGTTGACATAACAATCGCAGAGATTCTGTCTCAGTATCAGTGCTGTAATCAGAGAGCGTGCTGTTTTTCTGTTTGGCCAATGGCAAGGTTACTGGAACTAAAACATGGCCGGAGTCCAACTTCCAATCTCAGTGCACTACTGAGTAACACTCTTTTATGGAACACAGTTGAAATTAGGTATTAATATGCAGACATGCTTGCCCATGTGTGAACATAGAAGATATGAGTTAGTAATTAGCATCCTAAGGGCAGATCTTAATGCTACCCAGAATAGCCTGTGCATGTGGGACGCTTTGAAAGACTGTAAATCACACCTTATAAAGGGCTTGCCTCTTCCGGCTCTGTTCATGTCATAAAACAGTAGTCAAACCCCTTCTTCCCTTATAAAAGTCAGAATAAATCCCATAATGCTGCAACTTAATGAGCTTAGTGGTTCTCTCCTTTATGTGACCTGTGAAACATTGCTTCACAGAGACAACTGTATTTCAGACCGGACTGTATTTCATTGTTGTATCCTTACATTTGTACCACAGCCAGTTTGAACTTGAGTGTGACTATGAAGTGGCAACAGAGAAGCCAAGAAGAATGACATCAGTTTGAAAACTTTTTTTCATTCTTCTATATTTTTGGTATTTCAAGAAAGCAGTTACTTTTCTTTTTTTTTTAGTTGGTGGATTTGGTTCCAGAAATGAAAAGTGGTTAAAATAGAAAGTTACAGATAAACCTACCTGGTCTTTTGTCTGTTCTTCCTCTTCGGCCGCCACATAATCGTACTTTTGATATGAGAACGAGAATTTGTTTCTGACAAAGGGACTTGTTGCTCTTGGGGCACGGCTTGCGTTTGTTGGCTATCGGCCGGTTGGCCTGGTCTTCCTTGACTGCCCGTTTTTGTCTGATGAGAGAACTGGCAAGAGCTGCCATCTTCCACCCCCCCTCTCACCTTTGGGAGGGGGGTCTCTGTTTGCTTAAGAGACCCTCTCTGGATGTACTCGTCTTTTTACCAGCAACACAAAGAGATAAAACTCAGGGGTCAAATCTCGCGTGGAGAGCCAAGAATTCAGATAGGTTCCTCACGTGTCCGTGTGTTTCCCTCCAGTAAGGGAAGAGGTTAAGTTCTGGTCCACTCACAACCTGTCCATGGTTTGTCCTTCATTTTGTTTGTTTCGCTAAATACATATTGACACCACAACAAATCCTTAAAACGTAAATCGACGTCGTCACATTTCCACAAAAAGATACAGAAAGAGGCTGACAAAGTCATCGTTGCGACATTGCCGACATGTTTGCCTCCCCTTTTCTCTCCTCTCCCTTCCCCTCCCCTTGTGTCTTGTTCCTGAAGACGAAAACACTGACAAAGCTAAAGTTTAGCACACAGAAACGATGAGCTTTCTCACCCACACACGGCTGGTCCTTGCAGAAAGTTCTTCGCTCTCCAGCAGCAGAATTATTCGGCTCAAATTAGGAACAGATCCTGGCAGAAACGGGCAGATGGTCAGCCTGCAGTCCCTATGGCTAACTTTAGTTGTGCTGGAAAAAAAAAAAGAATAATCTGGAGCGGTAATCCAGTGCTCCCACGTCCGGAGGCACTTCTGCTTCAGCTGCTGGGACGGACAAAGCTCTGAGTCGCAGGACGGGAGCCGGCAAAAGAAGAATGGACTCTGAGAAATTTCCCTTCTGCCTCTTCTGGCAGGCGCTATCTCTCCCCACAGCCCTACATTACCCCACCCCAAAGCCAGCGAGCGTGTGTGTATGTGGTGTGTGTGTGCAAATCCAGCGGCTACCACCAGTAAAGGTGACATTCATACGAGAACAAGTGAGGAAGGGAGAGCGAGAGCAGTCGAGTGAGGGAAAGAAAGCGCGTGAGTGTAAAAGAGAGTGAGAGAAGAACAAGAATGATGAATGAGAACAATGGAGGAGAGAAAACAGAAAGATGAAGGGAAAGAAAAAGAGGAGGGTGAGAGAGAGTTAACAGTACTGTTATTCCTTCAGTCTGCCGTGTCTGTCCTTGATGGGTAGAGTGGAGGAGAGAGAGAGAGAGAGAGCTTGAGGTGCCAATGGTGACAGTTTTCAGTCACCTCAGGAAGAACATCGCAGTCGTGCGTTCCGAGTCAGTTATCACTGCCAAATTCACACACTCACGCACACACATTTATCCCACTCACCCGTCTCTCTCTCTTTCTCTGATACACACATCCTCGTGTACACAATCACTTTTAGGGGATTAGGATTGTACCACTTTTATTGGTTTAGCATTCAGTTTCTTGCAGTCCTTGTGCTGGGAGTGCTTCCCGTTTGCTGAAGGTGTAAAACTAATGCAAAAAGAAAGACTTTATCTTTTTCTCTTATCCTCTTTTTTTCTCATTTACTTTATTGCTCCGGATTCCTCATCTAAAAGCTCCTTTTCCCTCCCTCGGTGTCCCCCCTCCTCCTTCTCATTCTTCTTTCTGACATCACTGCAGTTTCGCTTTATCTCAGTGTTTTTTCCAGTCTCTTGGTACTCTGCAAATACAGCATGTGAAATGAGCGGGACCTGAGGGGCGGTTTGCTTAAAGAGACAGACAGGCACTGAGCGTGTGTCAGGATGGGCGACTATCTCTCATTAATAGTGACACAGACAGGTAGAGACAAAAATAGTCACCGCTCTGCCGTGCCCTCGTCCAAAAAACAAACATGCTAGATGCCTGTGTACACATTCACTACAAATTCACTAAACAGTTTCACCACTTTAGTGTGTGGTTCTTCAGCGCAAAAAACGGTTTTATTCATTCACCATTCACAATCAGTTTTAGACAGGTGCTTAATGTGCTGAAAAAGGACTATGCCATGACTATTTAAATATTAAAAATTCATTGTTTCAGCGCTTACACGACTACCCCTGTTTAAATTATATTTATAATGGTGTGTTCACCATTGTAGTTCGGTTCGCTTAGTTCATTTGGTCCTGACCAAAAAAATTATAAATTAGTCCTTGTCCGCTTAGCGTTCACATTGGAATTTTTAACACTGAACCTAAAGGCATAGGGTTGGTTCACAACCTAATTGGTCAGCTTTTATGATGTAGCCTATATTTCATGACAGAACTTAACGAACTTGACCAGTTGAGAACTCTTTTTAAATGATTTTAGAAGATTTTAAAATGTGTAAAGGAGTCAAAACAGTGGCAGGCATCCCTCTGACACACAAATCTGCTGTGAGGAGATACAGTTCCCTTTCGAGAGTACTCTCGTATTGCGTTTGCTAACGCTACGGGGGAATTCCTTTCCTCGAGATATTGAAGCAAAATTTTTATCCTAAAAATTACCATATAACACGCAGTGCAGCTGCACAGCTCTCAGTAGGAAGCTGCTGCGTGCTGATTGGCTGTGCCGCTGCAACTGCAGCAACCTATGGCGAGACCGCTGGGCGGGACGGACCAATCGGGTCCCTCTATATTCCCGCCACAAGGGGCAACAGAATTTGCATAGCCAAGGGTACATAACTCCCTGTCTCGCTAGGTTAGTCAGATTAATTCTTCTTCAGCGACTCACCTCGCTGAGCTCTGGATTGAAGCCTGCCGTCGACACGCGCAGCGGAACTCTGCAGCCTGAGGACGTCGGAATCTCCGCCTTCAGCCTGCCTTCCAGCTGCGCCATCCGGCATATATCCTTTTACAATTACTATGTCTCATTCTTGTGCCTCGTGCAGAGGTTTTCTTGCGGACGAGGATCGACACATCATCTGCGCATCATGTCTCGGACGAGACCACGCGCGAGCTGCACTCAACCAGGCGGCTGCCGGTCACGACGAACTGGCGCTGCAGACCCTTCGGGCTCGGCTCGCCAGTTTCGACCAGAATCCCGTCCCTTGCTCTCAGCCTCTCGAGCCACGGAAAAAGAAACGTCGCGACCAGAGGCCCCCGGAGCGCTCTGGCGAGCACACGCCCGGTCATTTCCCGCGTGCCTCGCCATCGCCTGTCATGTTCGTCGAGGAACAGCACAGCTCCCCTCGTTTGGCGGCTGCTGTTTCCTTGGCGGACGGAGGAGGAAGAGGAGGATGACAGCCTTTCTCTTGCTGCATCCAGCGGGTGGTCGGATACCGTCTCGGAGCACGCCACTGACGCGGACTGCCAGCGGCGCAAAACCTCGGTGGGCGCTGAGCTCATCGCCTGCTCACCAAGGCCGTGGGCGACCTCGGCATTGACTGGTCTCAACCCGAGGAGCCCACGAAAAGCAGACTTGACGAGTGGTTTTTCGAGAACCGTCGCCAACCAACCGCTCAAAAACCCGCTCCTTCTTTCCGAAGTCCACGAGGAACTAACCAAGTCGTGGAAGGCGCCATTTTCTTCTCGCGCCAAGTCCTCCTTTTCTTCAGCGCTCTCGGTGGTCGATGGCGCTCAGAAAAGAGGATATCAAGCCCTTCCTCCCCTCGAGGAAGCCGTCGCCGCACACCTTTGCCCGCCCTCCGCCAGAGGATGGCAGTCTAAGGCTGTGCACCCTTCCAAAGCCTGCCGCACTACTTCCAACCTCGCCGGTCGAGCATGCGCCTCCGCCCGGCCAGGCGCTTCAGCGCTTCACTCTATGGCGGTGCTTCAAGTCTTCCAGGCCAAACTCCTCCGTTCCTTGGATGAGTCTGTCCCGGATAACGAGGTTCTGAGGGATCTGCGCGGCGCCACTGACTTGGCCCTGCGTGCCACAAAGGCCAACGCCCAGGCGATCGGCAGATGTATGGCCAACTTGACGGTATTGGAGCGCCATCTGTGGCTTAACCTAACCGAGATGAAGGACTCGGACAAGACTGCTTTCCTGGACGCGCCCATGTCGCCTTCAGGACTATTCGGTCCCTCCGTGGTTGGATTCACGGGCGCTTCACTGAGGCACAAAAGGCTTCACAGGCAATGCGACATTTCCTGCCCAAGCGTTCCAGCTCCTCTACTAGCCGCCATGCTAAAGCTGGACCGGCCAGCCCACCAAGCGGCGCAGCCAGCTCAACAAGCCTCGCGCGGGCTTCAAGCCCAGACAGCGCTCCGCTCTACGAGCCGCAGCAAACCTCCGGGCGTCGAGGTCCCGACCCAGCAATGTCGAAACCTGAGCCGCGGCCGTCCTAGCCAGAGGCACGA
The DNA here is from genome assembly GCA_023029165.1 of Gobiocypris rarus. Classification (NCBI taxonomy): domain Eukaryota; kingdom Metazoa; phylum Chordata; class Actinopteri; order Cypriniformes; family Gobionidae; genus Gobiocypris; species Gobiocypris rarus. The sequence goes on along the minus strand of CM040922.1, from coordinate 215,224 downwards.
AGAGAGGTTGGATAATGCCGCTTGGCCGGTTTACCACCTCGCTCTCTTCAAAAACGTTCCCTAGCTCCCTTCAATCAGGTGGCTGGGAACATCACATACACAGTCAACGAGCCCGCAAGCAAACGCGCTCGCCTGTACACAAACGCCGTTTTACGGCGACCATATGGGTCACGAAAGAGTTTTTCTCTGTAGGCAGTGTGCCAGCAAAAAAGCATGTACCCCTACACTCAATCACTCCCCCATGTTCCCCAGCTCCCTGCACTCAGGTGGCTGGAAACACTATCCCCACAGACAACGAGCCCGTGCTCAAACGCGCTCGCCTGTACACAAGCACCTATATTCTATGTCCCCCAGCCCCCTGTACTCAGGCGGCGGGAAACAATTCCCTCATAAGTGCCACTCTAACGCAACATTATCGGGCCACGAGTCCCTGTTACTCAGCGATTCGACCCACAAATTAATCCAGCCCCTGGCTTGAAGGCGAGGCCTGGCAGGCCATCCCGGCATTTCAAAATGGGTGTTGAACATAATAAAACAAGGATACTCGCTACAGTTTGCTGCGAGACCACGCTTTCGCGCGTGGAGGAGACAACGGTGAGCGACACAAGTCACGTGCTTGAACCGAGATATCAAAACTGTTAATAAAAGGGCGGTGGAAGCCGTGCACCCCTCACAGAGCGAGTCGGGCTTTTACAGTCGCTACTTCCTTGTACCAAAAAGGGCGGTGGTCTCAGACCCATCCTAGACCTCAGACACCTGAACAAAGCCCTTATGAAGCGCCCGTTCAGAATGTTGAGAACAAAACAAATCCTCGCGCACGTTCGCCGGGAGATTGGTTTTCACTGTGGATCTAGAGGATGCCTATTTCCACATACAGATAGCCCCTCATCACAGGCCATTCTTGAGATTCGCCTTCGAGGAAAGTATACCAATACAGGGTGCTACCCTTTGGTCTATCTCTGGCCCCCGCACGTTCTGAAGTGCATGGAGCGGCGCTAACCCGCTGAGGCTTGGGAATGAGAATTCTCAACTATCTCGACGACTGGCTCATAATAGCTCAGTCAGAGATACAGTTATTAAACCACAGATCTTGGCTTCTTAACCATTTGAAATGTTTGGGCCTCAGAATCAACGTGGCAAAGAGCTCATTGTCTCCCACACAGAACATTTCGTTTCTGGGAACAGTATTGGACTCACTGCAGATGAGCGGCTGACGTCACAGCGCGCTCTCTGTTCAGAAGAGTGGTTTCCCTCAGGTCCGGTGCACTCACCCCTCTCAAACACTTTCAGAGGATGTTGGGTCTCATGGCCTCGGCGGCCCCAGTTCTCAGACTTGGTCTGTTACACATGCGCCCATTACAGCGCTGGCTGAATCGCCGCGTTCCAGCTCACGCATGGCTCTCGGGCGATTACGAATCAAGGTAGATCACAGCTGTGTTTTGGCTCTGGCTCCTTGGAAAAATCCTGTCTGGTATCAGGCGGGGTGAGCTTAGGCACTGTTACGAAGTGGAAGGTTATCTCGACAGATGCATCCAACCTAGGTTGGGAGCCCTTCACGAGGGCAGGCCAGTCTCCGGTCTCTGGTCAGACTCGGAAAGAGCCTTCACATAAACTGTCTAGAGATGAAAGCGGTCACGTTATCGCTAAGAGCTTTCCTTCCGTACATAAAGCACCACCACGTCCTAGTCGAGCGGACAGCAGGTCGGTGGTAGCTTATATAAATCGCCAGGCGGTCTAAGATCTTTCAATCTGCACGCAATGGCGGAAAAACTCCTAATATGGGCAGAGCGCAACCTGAGTTCGCTGAGGCGACTCATGTGCCAGGCATTCTGAATTTGGGTCCGGACATGCTGTCCAGGGACAAAGTGTCCCCAGCAGAGTGGTCTCTTCACCCACACACAATTCAGACAATTTGGGGCAGGTTTGGAGAGGCAAAAGTGGATCTTTTCGCCTCACAAGACAATGCTCAATGCCTAACATATTTCTCCAAGCACAAGGATGCGTTGGCCCACGAATGGCCCAATCTTCCTCTTTATGCTTTTCCCCCAGTCTCAATGTTACCTCAGGTTATAGAGAGGATCTGGGAGAGCAACTGCGCTGTGCTTTTAATAGCCCGCTTTGGAGAAATCAACCATGGTTCTCACTGCTAAGTCAGATGTCAGATACTGCTCCGTGGCCGATTCCGCTGAGGAGAGACCTCCTCATGCAGGCGGCGGCAGATCTGGCATCCCGTCCCGATCTATGGGCGCTTCATGTCTGGCCCATCAACGGGTACATGAGAACCTCTCTGAAAATGTATTAAACACTATTGCTGAAGCTAGAGCCCCCGCGACCAGGCGGCTCTATTCAGGCAAATGGGCAGTCTTTTCAGACTGGTGTAAAACACGGACCCTGACCCCACACAATTGTGAAGTGTCAGAGGTGCTCATTTTTACAAGAGCTGTTGGGCGGTCGTTCCCCTCCACGCTCAAAGTGTATGTGGCCGCTATAGCAGCGCACCACATTCAAGTGAGCGGACTGTCACTGGGAAAGAGCGATCTTATCGTGCGCTTCCTTAAAGGGGCTAGAAGGCTTCACCCACCTCGCCCCCCTTCAGTTCCTATATGGGACTTGTCTACAGTCCTGGATGCCATGAAAGGTTCTAAATTCGAGCCTCTGCATTCGGTGAGCTTAAAGCTCCTGTCACTAAAGACCGCTTTTCTGCTGGCGATTGCATCAGTTAAGCGGGTGGGTGATCTGCAGCGCTCTCTGTGGCGCCTCTTGTCTGGAATTTGGGCCAAAGCGATTCTAAAGTCGTCCTCAAACCAAGGCATGGATACGTACCTAAAGTGCTTTCAACTCCGTTCAGAGCACAGGTCATTTCACTTTCAGCACTTTCATCATCGTTAGATGAAGAGGATGCTAATTTGCTCTGTCCTGTCAGGCGCTGAGAATTACATAGAGCGTTCTGCTGTTTTCAGGCACACTGAACAGCTCTTTGTGTGCTTTGGCGGCGCACCACGGTCTGGTTTCAAAGCAGACCTTGTCACGTTGGATAGTGGATGCTATCTCACTGGCTTATGAGTCTAAAAATCTCAGCTGCCCTTTAGGCGTCAAAGCCCATTCGACTAGAGGCATGGCCTCTTCGTGGGCTTGGTCTACTGGCATTTCTTTGAATGATATCTGCGGCGGCAGGCTGGGCCTCACCGTCCACTTTTATCAGGTTTTATAATTTAGAGGTTCCTGCCCTACAGGCTGGGCTTCTTGCTGTGTAAATACATCTGACCCATTAAGGCTCGGTATTCTGGCCTGGGTAAAGTATTTGTATAAGTCATAAGCACTTATATGACTCAGTTATCTGGTCATTCACTATTCATGACCTGACTATGTCTGGTCTACTCATATATAGATATATATATATATATATATATATATATATAAATATATATTGTATCTTGTGTGTTACTTCATTAAATGGCCCGACTCAGGTCTGGCTTATATTGGACTTCATGATACCATGTTACGCCCACTTAGGTCGGCTGGGGTATGGTGTCTCCGGGCTTCAGAGCCGTTAAGCAAGCACGGCGTTTTGCATTGGTTCCCGTGGCGTTAGCAAACGCGTCTGAGAGTACTCGAAAGGGAACGCCGGTTACTAACGTAACCTCGGTTCCCTGAGAAGAGGAACGAGTATTGCGTTGCTTGCCGTGCTTTGCTTTCTCAGGAGTCGCTTCAGTCGATTAACCTGACTAACCTAGCGAGACAGGGAGTTATGTACCCTTGGCTATGCAAATTCTGTTGCCCCTTGTGGCGGGAATATAGAGGACCCGATTGGTCCGTCCGCCCAGCGGTCTCGCCATAGGTTGCTGCAGTTGCAGCGGCACAGCCAATCAGCACGCAGCAGCTTCCTGCTGAGAGTGCAGCTGCACTGCGTGTTATATGGTAATTTTTAGGATAAAAATTTTGCTTCAATATCTCGAGGAAAGGAATTCCCCGTGGCGTTAGCAAACGCAATACTCGTTCCTCTTCTCAGGGAACCGAGGTTACGTTAGTAACCGGCGTTCTGATGCCTGTACCTAACTGTGATGGGCTACATCACAACTATGATGAGAAAAAACAGGTATCCATAAGCATTATGTCTGTTTTTAGGTTCTCATCTTCCCGTTTTTGGTTCGTTTACATGTCTTTGGTCCATGTTGTGTTTATCCTTCATTGGAACCGCACCAGACTTTGCTTGGAAGCAGACCGAGACCTATCTGGTCCACTTGTTTGGTGCACACCAGGGTTTGAATGGCAGCATTCAAACATATTCAAATTAACCACAATATATTTTAATCAAACATGCCAAGTTCGATTGGACTTAAAAATATATCACAATATTTTCTGGTATTTATTGCGATAACGATATTAATGACGATATACATGTAGCACCATTTCCCATGTTTTCCCATGCATTCTTGAGAGCCTCAGAAACACAAACAATGATCTAAAATAAAATGTACCCATCATCAAATAGGCTCCTATAAAATTATTATAAAAAATTTTTTTATTACATTTCACGAGTTCACACTTACACACTTACATCAAATTAAATAGAGTAAAGATTATGCGTATTTGGCGTGCTGTCCGGGCTCGGACCCCCAACCCCGTCCATGTGATAGAGATACTCTAGAACTAGACTGTAATGGATTATGGATTATGTTGACATCTAATGAGAGTATATTAAATTAAAGTGAGGAGATGGGGTGGTGGAGGGATACCAAAATAAAAACGGTTAATGAAAGAAGGTAAATTTGTTGTATATATACCTCTTATCGTTGATTAGATTGATTAGCTTAATGTGCTCCACTCGTGTTTAATTAGGTTTAATTATCTGAACGTGCTCCTACTTGTTTAAATAGGTTTCGTTATCTGACGTGCTCCACTTGTTTAATTAGGTTTGGTTATCTGAATGTGCTCCTCCCGAAATTTGTTAATAAAACATCACTAAAAGAATTTTAAAAAAGCATTACAAAGCAGGTAATGTTAAATTAGTGTAACTGTGTTGAAAAACATCACACAATACAAACAATAATAATTCAAATCAATGACAAGTTTGAAATGTAAACACTGTATTTAATCATATTCTCATGATGCAAACAGTGGCAAGAATAGTGCAAACTGCTAAAGTAATAATCCCAAACATGTCTTCAGATTACAAAAAATTGCAAATAATGATTTAATAAGTAATTTGAACTAAAACTTGGTAATCATTTGCGAATTAAAACGTATGAATGTATATGTTTCATTTTAACTGAATTTAGGGATGGTAGTGGTGCTTTAGACATGTTGGTCATTCAGCGTTTCTGTAAAAAAACAACTAACAATAATACTGATAAGATGATAAGTACGAATTCTACTACTAATAACAATACAGACCGCACTAAAGATTGATGAGCTGCTGGGATCATGAATTTTAAATCAAGTTGTCTGTGTTTGCTCTAGCTGATTTGCTGAAATCAAAACAGGGACAGTAATAGGTGAGCGCCAGCCAATGAGATTGCCGTTTGCGCATTAGTTTCTTCTGGTTCATAAAGGCTGAACAATTCCAAATGAACGCCATTATTTTACAGGAAATACAACAAAGAATATTGTTTACATGTTGCATGTCAATTCTGTGTGGTTTGTAAGACTCTCGTGCTCTCTTTGAGTGTGTGAGAAACACAGTGCTCTTAGTCAGATCAGACTAGTTTTTACTGTGTATCAAATACACTGTGCATTCATTGAGATTAACTGAAATAGTGTGCTTTACGGATCGCTTGACAAAGAGCGAATCTCTCAAGTGTTCAGTCCAAGTGAAAATATATCTGTATGTACAGGTTCCAGATTGTAGAGGTAGCTCCTCAATTAGCGTTAAACTACTCCGCAGCTTCCGCAATAGTTGTTTTCGCTCTTCATGTGAGCTGCGAATAGTTTGCGTCAACTAGGCTTTATTGTTATTATCGCAGGAAGACTAATTCTTAACGTGGAGATAATTTTTACCGGTATACCGCAAACGATAAGATATCCCCCATCCCTAGTGTGAACACACCCAAATATTCAGCGATATTTGTCTATATTAAACTATTCTCTCTTGCGTAAAAGTCTGCCTTTTTTACTTTGTCCTGTCTGTGGGTGGTAAGAAAAGAAGGATTTTAGTTAAGAGACTAAGAGAGTATTTTATTTTTTGTTGATAATGGCAGCAGTATTTCATCAAATGATGAAGAAGAGCGATATAACAGTGCATATAAAAACCTGCTTCAGGTGTGTGGTTTGTAGTGGGAAAGTGATGTCATACAGTCCCTGCAAGCATGTCAGATTGCAGTAGTTTGCTGCAACCTCTGATGCGGAAGATGGGTTCTAGTTATTCATGCATGCAAAAATGTGTATACTTACAGACTAGTAAATGAACGGTGATGTGATTTTTGGAGTGGGATTATCTTTGCTGGTCCAGGAACAAGGATTCCTATTAATCATTTTGGGGATGGTTAAGGCTGGGGTTAAGGATTTAACCTATAATTTCTATCTCATTTTAGCTGTAGTTTGTGTAAGGATTTAACCAAATGTTTGAGATTTGAATCTGCCCGTAAAAACCCTATCTTGATAACCATTAATCTAAAAATATCTCAATCCAGGGAAGTTGTCCCAAGACCAAAGATATTGATCTGTCACACAAATACATGCAAACACATCATCATGTAGCAAATTAACTCAAAAGGAAAATATGGAAAATAATAAATCAGAATCAACTTGTTATAATTATTAATAAATATTTGGATCAGTTATAGAATTAAATGATGTAGCTGAAAACATTTTAGCATCAATTAATCTGTTCGTCCAACAAACTTTCAGTATTGATTGTCTATCGACTCTTTTCATTGCCACAGAAAAATAACTCTGTCTTAGCATGTAGCTGTGATTGCATTTTTAAAGGGACTTTGATTTACAAGCGCCCAGCAAGCAATTTTGTGTTTAAAAGACGTCTAATAGCCATCCAAACACAGCTCTCACATCTAGGCTAACAAGGCAAAATTTGGGATGTCAGTGAAAATTGAATAGACGTCTAACCACAGCCCAAGAATAGACCAGTCATCTAGAACATTATCATGACGAAATGAAACCAAACACCTTGTAATCACTGTTGACATTGCTTACATGATGAAATATCATACATATCACAAGTTATTTTGGCCAAAAATGACATGTAACTAAATTTAAGGTTATTTTTGCTAGAAGTGGGTTACTCATAGCCGGACTCTATCGGGTCTATAGTTAACTGAGGCAGTGAAATTATGGCTTTTGCTTGCTAGGCAGTGACCAGAATCAAACTCGCATGAATGTACATAAAAGTTTTACGTAATTACATTAAATATAATGAATTATTTTGTGTCTGTTTGGCCAGCTGCTACAGACATAAAGAACTCTCTAGAGTTGTAACAGTATGACGATATATCACGGTATGAACACATACGATTATCATATTCTGAAGATTTCGGTCTTGGGAAGAAAAATAAATCAGATGGAGTATCTTACCTGAACATAAGCAATTTCTTTCCACTTGACTGTTTAGACTCTCAACCTGCTCCACCCACACACATACAGCAAAGAAAATGTCAGAGACAGAGGCTGTTATCTCTCATTTCTATCCCTAGTCGAAAAAGAAATTAAAATGTGCCTTACGGGAATACTTTTGATGTAGGAAAAACGAATGCATAATAATGCATTTGTTCAAAAAAAAAAAACTTTTGTCATTCATTTAATGGTCAATTTAACAGATTATAATGATTTGTTTAATACCGGTGAAACTAAAACCGTGATATTTTCTGAGATGGTTATCATACCGTTACAACTAGAGATGATTCATGTGGGACAACCCCTGACCATGATCTCTGAGCCAGGCTGCTCTGTGATTATCATTGATTGTATGGATATGCAGTGCTAAGAAGTTTAAAATGTGCCTGGTGTAATTGAATCTGTCTTGGTTGTTTACCTTGTAGTGATAGCAAGATATTTCCACAACATAAAAACTTGCAGCTTTTCAGCGCAACCTCAATAAATCAGCTATTCAAGGGGCCAGTCAATCAATCAAATTTTATTTGGCAACCTCACAGAAATCTGCTGTAGAGGCATCTAGAAAGTACCGGCTTGATTTACCTTCGGTTCAGAAATGACGTTGCCTTAACAGACAAGGTCACAATCCGTCAACTGCTGATTGTCAGATGACAACCAAAGTTCCTGGCCCTAAAGAAGGGGGGCTAAAATGGGAATAATTGAATTAGTATTTTCCAAAAATGCCTTGGAACCACATCTCCCGTTCAGAAGCTCTCTAAAGAAGCCAGTGAAATCTCAGCTCAGGACAGAGAAAACTTTTTTAACTATTTTAAATTCCTATTTTACAAAAAATTGGCCGCAAGCCAGTTGCCAATTTGGTTTGTCAGTGCAGATACATAAGAATATCAGCCAAGCCAGATCATTCTTCCCATTTTATTCTTCTTTTGTGTGTTTTCTCCTAAAGGGATAAAGATAATTTGGTAAAGTTTTTCATTAGTGTACTCCTATCCTCCAGTGAATGTTTTTAGGTTTATTTAGCAGATTTAAGAGTAGTTTTTGTCATGGCAGAGGGTGTGTTTAACCTTCCCCTGCTTTCCCAAGCAATTACTTTCCACTAAGGTCTCCCTGACCTCCCTGACATGGACAACCCTCCTCTCCTGTTTCCCCCATGTGTCTGCATGGCTCAGCCCGACCTAGCTGGCCCAGTTCTGTCTTTATGTCTCTCCCAGTACCTTGTCTCTCTTTCTGTCTGTCTCATCTCCTCTCTCATTCTGTCTCCCTGTCTCTCTACTCTATACATCATTGCCCAAACTGATGACAGAAGGTATTCTTCCGTAATTCCGTAAACTTCCATTATGTAAGCATGCAAATGATCTCTTCCCATGTTTTTCCAATTTTAGAAAATTATAATTTGCATGATGGTCAGGATCTCATTAGAGAAGGGGGTGGGGGAGTTATGCTTTTAATTTTCATTTGCTATTACTATTTATCCAGACAAGCTTGTAATTAGGCTTGAGTCCTAAATGTGCTTCACTGACTTAAATATTAGAGATGTTTGTTTGGATTTTTGGAAACGTGAGCATGTGTGAGCAATTCCATTCAATTGAATGTTGTCATGTGTGTCCATATGTGATTTTTAAATCATTCTCGTGCCATGACTCTTTAGTTGATGGTGGTTTAAGTCTCAGTTGGGCATATGTGAACACAAATTTTTAATTCATCCATCACATTTGATTGCAGTCTTTCAAAAGGACTTGAAGAGCAAATATTTTTTGAATAGGTGAAGATCTGTCATCTGTCATGGCAACATATCTCGCTCACTACTTGCGTACATTGGCCCCCAGACCCCTAATTAGAGACTGATGATGAATTCGTATTCATTCAGTCACTGAAGGTGATGAATCACCGAAATGCTGTTGCATGCTGATTAACTTCTACAGTCATGCTGGACTTGCATTGTTTCAAAAGTGTTCCTCAATTGGACTTCAGAGAGGCCATGTATGAGAGAATTGTCAATTTTGATTTATAGTAACTGTAATTTAAACATTATAATATGAAGCATGTTTTTTAAGTAATGACAAAACATTTTTATGGTGTAATTATTGTATTTTGGTGATACTATGATACATTTTTTTATTAGGGCAAGCTAACAGAAATACTGTACATTCTTCATCCCAATCTAGAAGTTTCTATGCAGAGAGATTCAAATCTTCAATTGCAATTTCAACCGATGGACCCAGCCCAGGAACTGCTAAATGGGACAGCCATGACTATTTACTGCCATTTTGGTGTTTACGTTATTATTATTATGTTGTTGGTTAAATTCAACTGGCAACGTGTGTGTGTGTGTGTCTGTGTGTGTGAGCATCTTCACACCCTAATCCTTCATTCACTTGAGAATCTTCAGATTCTCTCTCTCTCTTTTTTTTTTTGTCCATTAAAATTTTCTGGGAGGAATTTAAAAGAAGAAAGTGAAAAAAAAAGTATGTATTAAAGATCAATTTGACACTTAATCTTATAGATGTGAAAAAAGCTCAGCCCTTCGCCGCCTTTAGTGTGTATGATATCTCTGTTATCTGGGTAAATCTAGAGAGAGAAATCTTTTATCCCCTCCAAAAAGCCTCAGCAAAATACTGATGGAGATAGAAGAGAGGAAGAACCAGTTAAGTCCCGTGGGTGGAGATGTGTGTGTGTTTTGAATGACAGTGTTTGTGTGTGAGAGAGAGAGAAATGGGGAGAAGGTGGTGTGATAACACAGTGCTGTGTTGTAACTCAACGTTTCTGTGATGTTTCGGTATCTAAGGTACCCAAATAAAGTAGCACATCTGAGACAGACAAACAGATCAAGAGATATCATACAGCTCTGAGACAAAAAAGAAGAAAGAAAGGAACAAAGTGAGACTGTGAGACAGATATGTTGGATGTGTTACTGTGTGTACTTTAAAGCAAGGCTTTTCAAACTACCAGCTCAAGGGCTACTTTCACCCTTACCTCTGTGAGAGGTTCATACAGCCTAAAGCCATGAAATTGAAATTAACATTTATTATATTTTATGGAATATTGCAGTGCTTATCAGTGATTTTTCAATATTTTTTTTTATTCATGTGCCCTCGTAACCATCAAAAACATTAATTTTCCATCCCCCTCACAACGACATCTCTTATCACAAAAGAGAACGCAGTAACTACAGTAAAGTAAGTTTGGGTGAAATTGAGTAATGAGCTAATCTGGTCTCTTAGAGACTATGCATCCTGTGACATACTGGTTTAGCTCAATAGTGCATTAAAATACACATTCATAGAAAATAATGTGTGAAAATTAATATCAAAATTCATTTGAATAAAACAGGGTTTCTGCGGGTCTTAAAAAGTCTTAATTCACCCTTGGACAAATTAAAGCCTTTAAAAGGTCTTAAATCAGAAAGTCTTAAATTCTTAAAGTCATGGCATTAAATGTTGCATGGATTGCAATAAATGAATATCTTTCTTTTGTATTTTTTTTTTCCTGTTTTCCATCACAAGTAACTTAACATCTTTAAATCAAGATACATTAACTTGAGATGCAAGTAAGGGAGGTTATGCTTAAAACATGGACAAAAATATGAATCTGTCAGTGAGTTATGAAAATATTTATTCTTGTTTTAATCTTAAACTCATTTTGATCAGTTTCACATAAAACAAGACAATTTATGGTTATATTTATATATCATTATATTTATCATTTTAATGTCGTCATATCATATTTGCTTCTCCAGTAAATGAATCTTTAGACATTTGCACTTTAAAACAAGACAAAAATACAGGTCGATCTCAAAAAATGTGCATATTGTGATAAAAGTTCATTATTTTAATGTAATGATAAAATTAAACTTTCATATATTTTAGATTCATTGCACACCAACTGAAATATTTCAGGTCTTTTATTGTTTTAATACTGATGATTTTGGGGTACAGCTCATGAAAACCCAAAAATCTAAAAAAATTAGCATATTTCATCCAACCAATAAAAGAAAAGTGTTTTTAATACAAAAAGTCATCCTTCAAATAATTATGATCTGTTATGCACTCAATACTTGGTCGGAATCCTTTGCAGAAATGACTGCTTCAATGCGGCGTGGCATGGAGGCAATCAGCCTGTGGCACTGCTGAGGTGTTATGGAGGCCCAGGATGCTTCGATAGCGGCCTTAAGCTCATCCAGAGTGTTGGGTCTTGCGTCTCTCAACTTTCTCTTCACAATATCCCACAGATTCTCTATGGGGTTCAGGTCAGGAGAGTTGGCAGGCCAATTGAGCACAGTAATACCATGGTCAGTAAACCATTTACCAGTGGTTTTGGCACTGTGAGCAGGTGCCAGGTCGTGCTGAAAAACGAAATCTTCATCTCCATAAAGCTGTTCAGCAGATGGAAGCATGAAGTGCTCCAAAATCTCCTGATAGCTAGCTGCATTGACCCTGCCCTTGATAAAACACAGTGGACCAACACCAGCAGCTGACATGGCACCCCAGACCATCACTGACTGTGGGTACTTGACACTGGACTTCAGGCATTTCGGCATTTCCTTCTCCTCAGTCTTCCTCCAGACTCTGGCACCTTGATTTCCGAATGACATGCAAAATTTGAGCGACAGTCCAGTGCTGCTTCTCTGTAGCCCAGGTCAGGCGCTTCTGCTGCTGTTTCTGGTTCAAAAGTGGCTTGACCTGGGGAATGCGGCACCTGTAGCCCATTTCCTGCACACGCCTGTGCACGGTGGCTCTGGATGTTTCTACTCCAGACTCAGTCCACTGCTTCCGCAGGTCAAGGTCTGGAATCGGTCCTTCTCCACAATCTTCCTCAGGGTCCGGTCACCTCTTCTCACTTTTTCCTTCCCACAGACTTCCCACTGAGGTGCCTTGATACAGCACTCTGAGAACAGTATATTCGTTTGTCTTGAGGGTGTCAATGATGGCCTTCTGGACAGCAGTCAGGTCGGCAGTCCTACCCATGTAATGAACCAGTCTGGGAGTTTTTAAAAGCCTCAGGAATCTTTTGCAGGTGTTTAGAGTTAATTAGTTGATTCAGATGATTAGGTTAATAGCTCGTTTAGAGAACCATTTCATGATATGCAAAAAAAATTTTTGAGATAGGAATTTTGGGTTTTCATGAGCTGTATGCCAAAATCATCAGTATTAAAACAATAGATGACCTTAAATATTTCAGTTGGTGTGCAATGAATCTAAAATATATGAAAGTTTAATTTTTATCATTACATTATGGAAAATAATGAACTTTTATCAAATATGCTAATTTTTTGAGAAGGACCTGTATGTACATTTCTAATGTTATTGTTATCACCCTGATAGGACAATTTGGCCTATAAATAATGGATTATTTCCTTCTGCTAAGTCACTTCAGATTTGCTGAAGACACTTTGAATTGCTTGAAATATGATTGTAATCACTTTGAAAAGGAAGATACTGTTAAGTGCAACATGTACAGCGCAAGTCTGCCATATAGGCTACATACAATTGTAATGAGAACATCATTATAATTGTGTGCTTTGGACATGGCTTTTAATGGTGAGACTTTTGTTTTTGCAATCTGGCTTTCAAAAATTATATAAAAATGTGTATTATAATATATCAGTTATCGGCTTTAAAATACAAAGAAGTATCAGTTATCGGTATCTGCCAAAATGATTGTGTTCCCTTCAATTAATTCCTTACATTTTATTTGCTTGATCTTAAAAAGGACCTAAAAAGTCTTACATTTACCTTCATAAAACCTGGAGAAACCCTGATAAAAGCATTAAATTTTTTTAGTGTGTTGACATAGTGTCTTTTGACTTTTGTATGACTGTTTAGTTTAATCTGCCTTGTTTTTAAGTGTTGATAGGCAGCACTTTATCACTTTATTTTCCCTGTCCATTTAAAATAAAAATGCTTTATTTGCAAAAAATATATGTGAATAGTGTTTTAGAAACCTTTAGTGATCATCTTCCTAACATTGTACAATAATTCATTATCAGTATTAAAGTGTCTTTGAAAAATATCTGTACTTTGTCATCAGAGACCATCAGATGACAAAACAGACACTTGCTGTATTGGGCATCATGACATAGCTGTTATGTTTGTGATACGTTTATTGCTAGTCTGTAGAAATGGTTCAATCAGACGTCCAATAAATCAGTTTCCTCCTCAGCAGAAAGAGCTGAGTTTTCTCTTAAAGTCATTCTTCTACTCTCTCTTCTGTTTGCTCAGAATCTGCTATGATGAATACTGGGCTGCTTCAATTGTAATACAAAGACTTATATTGGAAAACTGTGAGAATTTCAACAGCATTAGATCTTTCTTTATGACATGATCATGACATTGCACTTAGTAGCAATCAGTCAGGCAATCTCTTCTTGTCTGTCGTTTCTTGTTGCAAGGTGAAATTTGCTTAATTGATTCTAGCCAACAAAAACATTCATTCTCTGTCACTTGTCAACCTCTTCAAGTTTCTTCCACATTAAGTCAACTGCATTCATTTATTATAGCATTTTAATGAACCATAAAGATTGAAGGGTATTGGTCTTCACTTGATATATTTTACAGGTTCCCCTTGAAATGAGAGTGTTCCTTTTGTTGTGAAATAATGTGTTCCTGTATCTCAACTGGTAGAGCACAATGCTAGCAAAGCCAAGGTCATGGTTTCGATTCCCAGAGAACACTCGTATTGATAAAATGTATACCTTGAATGCACTGTAAGTCACTTTGGATAAAAACGTCTGCCAAATGCTTGAATGTAAATTAAGGTGAATGGAGACAGGCAGTTATAGTAATGTGTGTCTTAGAGCCCCCCCGGAACACTAAGCTAGGGATGAAAAAGGCGACAGAACATCTTTGTTTAAAAGCATTAACAACACGCACACTCAAGCATGACACAAGCTGGATTGAAGAATGTGAAAGTGGCGGGAAATCCAGACTATTCCAAGTCTGGTCAGCATTACCGAAGGAGATTAATATTCACAATAGCGTGGCGCATCAGATTGTTCATGGGAGTGCGGATGTAATTTGCCATGATTGTGCAGGGCCTTAGCTGTAATGTGGGTTTAGACGAGAAGTTCACATCTGTCTAATCGAGTACAAGCATGACTAAATGCCACTTGTAAACACTGCCATGGTGCTCAGCTATTAATAGATGTAGGATGTTCTCAAACAGTCTAAAACTATCCGCCATTTGCTGAATGTCAACCACCCCCAATTTATGCTTTATTTTTCGTTTAATTAAAACATTTGAAGGGCATTATGTAAAGGCATTAGCCTGGCACGCAAAGCCATTTTTAAGTGAGATTTTTCAGAAGCAAAACATGTCATAGAGATACAAGGCCTATACAAACAGTAACAAGAAAGTTGTAATGAAAATGGTAACGGACAAAGCATTATGATACAGTGTGAGGAAAAAATATTCTGTACAGACTGTGACAGCACTGTGCTTGTGCGGTTATTTTTAAAGGGTTAGTTCTCCCAAAAATGAAAATTCTGTCATGAATTACTCACCCTCATGTCGCTCCACAAACCCGTAACAACTTTGTTCATCTTCGGAACACAAATGAAGATATTTTCGATGAAATCGGAACGCTCTCTGACCCCTCCATAGACAGCAATTTAATGACAAAAAAGGTAATAAAAATAACATTTGTTAAAATAGTCCATGTGACTCCAGTGGTTCAAACTTAATTTTATGAAGAAACAAGATACTTTATATGTGCAAAAAAAACAAACCAAAAATAACTACTTTATGCAACAATTTCTTCTTGTCTTTGTCATTTGCCTATGCCGTTGATGTTATAAATGCAGTCCAGCACTTTCTAGTTCTGTGTCAGAACGCCGACTCACCATTGGCTAGCTCCTGCGTCAGCATCACATGCATGCGTCATGGTACTCATGGCCAATAGTAAGACCTAGGAAGCGCTACACAGTGTATTTGTACTACGGATACAGCGTAGGAGACTGCCACAGGCAAGAAGAAATTGTTGATAAAGTCATTATTTTTGATATTTGATATTTAGATTTTGATACAGTATATATATATATATATATATATATATATATATATATATATATATATATATATATATATATATATATATACATATACAAAGTATATGTCTCTTTATAACATAAAAAGGTTGAACCACTGTAGTCACACAGACTCTATTAACAATGTCTTTACTACCTTTCTGGGCCTTGAAAGTGGTAATTAAATTGCTGTCTTTGGAGGGGTCAGAGAGCTCTCCAATTTCATCAAAAATATCTTCATTTGTGTTCTGAAAATCATTTAAAAGATGAACAAAGGTCTTACGGGTTTGTAACGACATGAGGGTGAGTAATTAATGACAGAATTTTTATTTTCCGGTATAGTTGCACTCTTCTTATTTGTGAAAAATTTGGCAATCTTTAAATCTTTCCCGACCAGCATTTAAAAAAAAAAAGTTAACAGCCACTGCCAGGGTTTTTGACAATTTTCACAAAATTAATAGCCCATAGAATATTTTGTTTTATGAATATCTGAGCATGCAATATATCAAAAGAAAGAGCTGACCCTCTTATTTTAAACAAAAGGTTTTATTCTAGCTTCATGCATTACTTTTTTTATCAATACTTGAATATGAGTAAGTTTTATTAAAAAAAAAGCAACATTTTGAACAAAAAGCTGAGAAAATCAAGTTTTTGTCAAAAACTGCATCCAGATCAGATTCAGAACGATGATCAAACACAGGTGGGGTAGATCGAGTCCATCAACACCCCTAATGCTCGAACAGTCCTGTAGCTCATCCTGGTTCCACATTTCATTCAGTAACATTCAGTTTTGATTAATATGATGTTTAATGTTGATGATCACGTTATTTTACATATGCATCTGTAAATCGCTTGATTTATTGCGTCTTCCTCGCGTGTGTTTTGATCAGCGGATTCTGTACTCATTCAGAAGATGCGTAATAGCGCCCTAGCACCTAATAGTGAAAACGCCGAAAATTCTGTGTTTGGCAGGGAAGCGTTTTCTCACAAATAACAGAAAATTCTTTGTTTGGCGGGGAAAGAGTTAATGGGTTTGTAAAATGATCTGTGTTTGTGTGTGTGTGTGTGTGTGTGTGTGTAACATTTTATCATTTTTAAATGTTTGTTTAATCATCCTGTTATGTTCTTATTTTCTCATTCAGTGTTGCACATTCTTTGTATTCATTCTTTACATTCTTATTGATTTCAGTATTAGTACATTCTTAGCGATGTCTCTTCCCCTAAAGTTTCATTAATTTCTCATGGTACTGGGAGACTTTCTCTGCTGGAGTGCCTATTAGCCTCAAGGTTAGCTGATAAGTAGTTGGACACTTTATTCTTTGTTTTGTACTATAAAGTGGGTGTTTTGAGATTATGTTATTATCATGTGCTCAGGAGCATCTCTGAAAGCACTTGAGGGTGGCTTTTTTAGATTTCTCACAATAAAGAAGCTTTGCATCATCACACTCTGTTTGAAAATTAGATATAAATACAGAGGAAATACAAGTTTTTTTTTTCCACGACAACCGGTATAAAGTTAAAAGAAGAGCGTTAACGAGGAGAGGACTTTTATGCCCAGTGTTGTGTAAATTCATAGGAAGCTCAGGCCTGAATCCCCAGAGTGAGGTTAGACAACCTGAAACTCATTTATTCTCTCCGGCATTCATTTATCTGCTCTTTTTCTTTGATTCTGCAGTCTCTCTCTCCATCTCGGCCTCTCTCACTCCTGGCAGTTTTTTTTAAACTCTGACTCAGGCATGAATAATTCAAAATGGCTGGGCAAATTCACCTGGCGTCTCAATTATCACTTATGTTTTTCCTCCGGTGTTTTTATCCTTAACCACTGCTCCTGCTTACTCTTCCACTGCTTCTTATGGGGTGATTTAGTTATAATTGTTACCTGACCCCCTCATATCGTCCCAAGCTACCTCAGTCATCTGTGAGTCAGTACATGATAAGCAGTACTTCACTTTCTCGTCTATTTAAACTCTGACAGCTTCAACGTCTGGTCTCTTCTCCCCAGTCATCCCACGCATCTCTGGACGCCCACACCAGCACTCTGCAGACACTCTGAAACTCAAAGGTGAAAAACAAACCGGCACAACACACTACAACTGAACAGATGTACAATACCTGTTCAGAACACTGTTTGATGTCTGAAAACAAGAGTTTGAAGTAGAACTTTAATGCCTTTAAATCATTTAAAAGCTCTTCTGAAGCGTTTTTCTTTTTTTAATTATTTACTTAAGGTTAAACACCAGGAAAAAAGTCAATTACTGGTAATTAGCATTTGTGCAGAGTAAGAGTTTTGCAATAGAACAGTTGATACAGTGCCTGTGAAAATGTCACATTCAGTATTTATCGGTGCTGGGGAAGCTTCTTTGAAAATGCAGCTTTCCAAGCTGATACTAATAATTTAAAAACAGTTAGGCTTCAAGCATCAAATTCTGATACAGCTAACTGCAGTGCAGCTATTTAAGGGAGCAATATCATTTTGAAAAATATAACTTTCAGATTATGTAATTTACCTTTGGAAGAGCTTTATCTGGCACAAACACAATTAGGATCTCATTATAGTCAAAATGATGACACAGTTGCAAAAGCTGTAGTTAATTGCAAAAACAATGCGTGTTGTAAATGAAACCCAAGAATTGTGATGCTTTTTTTGTTTCCAACAAATTTTATGTTGCAATTCTTTTGTAACACTTTCTTTAAGTTTTACTTTGCGAAATGTTTTAGTTACACTTTTTTAAGGTGACATTGTTACATGTAGTTTACAGTAATTATACAAATAAGTACATATGATACTACTTATTATAGGGTTATGGTTAGGTTTAGTGTTTGGTTTAGGTTTAGTTACTTGTATTTGTGCATAATTTTTTTTTTTTACTATAGTAAGTATGTATTGTATAAATATTTCACCTTAAAGGGTTAGTTCGCCCAAAAATGAAAATTGTGTCATAAATTACTCACCTTCATGTCGTTCCAAACCTGTAAGACTTTTGTTCATCTCCATAACACAAATGAAGATATTTTTAACAAAATCTGAGTGATTTCTGTCCCTCCATTGACAGTTACGCAACTACCACTTTGAAGCTTTAAAAAGTTCACAAATAGATTGTAAAACTAAGCCATATGAATTGAGTGGTTTAGTCCAAATTTTATCAAGAAACGATCGCTTTATATGATTTAATTTACGCTTTTATTCACATAAAAACATTTATCAATGCACACATCCACTATGATAAATGGAAGGTCAAGCATGCTTGCTTGACGTGCAAGAACCAGTGAGAAGAACCAATGAGGTTCATTCTCATGTGTTACGCAGCACGTTATGCATTTGTTCTCGTTTGCCAAGCAGGTTCGGTTGAGCTTTATGTTTACTGATTAATGCGTATATGTGAATAAAAGCCTAAATTTAATCTGTTCATCATATAAAGCGTGTCTCTTCAGAAAATTTTGACTAAACCACTCAATTCATATGGGTTAGTTTTACAATCTCTTTAAGAACTTTTTGTGGTAGTTGCTTAGCTGTCAATGGACGGTACAGAACTGGCTCAGATAAAAAATATCTTAATTTTTGTGTTGTGAAGATGAATTGAGGGTGAATAAATGAAAACAGAATTTTCATTTTTGGGTGAACTATCCCTTTTAAATAGTGTTATAATTATGTTATGGTTACGTTTGTAACGATAGCATTGCAGAAAAATAAAACACCAGATTTAATAGGGTTCATATTAAACCCAATGCCTGGCTAGGAACAGATGGCACCCAACATCAGATGGGTACAACATCCTATAATCCCTCATTCAGCTTCAGTGGGATTCTGATGCTCGTGGTGCCTGGATTATGAGGCTCTCAAGTGTTGTAATAATTCACCTTTGATCCTGGGTGCAGAGGTGAAATTAATTCCAGACAGACTAACAGTCAGTTTGCAGACTTTGTGTGAGCGTAATCTGTGTAAGTGTCTAGGCTGATCTGAGCTGCGTTTAACTGTTTACAGAAAACCCTGCATTTCATAAACAATATCCCTTCCATCTCCTTGTTAACAAGACTGTTACATAACCTGCCATAAACATAATGTGAATAGAGTGTCCAAGGGAGTTACAAAACAGGAACAGCGAGTATCCTCCGAGGTCGCCATGACAGTACAGAGCCAGTGCAGAAACAACTGCCAAGACCCTGAAATGTGATACTGTCGTTTACTCCGCAAGCTATTAAATGATTTCAAGTTTGAGAAATTAATCTTATGTTGCACAACATTTGACAGCTGCCTCATCTTTTTCTCCTGTGGGCTCAGATTTCCATTTCAGAAGGCAATTTACTTGTGACTTATAATATGGAAATCGAGGTATTTTACATGATAAGGTCCAAAGCTTAAGTTCAAAGATTGGACAACAACCAATTTCTGAATTTGTGGAGACAGAAATATTCAAATTTTCTGTCAAAAGATCACTCAAGATTACAGAACAAAGGCATAATGTCAATTTTCGGTTCGCGTTTCTCTTTAAGGCTACATGCTTTCCTTAATTGTGCTCCTTTTGCCCTTCACATGTTGTGCCTGATATCTGATCACCTCTCAGATCCATTAGAGAACCTCCACCTCCCTCTGTCACAGTCTATGAAAGAAAGAACACCCCTCATACACACCAGGAAAGCCATTGCAGAACAGACACACCAGCAAGGCCTGTGAATATAGATTATAATATGAGATATTCAGATTCGATTGAAAAAATGCAAATAAGTCCCCAGCTACTTAGAGCTCCACAAGAGTGCGTGGGTGAGAGATAGCTGCCACACTGCAGTAACCGAGAGAGAGAGAGAGAGAGATTTTCTCAAGGGCTTTTACAGGATGATTCTCCATCCTCCCCCTGTCTAAGTCACTTCCTGTTACCTGTGTATGAAGCCTTTACAGACATGATGAGGTGATTCAGGCTGTCAACCCCCACAATACCCTGTCGCATCTGCTCACCACCAGCCAAAGTGTGTATAAATCATTACATCACTTCACATTCAATGCTAGACATGGACACGCGCTGAGGACACATTTCTGTCTGTGTCCTCAGAGTACCCACTGGTTTAGCCCATGTGTGCATGAGACATGTCAGACTTTAAAGAGCACCTATCATGGAATTTTGAAATTTACCTTTCATGTAGTGTGTAACAGATCTAAGTGAACAAAAACATCCTGCAAAGTTTGAAATATGACAGTGTACCGTATATATAGTGTTTGTCTTTCAAAAGTAAGAGTTGACTCTGAGTCATTTTTATGAATCGTTAGAAGACA
Organism: Gobiocypris rarus; assembly: GCA_023029165.1. Taxonomy (NCBI): domain Eukaryota; kingdom Metazoa; phylum Chordata; class Actinopteri; order Cypriniformes; family Gobionidae; genus Gobiocypris; species Gobiocypris rarus. The sequence goes on along the minus strand of CM040922.1, from coordinate 194,374 downwards.
GAAGCTTTTTCTCTGACTAGATGACGTCAACTTGTCAAGTTATTTGAATACGATACGCCCACTTATTGCGCACGGCAGTGAAAGCTAGAAAACATCATGGCAACGAGACGGTGTGTTCTGAAGTGTGACTCAAAAGCAAACTTTTTTATCTGAGCATTTGAAGACTAAATGGCTACAATTCATATATATAACTGTACCACAGAAGTATAGTCCGAGCCTTGTGCTTTGTTCACGCCATTTTGAAGACGATTGCTTTACCAACTTAAATGCAATTAAACTTGGATTCGCGAGCCGGCTGATATTGAAGGAAGGTTCAGTTCCAAGTGTATTTGCAAGTGTATGTTGCTTTTATGTTTTATGTAGCATGCTTAATAATTGTTTGGTTTGTTGTGTAAGCACCGTTTAGCTTCTAGGTCTTCAATGACAATTGTATTGAGATATGTGAATTGTTTGTTGTTGTTTTCTTTAAGAATAGTCATACCTCGTAGTAACGTAACGTTACTGCATTTTTTTTTTTTTTTGTGGGTAAAAACGTTATGTTTTTGCATCGAGTTAACACTCCATTGGCCTGAAGTGACAACTAACGTTACATGGATGCTTACCATTGAGAAATATCCTGCTCCAGTCGTGGTGTTTGCGATTTGAGTTTGTTGATCATTCGCATCTCTAGACGTTTCCCCTTCATATTCAGGCTCGAATTGATAGGGTAAAATTGATGCCATGTTTGTTCATACACTTTATACGCGTTTAAACTTGTTAAACCAAAAACCATTTATGGTGATGGGTGTTCCGTTTCCGAAAATATCTGCAATGACTATACCAATCAAAACTGACTGGGTCATCGGACCAATCACCGCAGATTAGCGTCACGTAAAGGCGGGGTTTTGAAAAGTGAATCACTAAATGAATCATTTGAGAATCGCTGTCAAAACTGGCAAAAATAAATGCATAATTTAAGAAAACTAAAGTATTTTTTGTCATTGCATGCATGCAAAACTGTTGTTGGGGACTTCTAAAACAATATTTGGAACATTTTAAATGCCATAATAGGTGCTCTTTAAAATGGGTTATTTTTGGTTACTGATTACTTGACTTGACTTTAGATTTCTCTGCTCAGTTACGTAGGTTTATTTTAAGCAGCCACTTACATAAAATTATGTAAAGTTTACTTAAATAAGGATTTCATTATAGCTTGAAATATCACACATTCCCATTTCTGTAAATAACACAGAGATTATATTCTCGTCTGAATAGGTGATACTAATTGTAATTTAGGCAGGTAAAACAACACTTCATCCCAAAATGAAAATTGTAATTTACTCTTTCTAAATTTGTAATAGTAATTTCAAATTGTATAAATGTTTTTCTGTTAAAGGTGCACTATGTAAATTTTCCGTCCACTAGAATAGTCGCCTATTCAAAACAAAGGCGTAGTTTGATGACACCAAGTTTGAGCGCAGAATCTTGGGACATGTGGTCTTCACCTCACAGCCGGTGGAAACGAATCGGATAGGAGTCAGGCATAAATCATGTTCATGGATGCGGTTATTAATTAACATTACTGTAGTATGAAGCAGATTATGACCGAGTGTTGTGGGAGCTGAGCAAGGCCGCTGGAGTGATTGTTAATAAGATGAACGCAACACACGCCTCTTTCTCAGCAGGACTTTTACTATGCCACAGTTGCCGGCGCCATTTCCACTTTTCTGGTCATGAGTATGAGGTAACGCAGCTCTTTTTATCATATTAGATACATTTGAGTCTGTTGAAAATGATGTTATTACATTACTCTGTGCATTCGCCGCAGTCAAAAAAGGCAATTTTCTCACGATTTACAAATAGTTGGAAACGTATGGGATATCACTCAACTGAACGAAATATATAACACTGGCCTAGTGGTTTTTGGATATTTTACTGAAAAAAATTGCATAGTGCACCTTTAAAACAACAGCAGAAAAAGACTTTGTAAAAGTGCATTTATTCAGCAACCACAATTCGCAAACAACATTGTCAAGATCCATTTTTGGATTTATTACAGTTCATCACTTGATCACAGATTTAGTCACAGCAAACAGTGCAATCGGCTCATGAAGGAACACAGTTTTGCTGAATGACATTTAAGCGGAATATCTCAATGAAGATCACTGAAATCCGGCTTACTTGCTTGTCTGTGTTTTCAGTTAATCTGCGCTTCTTCCACAGTGTAGAGAGAGTGCGTGTGCATGGTTGTCAAATTGCAAAGATGAAGTAAAACACCAGGCAGAAAATGTATCCTTTTTAACAGAAAAGCTCTGATTGGGGGATTTAAACACTTGACATCTGGCAACCGTAAGAATGAAAGATTGTAGTAGAAACTTGTACAGCATTCTGTATTTTTTTTAACTAGGTCAACGATATGACCTTAGTCAATGACCTTATTGTTGTCTTTTCATCGTCTCGTCTTAGTCATGGTGAAAAAAGCCGGTCGACAAATGTTTTTCATCATAGTTTTCGTTAATGAAATTAACTCTAGAGTGACTTTAATTTCAGTCTTAAACAAAGCTATTGAATGGCTTCAAAAGACCTGGAATATTGTGATGTTATGGAGCTTTATTGTGGTCCCCATACACACAACTTTCCACTTTCCTTTTAGGTAGCAGAAGACTTTGAACTTTCTTTAAAACTTCTCTTTTCATGCTCCACATAAGATAAAGTCATCAGTTTGGATTTGGAACAACATTGGGGTGAGTAAGTGATAATAGATTTTGGGTGAAATATATAGTACATTTAACAAACACTGTAATAGATTGTTGTCCATTTAAGTATGAATAATGAATTCAAGTCCCATGACAATTTCTAAATATTTGAATGCACGTTCACTAATCATTTTTTAGACATTCATGGAAGTATCATGGTATTTTTCAGATGCTATGAAGTATCATGTACAAGAATCTGGTAATTAGTGGTATTTACAAAATATCATGAAATTACCACCATGACTGCCACCTCATGTTTAATATAGTGAGACTTGATAATGATATTACCAGTTTTGGAATTTAGCCATTATCAAAGAAATAAAATATTTTCTTATAGTATTTTGGTACTTCCAAAACTACTTTTGCAGTTGTTGGCAAAATATTTTCCGCTTCCTTCCACACAATCTCACGCAGCATACTCTATAAATAAGCTCTGCTGCCCACATTAATCTGTATCCAGTTGCACAGCTGTGTGAGTTCTCACACCAGTGTTGCAAGTGTACCCTCCAAGAGGAACACATCATGCCAAACTCAATGTCTCAGAGCCAGAGGAGAGACCACTGAACTAGAGTGATGGGAAATAGATTTTTCTGCTTCTACCAGAATTCGTCATCTCACGCCGTGAAGCACTAAGGGGAAGTAAATAAAAAGAGAAAGGATGGATGAGGGACAAGTGCCATCTTAAAGAGATCAAGTGGAAGAACAGAAAAAAAGAAAGCGACAGGAATATCCTGACAAATCATAATCCAGTTTCATCCAACGTTGCCCAAGCAATTTTACTTCAAAGCTTTAGAGGGCTGGCCAATTACTGCATATCCCTGCGTTTTCTTTGGATGTGAGAGAAATATATAATTTAAGAAATTTTAATTAACATCTCTCATCTGCTTATGAAGGCAAGTAGCAGAATAAATGCCAGTCATTTCTGCCCAGCTTTAAGACACAGAATATCACACACACACACACACACACACACACACACACACACACACACACACACACACACACACACACACACACACACACACACACACACACACACACACACACACACACACACACACTCACACACAGTGCTCCTTCATTTTTTAGGCCAATTACAGAGGGGCTGAAGTCTCTGAATTTAAGCCAAACCCTTTCAGAAAAACGAGTATAAGGCTGAAGGAACAGAAAAAACAACTCTGGCAGAGTCCTAAATGAAAGATGAGGTGAGACAGAGAAAACAAGAGGAGAAAAGGGAGAGTAGGGAGTGTTGTAACAACAGACAAATTATAAAGGAACTCCAGGGCTGAAATGACTAACATGCTAAATTAAAATATTTAAAATGACTTGAATTTGAATATCAACTGTGTGTTACAACAAATTCCAGTTTTTGAGGAATACACTGTTTGTACATGACATTAATTTAAACAGTGCAGTGGTGAGTTGTCTAAATGACTTTTATTTGTAGCATACAAATATGATTGTCATATGAAAGTTTGCCATTCGTTTTACAAAAACAAAGCAGTTATAGACGTTCAAACAATGTCCCTACCCCACTCTATTAAAGCGTTTATTTGCTCTGTAAACCCCCATCACCCTTCTTCCCTCCAGTATGTACAGTAGCTGCAACATCCTTCAAATGTTGCCCTAGAAACTATTAATATTTTTACCCTGTAAATTAAGATAAATGCACAAGACCAACAATGCTCCATAGAGAGAGGGAGAGAGACAGCAAGATACTTGCAAAAAAAGAGAGGAGAGAAAGAGAGGGGCAAATTAGGGTGGAGAAAACAAGGACAGAGTAAAAGATGGATGGGTCACATTAGAAGCAGAAGGGGAAACACTGGCTGGCTCTGTGAAAAACACCTTGATAAACAGGCTGCGAACACCCCCACCCCCCAGCAAGGTGTCCTCCTAACGATTCCCATCCTGCACCTGCTGAGAGAACCTGAGTCATACTTACACACCACTGCAGCTGGAGCGGAGAGAAAAGCGCACAGCAAAGGGTTTTGCCTTGCTGTAAAACACCCACTATACCTATTCAATCCATACATGTATTTGTAATATTGTTTATTATTATTTTTAATTTTTTGTCAGAATGGTAACAGCTTGATAGAAGACTTTGTGGATGAAGTGTTTAGTAAAGAGCTTTGCTGGAGGACTGTTTTTATTTAGAGCATTAGGCTGGGCGTCTAGTAGTGCTGGGTCACAGTAAGCATGCACCTGTTTTTGCTGCACTAAAGAGGCTAAAGTCATTTTGAAGGTGCATATTTCATGAGAAGGTTCTGAACAGGCTACACTGCAAATTATTTATTCATTTAAAGGGGAGATCTATTGCTATTTCATGCGTTCTGCCTTATTTACACTGTTAAAGAGTTGGATTCTCATGCTAAACATGGCCAAATTATAAAAAACGAGTTGGACATATTATGGAGTATTTCTGTGCCAAATACTTTAGTAAGGTCCTATATGACGGCATAATGGGTGGAAATGCTTGTATGGGCGCTTCTCCCGGATGAGCGCATACGCACATCAATCAGAGTGAGAGCAAGAGTGTGCCCATCAACGAGCTTCGTTTGGGTTATGAAAGCCGTCGGCTGCGCTGTCATTTTGTTTTTAGACCACGAAATGTCCCTTAAGAAGTGTTTTTTTTTTGTTTTAAGGGAAAGATAACCTCATTCAGCTTCACAAATAACCCAGCGTTAAGGAAACAGTGGATGCAGTTAGTTATGTACACTTTACATAAAAATGATCAATTAACCGTTTTCGAAAACAACAGCTATTGGGGAAAATTTTGGCTCTAGGACTCTCTGATCACTGTCTGGTTCCTCTTCTCCCGACCTACAGCCCTTGAGGGCATATGTACGTAGGCCTGTCGCGATAGTCAATAAATCAATTAATCGCACGATAAAAAAAATGAGCTCGATAATTTTTCCGCGCCCGTTTTTATATCCATTTTTGCCGAGCGTTACATTATATGATCACGCTCTTATACATGTAAATGCTTGTAAGCGCGACAAGACACAAGAGAATGCGCTGTATGTCAATGTCCTGTCTGTGTGGCTGCGTCTCATGTCAGCTTATCGAGGGACACTCTGACACACACACACTCGACGCAAAGACAGACTCGCGTCAGTCTCCTGCTCACATGGAGTTCTCTTTTGCTTATTAACAAACAATAACAACAACAGAGATCATTTTGAGTATTCTCATATTAGGAGTCTTAAATGAGTTAAATAACATCTTAAATAAACTTAAAGAGTTGTGAGGAAATGAGATCCGCGTCATGTTCGACAGCGGCTGTTCTTAAAGTGACAGGAGCACTGATGATGCCTGTCATTTATGTTCATCAAAGAACAACGGGAACAGAGAAAATTGTAGCTTTAATGATGATTCATCTATATTTCATTTATTATTTATGCTGTTAAGAAAGGTGTTTGATAACTATTATATTTCTGTATATGTCTAACATTATAAGGTAAAATAATATTTATTATAATGGGGTTATGTAAAGATTGTTTTAAGTTCACTTAAATTAAAAGTTGTTGTTTTCTTAAGCCTAACAAATGTTGAAATTGGTAGCTTTCAGTTATACTGTAATGTAACGTCATTAATGTTTCATAGAGACATCAGTGATACTGGCCTTCATTCATAAAAATGACATATTGACTACAACACATATTTAAAATATGCTGTCAATAAATTGTTTCTACATTAATTTGGAGAGTAACTGAAATTATTACAATATCAAAACATTAAAAACGTATTAATCATGATTAATTACAGAATTTTTTTTTGATTTTTTAAAAAAAAATTATAGATTCCCAGCATTATACCTAAAACACAATCATCCATTGCAGTTTTCCCAGCTGTTTATTCAAGTGCATTTTTTGTTAACAGACTGAGAGTCTTTTTTTTGTTTTTTGGTTGTTTTGTTCATTTATTGTGGATATTTAAAATGCTTTCCATTTCAGTGTTAAGTAGTCTTTAGAAAAAAAAAGTTTATTGATCTTTGAGAATGTGTACCTGCATTATTATGCCATTATCATTATTTAAGATGAAAATGGTCTCAGAACGGCAATATTATCGTTTATCGCAAATAATTTCTTGGCCAATTTATCGTCCAGCAAAATTTGTTATCGTGACAGGCCTATATGTGCGCAGTCAAATGTGAGCAGTTTTGACACAAGCCTATGCTGTTGTGCGAGGTTGTTTTGTCCATGCAATGAAAGTAAAATGAGTCCAGTATGGTATTGGACCCAATTGACTTTCACTGTATGGACAAAAACTTGAATCATTTTGAATCATTTCTCAAAATATTGTGTTCTGCACAAGCAGGAAGTTCGACAGGTTTGGAACAACTGAGTAAATGTTGACAGAACTTTCACTTTTCGGGAAACTATCCTTTTAATTCTCATTATTTAGAAAAGTAATTGAAGGCCTCTTCTCAACAAGCCGCATGATTTGAGGCTACATTCACAGGAGTTGTGCAACTGCTAACCCTAAATATGAGCAATAGTAGTAGTACTTTCTTCGGCAAGAATCAATAAATACTTAGCCTATAAACGGTTTATATAGAGAGTAACAGAAAAACGTATCTTGCATTACATCTGTACATCTTGAGAGAAACTCCCATATATCAAGTGAGCGTCTGGGAGACTATCTGTTTTGACTGTTTATTCCATCCTGTCTCTGAGGATTGATGGCCGTTCTGAATTCTCTTTGGGAATTTTTATCACTCTGCACCAAATATGTGGAGGCCATTTTAAACATCAGGCATGGTATGATTGTAAAGAGAGAGAGGTGGAAGCAATTCCCCACACTGGAGTCAAGGAGTACCAAAAATGGCAGTGACAGTGAGTTACGTTTTTTTTCCGAGTTGTGTTAATTCTAGTTGAGCTGAATATATTTAACTTTAAAATGCAGGGAAATCTTAATGATTTAATGAAATATAAATTATTGTAATACATATATTATTAGCGCAATTACACTGCATAACTGAAATGATGAAACCAGACTTAAGTGGAGCAGAATTAGAGACTAGGCTGACTCTCTAGTGGTGTTTTGGGACTGTGGTGACACTTAATGTTTTGACAGCATGGTAACTGAAACATTGGCTGGTTACATAACCAGGACAGGCTGGTGGATCTGGAATGTCAGTGGGGACCACTCCCATCACATTCCAGGAAACCCTGTGTATTTAATCTGCTTATCCTCAGCAGATTTGTACCATGCGCTTCTGTGTGTGTTTGTGTGTGAGTGCATCATGTTTGTGCCAGCCAATCCTCCAAACTGTAAACATCTTTCCTTTTTATAATTTGACATCCATTTGTGTTTAAACCAGGTCTCAGATCCAGGATTCAGACAGAAAGAAAACAAAAAACAAAAACAAATAAAATTAACAAATCAAGTTTAATCAGACGCTTATTTAAAATGACCATTACCCGGTTAATAACCTTATTTTATCGTTCTGTTTAAATTTTTTTATTTGGCAGTCAACCAATCGTGAGTTCAAATAGTACAACCTATGTTAATATGACATTGAGGATCCAACGTGAGTGAAAAGCCTGCACTCAGCTGTCAAGTCCTCATAGGTAAGTCGCTGGCATTAGCTATTTTTCTGAGGATATGTCAAAATACAGACAACACATTACATGTCCAACCAGAGAAAAATATATTTTGGACCACTGCTACACCACAATAAAGGGTGCATATCACTCTGTCCCTAGAGCTTGAAGACTCTCTGATCATTGTCTGGTTCATCTTCTCCTGACCTTCAGGCATAAACTTAAATCTGCTATGCCTGTAGTAAAGAATGTAAAGAGATGGAACAACGAAGCAGGATGGGAATTACAAGCCTGATTTGAGCGCACCTATTTGGAGTGTTTTTTAAGCTGCTACCGATTTGGATGAGTTCACAGATTCTGTCACATCATACATCAGTTTCTGTGTGGATATGAGTATTCCTACAACAAAAACAAACTATAATTCACAGTTAAACTAAGACAGCTTTGTCAGGCCAAAGAAGATGTCTACAGTAATGGGGCAAAAATATTGTACAATCAGGCCAAAAACACACTGACAAAAGAGAATAAAGTGGCTAAGAGAAGCTATTCTGAAAAAAAGGTTTTCAGTCAGCGACCATGCTTCAGTGTGGAAAGGCCTGAAACATTTACAAACTACAAGACGTCATCCCCCAACTCTGTAGACGATCTACAACTGGCTGATAACCTGAACGAGTTTTACCTCAGTTTTGAAAATCTCAGTGTAAAAACCAATGCTGTCCAGCTAGCCTTCATCTTCTCACAGATCTTTAGCAAATCACTGAATCCGTTTGAGGTCCCTTCCTGTTTCAAACAACATCATCAAACTACAGACCTATTCTTTTAACATTTCTGGTCATTAAGCCATTTGAGAGACTGGTATTGGCTTACCTGAAGGACATCACAGGAGTGCATTATATCCTGCAACATCTGGACAAACCTGGGACTTGTGAGGATCCTGTGTCTGGACTTCAACTGGGCTTTCAATACCATCATCGCAGCACTCCTCCTGACTAAATTTACCCAGCTGTCTGTTCCTAGTTCTATCTTTCAATGGATCACCAGCTTTCTGACTGATAGGCAACAGCAAGTGAGAATTGGGAAATTCACATCTAACACCTGCATAATCAGCATTGGCTCTCCCCCCAGGGATGTGTGCTCTCCCCGCTGCTCTTCTCCCTGTACACAAACGACTGCACCACCAAACTTTGCAGACGATGCTACCATCATCATCCCCATACACAGTGGTGACGAGTCTGCAGCTAGGCAGAAGGTTGAACAACTGGCTATATGGGGCAGTCATAACCTTGAGCTGAACATGCTCAAAACTGTAGAGATGCTTGTGGACTGGAGAAATCCCCCAGCATTCCCCTCTCTTACCATCATGAGCAGCACTGTGGCAACTGTAGCTGTGGCAGGTAGAGCTCAGTTCCTGTGCTCTACCATCTCTCAGGACTTGAAGTGGGACAATCACAGACTCCATTGTGAAAAAGCCCAGCAGAGGTTGTACTTCCAGCTGAGGAAGTTCAACTTGTCACAGGTACTGCTGATGCAGTTTCTACTCAGCTGTCATTGAGTCTGTTCTATGCACTTAAATAACTGTCTGGTTTGGCTCAGCTACAAAATCAGACACAAGAAGACGACAGAGGACGATTCAGACTGCTGAGAGGATTATTGGCTCTCCCCTGACCACCCTCCAAGAACTCTATACATCCAGAATGAGAAAAAGGACTCTGGACCCCTCACATCCAACCCACCTTTTCTTTAAACTTTTGCTGTATATATATATATATATATATATATATATATATATATATATATATATATATATATATATATATATATATACACAGGAGTGCAGAATTATTAGGCAAGTTGTATTTTTGAGGATTAATTTTATTATTGAACAACAACCAGTGACCAATCAGTGACCAATATAGCCACCTTTTTGCAAGGACACTGAAAAGCCTGCCATCCATAGATTCTGTCAGTGTTTTGATCTGTTCACCATCAACATTGCATGCAGCAGCAACCACAGCCTCTCAGACACTGTTCAGAGAGGTGTACTGTTTTCCCTCCTTGTAAATCGCACATTTGATGATGGACCACAGGTTCTCAATGGGGTTCAGATCAGGTGAACAAGGAGGCCATATCATTAGATTTTCTTCTTTTATACCCTTTCTTGCCAGCCACGCTGTGGAGTACTTGGCGTGTGATGGAGCATTGTCCTGCATGAAAATCATGTTTTTCTTGAAGGATGCAGACTTCTTCCTGTACCACTGCTTGAAGAAGGTGTCTTCCAGAAACTGGCAGTAGGACTGGGAGTTGAGCTTGACTCCATCCTAAACCCGAAAAGGCCCCACAAGCTCATCTTTGATGATACCAGCCCAAACCAGTACTCCACCTTCACCTTGCTGGCGTCTGAGTCGGACTGGAGCTCTGCCCTTTACCAATCCAGCCACGGGCCCATCCATCTGGCCCATCAAGACTCAGTCCATAAAACCTTAGAAAAATCAGTCTTGAGATATTTCTTGGCCCAGTCTTGACGTTTCAGCTTGTGTGTCTTGTTCAGTGGTGGTCGACTTTCTGCCTTTCTTACCTTGGCCATGTCTCTGAGTATTGCACACCTTGTGCTTTTGGGCACTCCAGTGATGTTGCAGCTCTGAAATATGGCCAAACTGGTGGCAAGTGGCATCTTGGCAGCTGCACGCTTGACTTTTCTCAGTTCACGGGCAGTTATTTTGCGCCTTGGTTTTTCCACACGCTTCTTGCGACCCTGTTGACTATTTTGAATGAAACGCTTGATTGTTCGATGATCACGCTTCAGAAGCTTGCCTATTTTAAGACTGCTGCATCCCTCTGCAATATATCTCACTATTTTTGACTTTTCTGAGCCTGTCAAGTCCTTCTTTTGACCCATTTTGCCAAAGGAAAGGAAGTTGCCTAATAATTATGCACACCTGATATAGGGTGTTGATGTTAGACCACACCCCTTCTCATTACAGAGATGCACATCACCTAATATGCTTAACTGGTAGTAGGCTTTCCAGCCTATACAGCTTGGAGTAAGACAACATGCATAACGAGGATGATGTTGTCAAAATACTCATTTGCCTAATAATTCTGCACTCCTGTATATATATATATATATATATATACCAAAACGAAAGCTCTTTCTGATTGTTATAACTGGATCCTCTTGGCAATATACAGGTACAATATTTGCAGGTTATTAAAAACAAGAAATGAATGAAAGAACCTATCAGCATATATTTTGCATTTCACTGTTTTTATTATGTGTTGTTGTCAATGAAAATTAGTTGATTAATGCATATAACTACTAAAAATATTATATTGTAAGTCCGCCCACTGGTCCAATTCTCGGCGTCCAATGGCACGGCGAAGGTGTATCTGCGTGCTACTGTCTTTCCTTTTTGCAACACAACACTTAAATTAAATACATTTATTTGTATTCATTTACCTCATTGATTCATCTGACTCCATTAATGAAAAGGGTATTAAATGATTTTGTTAATCATTAACTTTAGATTTATGTATTATCTTTCAATTTAAATCGTTTATCTTATGTTAAACTCAGCATTCAAGATTCCGATAACTTTTAGAGTCTCGCACCAGTCCGGTTTACGGTCTCTATTACAAACTCGTCAGTCTTGGTCATTAAGGCAGAGGTGACTCACTGATATTCTGGACGTCCGTAACCACTGTGATCATTCCAGAATATTTTTATTCAGTTCTCTTGGATCTGCATTAATTAATGCGACATTGTTTCCAATCAGAGGCCATGACCATTACCACAGAATCAAGCGACCAACTTGCTAGCTCCAGTGATAACTTTCTATAATCATGCCGTGGTTTCCCATTATACGCAATTAGAACAATGTTACAATAATCAGGAATTGAGGTTGCCCTATTTAGATTGGTCTAACAATTTGTTATTGTTCTAAACGGAATAGACTCGTTTGATCTATCAATCTCTTTCAGTCCAAGTATACATACCTTTGCGCCAATGTGCTTAGTCGGAGCTCTAAAACATCAGTCTGGTGTGCTTCACCAAAAACATCTTAGTCCGTGTTATACTAGCCTGAGCATATATTTGTAATGTTATGGATACAACAGGATATACTGAGTTATTAACACAAAATACGTTGTCATAAGTTTAAACATAACGATTTATTAACCAGGTAAGAAACATCGATCAAAGTTCAATTCAAAGGATAAAAGCATCAATCAATCATATACAGAAACAATAATTCAAGAATCAAGGATTCCAGAAATCTTTACCTGGTCGTGAAAGACTACACACAAACAGTGTGGGATATCTAGATACAGACTCCTAGAGTTTAGTGTCACTTTCCTTTAAATACCCAGATAATTCAATAGATACCAAATGGTGGTTTACTGTGATTATAATTAGGTTTTGGCCCTTATTCAGGGGTCACAAATGGGCAATCAGAATTTGTGTTTGAATGGGTTCTCACCATTTGTGAAGGAGAATACTTATTTACATACAGGAGGTATCCTGAATTAGCAATCTGTGGGTGATCACCTCCTTAAAGTCACACAATATTTTCTCAACTTATAGAACTTCTTGGAGGTTTGTATTCTGGTTTGGAGAATGAGACCATTTTACCAGACGCACTGACACGTTTCAAATGATACTAAACATGAATGGTTACACACTGTACATATTTAGCATTGCATAGGTTCAGAATGGGTTTTCAGTGTGGTGGCGAATGGGCAAAACAGTGGGTGATGGGTAGATTGTGAGTGTGAGGTGTGTGTGTCTCAGTATGGTGTGTCTCGGTGTGGCTGTTATGTATTGAGAAGAGTGTTCAAATGTTGATCCTTAGAAAAGTCCTTTGTTCCCAGGAAGTCACCGTTTTTAGGCCAGACGCCCTGGCAACTTCCTTACAATATAATGGCAAGAGTAAGCTTCTCCAGTGTTTCCACCAAAAAATAGCATTAAAAACTGTTTATTTGGAATATTCTGAAAAAATTTATACAAACATGTTTGAATGGCTGTGGAACATGTAAACCTCTTTTTGTGGAATAGAGGCTTTACCAGAATATGGATAATCACAAAAATGATGTGCATGTAAACATGGTCAATGAGAGAAGCAAGAGAGGGAGTGTTAGGGGAGACGGAAGAATGGAATACAGGAGGTGCCGAATGGTTTGCATCTGGCCCTGTGGTGGAGTGAGCAGGGCCTGTTTTGTGCTGATTGTGTGAAATAACATCCCACATCCACGTATTAGAAAGAGAGAGAGAGGATGGGATAGAAAAGCCAGTCCAGACCAGATCAAAGCTTCCAGAGCCAACAGGACCAGAGCGCAGACACACAGTCTCAACCATGTCCTTAAGGAGAGCAACTCCATCCCCAATCTTTTACACACGCTCGCTCGCTCGCTCTCCACTTCCTTACTCTCCCTTCTCTCAGCCCCACTCCTGATAGTTTTACTCAAAGCGTGACTATCTCCAGCAAACAGAGCTTCCAATGGATTAGGACAGAGAGCGAGAGAGAGAGAGAGACAGAATAAGAAAGTAAACGAGAGGTGCAGATGTACAGTGTGCTATAAATGCAGCATGCTGCTGCTGCCCTCTGGTGACTCTTGTTACAGCATCACAGTTGAGCGGCACCTGCATAAATCATTGAGATGAATGACGCGACGTGTCGTTCATTTGATTTAGATTATTCTTTTTTTAATGATTCATCAGTGACTCTAACCATTGGGACTCTTGGGGTCGACAGATTCTCTAAAGGGTTCTGAATTGGTTGATTTGGCAGGTGTGACAGGCATCTGGTGCACTAAGGAGATGGCACTGATGCGCAGTAATTAGAAAGCCTGTGATTTCTCCTGCGAGTTCCATCAGCGTTTGTGCTGCTGCCACTGAGGAGGGAGAAAATGACAAGCCTAGGGGACATTAATCAAACGAGGGAAAGCGACTTGCTGGAATTTGTGTAAATTTAGAAGTGTGTGTGTGTGTGCACATTTTACCAACTGTCATAACAAAGTTGCACCTGTATATGTAAAGGAGATTTGCTGAAAGGAGTTGTCTCTAATCAAACTGAATGTGATAATTAATTGCCGAATGAAAATGTTGTGAAACGGCAGTTCATTCCACACTCAGCGTTTCCTTACAAGAGCCCGAGGCTCCTAATTAAAATGTTGTTATAAAAAAAAAGACATTCTGTCTCCTGCCAGCCCATTAGAAAGACCCTGCTGTCTGTCCAAACTCAGATTAAGGTCACATGTTCTCCCTCAGTTCACAACAAACGCATTCTGTTTTCAAAAAGCTGACTAGGGTTCCCAGCAGTGCCTAATAAATTAAGTTGCAGCTGTTGTATCGTGTGTTCGTCAGTAACAAAATGATTGAAAGACTGCAGTATCATCTTTTTCCTTTAATATTTTCAGAGTGCTCTGCATTTGGATCGTTTAGCTTTGCAGTTAATCGTTTTAAAGCTTGACCTGATTTGTGCCTACTGTTTAATCTATGTCACATACTAAGACATATAGTTTGTGCCCTCAGTTGCAAAGCCTCCCCTCCGGAGCTGCTAAAGAGGGATTCTCACTGACTGCATTTACATGCTCAAGAATATCCCATTTATTATCAGACTGTGGTCATATTCTGATTATGTACAGTAATGCAAACCCATTAAACTAATTTGCATAACAGGTCAATGCCAAAACTTTGACTTCTACTATTCTGAATAAGACCGTATTAAGTAGAACTTTGGTCATGCAAGTACCTTTTTTTATCAACTGTAACAGAATGTTCATTCTGTAGATGTTACAGTAGTTGTAAATAATTGAGCTGTCAAAAAAAAGTACAAATTTGTGTACATTTTAATTTTCAGATCTGATACTGTATGAACAGTGTTAGCATTAAATTGACAGTTACCCTTTTCAACACAAAACTGTAGCAAACTAAGAGCAACTCAACTGCTGTTTGAGAGTTTTTATGTGACATTGCATTGTGTTTTTGCCATTACATTGTTTCTGTCATTGACAGACCTCTGGACATGAAATATTAAACTGATCCAGAATCAGAGTTTCAATACATTTAAAATGACGTCTAGTTAAGTGAATGAAGAAGAGAGAAAGTGTAAGCCCTACAGGGTTTCTCAGCTTAGATTCAAATCATTTAACAAGATTTCTCTTATCTGGTTACTGTCATGGTTATGGGAAGTGTTTGATCATGTGTGTGTGTGTGTGTGTGTGTGTGTGTGGACTGGTAATCCCTACGGTATGGGGACAAAATGTCCCCACAAAGATGGCAATATCCAAATTTTTGTCCTTGTGGGGACATTTTTGGTCCCCATGAGGAAAACATCTTATAAATCACACTAAGTGATGTTTTTGAAAAAGTAAAATGCAGAATGTCTCCTGTGATGGGTAGGTTTAGGGGCAGGGGCAGTGTAGGGGATAGAAAATATGGTTTGTACAGTATAAAATGCATTACGCCTATGGAATGTCCCCATAAAACATGGAAACACAACATGTGTGTGTGTGTGTGTGTGTGTGTGTGTGTGTGTGTGTGTGTGTGTGTGTGTGTGTGTGTGTGTGTGTGTGTGTGTGTGTGTGTGTGTGTGTGTGTGTGTGTGTGTCTGTGAGTATGTGTGCTTTTGCATTAGAATTCATAATGCATTAATGTTTTGACACCAGGATGTGTGTGCAGCATACATTCCTCTGATTTAGATTTAGAGTTTAATTTATTTATTTTCATTCTCTAGTTGTATTCGTCTTAATGTTAATTATAATTTACACAAATCATTACAAATAGTTTATATTTGTTTATCTTATTCTGCAAGTATTGTATTTATATCAGACATTTAATTACCAGGATTTGTTTTTATATATATATATATATATATATATATATATTGTGACGAGCGTTCTAGGAGGAATCAGCGTCGCCCTGGCAACCAACACAAAACACCTGCACACCCGCACCATCGGCTGATCGGTCACAGCTGCTCCCAATCAGCCGCAGTCACATAAGCGGCAGAGACTGAACACACAGGCAGACTCTGGTCTCGAGCCGAATGAAGCGCTGGACTAACCTCTCTCTTTGTTCTCCTCAGAAAGCAGCGAGTGACCGACAGCCCATCACCGGAGCACGTTTGGACACCCACTTTCCCACTGGATTGAGCACAGAAGAGCACTTAGAGCACCAGCCATCACGCACCGGCTTCACCTGTCGTTACACTTGTTTGCACTGTAAATAAAACCACCCTCCTGGGCCTTTTCACCAACCCTGCCTTGTCGAGTGATTCCTCACCCCGTGACAGTGGTGGAGAATGCGGGCAGATTCGTGAGGAATCACCGACAAGCGCACCACCTCACCTTCTAATCCTGTGTTTTTTTTTTGTTTATGCACTGCAGTGTTGGGGAAGCGGCGCTCGGTCCCAAAATGGAGGAAGTGGTACAGCGCCTCGCGGAAGTCAGCATCCGCCAACAACAAATAGTTGAACATCTGGCCACTCACCAGGGCAGGACAGAGGAGGAACTCTTCGCTGTCCGTGCGCTGCCATGCAGCGTTCCGTTACGGATCCTCGCGCCCAAGCCATCCGCCTGCTGCCCAAGATGGCGGATGATGGCGTAAAGCCTTCCTGCAGGTCTTTGAAAACACCGCCCAACGAGAGGCATGGCCGGAAGAGGATTGGGCCCGGCGCTGGCACCCCTCCTCACGGAGAAGCCAGCGGGCTTATTTCGCTGCCCTTGGCGACCGTCGAAAACTATGTTGAAGTTAAGCGAGAAATTATAGCGAGGCTAGGCCTCTCACCGGTCTGCGCCGCCCAGCAGTTCCACGACTGGGAATTCAAGCCCGGGTGCCAGCCGGGCCCAAGCAACCGAGCTCAGCCGCATCGCGCATCACTGGCTGATGGGCGGGAACCCCACCGCCGGACAGGTAGCAGGCAGCGTGGTGATAGATCGCCTCCTCCGCGCTCTCCCTCGCGCCCATCGGCAAGCGGTTGGCATGAGGAACCCGACTACTACCCTGGAACTGGTGGAGGCGATCGAGCTGGCGGATGCTGTCCATCTCCGCGAGGCCGGGACCGACCGCGCCATTCCCCGGCGGATCATGCCGGCGGCGCCGCCGAAGGACTCCACGACCAGTCAGCAGGCCGGCGGTTCCCCGCGCGGGATGAGCCCATGCCCAGCGCTGAACCACCATCACCCGCGGCGTGGCTGGCAGGCTGTATCATCCACCAGCGTGGGCCATCGAGGCCCTGAAGCAGACGTGGTGGTGGACGGGAGACAGTTCCGGGCCCTGCTGGACTCAGGCAGTGGAGTCACCCTGTTGCAGTCGCGGTTATACGCCCCTCGAGGCGGCCAGACGAACTTCCTACCGATTACCTGTGTGCACGGAGACACTCGCCAAGTACCGGCCCGTAGAGTCACCATTTCATCACCCCAAGGCACCTGGCGGTGGAAGCTGGCCTGGTGAAGGACCTACCGGTGGCCGTACTGCTTGGGAGGATTGGCCCGGCCGACCGCCTGCTAAGCGCCGCGACTCAGCCTGCCAGCCCAGAGGAACCGTCGAAGACGGAGGCGGCGCGTGGACCCGCCGCCCGACCGGCCCTGCTCGCCTCCGACAGCGGGAGAGATGGTGAGTCCCCCTCCCAACCGACTAATCTGTTTTATGATGTGTACCAACAGGCTGCGGGAGGGCTCGTTCGCCAAGGAACAGCGGGAGGGCGATCGACTCAAGCACTGTTGGGCTCAGGTGAGAGTCTTAGAAGGAAAAGACGTCCTCCACGGCCCCATCCTCTCCCGCATTTTGTCGTCGAGAATGGCCTGCTGTACTGTGTCGCAGCGGGGAGGAGAAGAAATTGCTGGTGGTTCCCCGAGCCAAGACCGAAACCATCCTGGAGCTGGCGCACTCCCATCCCATGGCCGGACACCTCGGGGCAGCCAACACCACTCAGCGCATCCGAGACCGCTTCCTCTGGCCGGGCCTGGAGGCCGAGGTGAAGCGGTTCTGCCAAGCCTGCCCGACCTGCCAGGTCACGTCGCCCAGGACCCCTCCCCCCAGCCCATTGATACCGCTGCCCATCATCGAAGTGCCCTTCGAGCGGATTGGGATGGACATCGTGGGGCCGTTGCCAAAGTCTGCCCGAGGACATGAACACATCCTGGTCATCGTCGACTACGCCACCCGGTACCCGGAAGCAGTCCCCTTGCGGAAGGCCACCGCGAAGTCTATCGCCCAGGAACTGTTTCTGTTGGCCAGCCGGGTCGGCCTCCCCTCGGAGATCCTGACTGACCAGGGAACCCCGTTTATGTCCCGGCTAATGGCGGATCTCTGCAGGCTGCTGCGGGTGAAGCAGTTGAGGACCACCGTCTACCACCCGCAGACGGACGGACTCGTAGAGAGATTCAACCAGACCCTCAAGCAGATGCTTAGACGAGTGGCAGCGGAGGATAAGCGGGATTGGGACCTTATGATTCCCTATGTGCTCTTTGGGATCCGCGAAGTTCCCCAGGCCTCAACTGGCTTCACCCCCTTCGAGCTCCTGTTCGGCCGCCAACCACGGGGGCTTCTGGACGTCGCCAGGGAAGCGTGGGAGCAGCAGCCTGCACCGCATCGCACAGTGATCGAACACGTCAGACAGATGAGGGAACGGATCGACCGAGTGATGCCATTAGTCGGGACCACCTCAGTAAGGCCCAGCAAGCGCAGCGACGTCAATCTGATCGGGCAGCCCAACCACGGGAATTCCAGCCGGAGACGCGTCATGGTCCTGGTCCCCAGCTCGGCCTGCAAGTTCCTGGCGTCCTGGAAGGGGCCCTATACGGTGCTAGAACGAATTGGACCGGTCACGCATCGACTGAGGCAGCCTGGGCGGCGGCAGGCGGAAGCAACTCTACCATGTTAACCTCCTGAAGAAGTGGGTGGGGACCGGGACCAGCTGGCGGCGTTGAGTCTCACCGATCCGTGGTTGTGGACGTCAACCCCCAGCTCTCGGCTGCCCAGAAGACGGAGCTGCAGCACCTGGTCAGTCAGTTCCAGGATGTGTTCTCGTCTCAGCCGGGCAGACCAGCGTGGTCAACCGCGACATCAAGAGCGCAACCGGCGTCATCGTCAGGCAACGGCCCTACCGCATTCCGGAAGCTCGTCGGCAGGCTATTGAGGAGGAAATACAACAAATGCTGAAGTTGGGGGTAATTGAACCATCTCGGAGTCCGTGGTCCAGCCCCATCGTGATGGTCCCGAAGCCGGATGGCACCCTCCGCTTCTGCAGCGATTTCCGCCGCCTGAACGAAGTCTCCGAATTCGACGGGTACCCCATGCCTCGGGTCGACGAGCTGCTGGACCGCCTCGGAAGGGCCCGGTACATCAGCACCTCGACCTCACCAAGGGCTATTGGCAGGTACCGCTCTCGAGGAGCTAAACCGAAGACCGCCTTCGGCGCCCAGTGGCCACTGGCAATGCGGACCCTTCCCTTTGGCCTACGGGGCTCCGGCGTTCCAGAGGATGATGGACATCATCCTGCGGCCCCACCAGGCGTGCACGCGGCCGCCTACCTGGGCGGCGTGGTGATCCACTCCGAGGCATGGGAGAACATCTGGGCGTCTGCGGAGGGTGCTTTCGGAGCTCCGGCGAGCGGGACTAACCGCCAACCCCCGCAAATGCCACCTAGCCTTCTCCGAAGCCAAGTACCTGGGTTTCCAAGTGGGCGAGGCCTCATCCGGCCCCAGGACAAGAAAGTGGAGACCATCCACTCGGCCTTGACGGACGAAGACCCAGGTCGAGCTTTCTTGGGGTTGGCGGGTTATTACCGATGTTTTATCCCCAACTTCTCCTCTTTAGCGCCCCTCTGACAGACCTGACCAGGAAGGGGCAGCCGGAGAAAAGTGTGTTGGACCCCATCGCTGGAGGAGGCCTTTGCCCAGGTCAAAGCAGCGCTGGCGTCGTCGCCCGTCCTCCGCTCCTGACTTTAGCTGCCCCTTCCTGCTGCAGACGGATGCCTCCGACACAGGACTGGGAGCCGTCCTGTCCCAAATCCAGGAAGGTGAGGAGCATCCGATCATTTACATCAGCAGGAAGCTGTCCCGGCCGAGAGGAAATGCGCGCCGTGGAGAAGGAGGCCCTGGCCATCAAGTGGGCAGTCCTGGAGCTCCGGTACTACCTGCTAGGCCGCAAGTTCACCCTGGTCACGGACCACGCCCCCTTACAATGGATGGCCCGCGCCAAGAACACCAACGCCAGGGTGACTCGCTGGTTCCTAGCGCTCCAGGACTTCCACTTTGAGGTGCGACATCGGGCCGGGGCCGCCAACGCGAACGCCGATGGCCTCTCACGGATCTGGACAGCTTATGCAGGTCTGTCAGGGGTCATTCCCCACCCTCCCATTACATCACCCTTGCTGTCTCCATTTGTTCACAGGACCAGAACGGCGCAGGGGAATGTGACGAGCGTTCTAGGAGGAATCAGCGTCGCCCTGGCAACCAACACAAAACACCTGCACACCCGCACCATCGGCTGATCGGTCACAGCTGCTCCCAATCAGCCGCAGTCACATAAGCGGCAGAGACTGAACACACAGACAGACTCTGGTCTCGAGCCGAATGAAGCGCTGGACTAACCTCTCTCTTTGTTCTCCTCAGAAAGCAGCGAGTGACCGACAGCCCATCACGAACGCGTTTGGACACCCACTTTCCCACTGGATTGAGCACAGAAGAGCACTTAGAGCACCAGCCATCACGCACCGGCTTCACCTGTCGTTACACTTGTTTGCACTGTAAATAAAACCACCTGGGCCTTTTCACCAACCCTGCCTTGTCGAGTGATTCCTCACCCGTGACAATATATATATATATATATATATATATATATATATATATATATATATATATACCGATCAGGCATAACATTATGACACTGATTATCATCACTCATAATCACAGCACCTGTTAGTGGGTGGGGTATATTAGGCAGCAAGTGAACATTTTGTCCTCAAAGTTGATGCATAAGGATTGGAGCGAGTTTGACAAGGGCCAAATTCTGATGGCTAGACGACTGGGTCAGAGCATCTCCAAAACTTCAGCTCTTGTTGGGTGTTCACTGATGGGGTGTTCAAGGCTCATTGATGCACATCGAACAATGAAGGCTGGCCCATGTGGACCGATCAAACAGACGAGCTACTGCAACTCGAATTGCTTAAGATGTTAATGCTGGTTCTGATAGAAAAGTGTCAGAATACACAGTGCATCGCAGTTTGTTGCTTATGGGGCTGCATAGCCAAGTGCCAAGCATCTTGCGAAGATACGTGAGCACCAGACCTGGACCACGGAGCAATTGAAGAAGGTGGCCTGGTCTGATGAATCGCGTTATCTTTTACATTACTTGGATGGCTGGGTTTGTCATGGGAACATATGGCACCAGGATGCACTATGGGAAGAAGGCAAGCTGGTGGAAGCAGTGTGATGATTTGGGCAATGTTCTGCTGGGAAACCTTGGGTCCTGCCATCCAAGTGGATGTTACTTTGACATGTACCACCTACGTGAATAATGTTATGCCTGATCGACGAATTTGAGGTGTTGACTTGTCCTCCAAATTCCCCAGATCTCAATGCAATTGAGCATCTGTGGAATGTGCTGAACAAACAAGTGCGATCTATGGAGGCCCCACCTCAGAACTTACAGGACTTAAAGGATCTGCTGCCAACATCTTGGTGCCAGATGCCACAGCACACCTTCAGGGGTCTAGTGGAGTTTATGCCTCACTGGGTAAGGGCTGTTTTGGCAGCAAAAGGGGGACCAACACAATATTTGGATAATGTTATGCCTGATCGGTGTATATGCATGCCAATGCATGCCAGTCGTCCTGTTGTGGTCCTTGGCCCCCTTTTCTTCGGTAACGCATAGACTGTTCCAAATCAATCCAGATTCTGCTAGAGAATCCACTGACCTGGGCTTTCACAGTCTTTGATAAATCCTCTCTCATATTTGTTATGGCAATTAAACTGCAAAGTGATAGAGGAGAGGGAGGGTGAGAGTGAGAGAGAAAAGACAGAATGGGAAATCTCCTTTTTCTAACCCTTTGAGAAAAAAGCCCCACCATTCGCAGGAAAAGATCCTAAGAGGCTTACAGCTGTCATTCAAGTGATATTGAGAGAAAAAGGGAATTAGACACATAGAGAGGGGGATGACGAGCTTGGAACAGTGGAAAAAAGGGGGAAGAGAATTTGCGTGGGAGGGAAAGATCTGAAAAGTGGAGCACTCTGCAAGATCTGCGAAACAGCGCCTCCCTCAGGGAAGAAGTTGCAGGTAAGAAGTTTCAGCTAAAATTAAATTCAATCATTGTTTACTCTCATATTGTTTCAAACATATATGGTGGCTTGCCTTCTTATGTGTAACACACAAAAAATATATTTATCACAATTGCTCTTTTTCATACGAAGACCTCAAATATAGTTATTGGACAGTTTGTGACCATTTAATGATGCTTTGTTTTGTTTTGTTTTTTAGCTTCACAGCCCTGGCCATTGTCCACATTCACTATATGGAAAAGAGCAGGGGGAAAAAAAACATTGGAATGACATGCTGGTGAATAGGACAGAAATTATATTTTGTAGTGTACTGTTCCTTTAAATTATACAGAGGTTGTTTGTTGTTTGACTCACTCTCCTCTAATAACCAAGAGCTCCGGAGAACACACACACACACACACACACACACACACACACACACACACTGAGACCCCTATGGTGTGATGTGGAGCAAGACCTTCAATTGACTAAAAAAATCAATCTAGCACATATATTAATTGTAATGAGTGAGGAAGGGCAGATAAACAACTTTCTCATTCATTATAAATGATTTTTCATTTTCATGGGCTGTTCTTAAGCTAATATGTTTTGCTATCATTTTACCCTTAAAGTCTTTTTGAACTTTTTTTTTTGGTATGAGGTCATAAACTCTTTGAACAAGATGGCAGTGCTCTTCTCTTATCTGTCACGCATACACCAGTCATGCATAACATTATGACCACCTTTCTAATATGTGTTGGTCCCCCTTTTGCTGCCAAAACAGCCCTGACCAATCGAGGCATGGATTCCACTAGACAGATGCTCGATTGAATTGAGATCTGGGGAATTTGGAGGCCAAGTCAACTTCTCAAACTTGTTGTTGTGCTCCACAAACCATCCTGAACTATTTTTTCTTTGTGGCAGGGCGCATTATCCTGCTGAAAGAGGCCACAGCTACCAGGGAGTACCGTTTCCATGAAAGGGTGTACATGGTCTGCTACAATGCTTAGGTAGGTGGTATGTATCAAAGTAACGTCCACATGGATGGCAGGACCCAAGGTTTCCAGGCAGAACATTGCCAAAAGCATCACACTGCTTCCGCCGGCTTGCCTTTTTCCAATCCTGGTGCCATGTGTTCCCCGGGAAAGCGACGCACACGCACCCGGCCATTCATGTGATGTAAAATAAAATATGATTCATCAGACAAGGCCACCTTCTTCCATTGCTCCAATGACCAGTTCTGATGCTCACATGCCCACTGTTGGTGCTTTTGGTGGTGGACAGGGGTCAGCATGGGCACCCTGACTGGTCTGCGGCTATGCAGCCCCATACGCAACAAACTGCGATGCACTGTGTATTCTGACACCTTTCTATCAGAACCAGCATTAACATCTTGAGCAATTTGAGCTAAAGTAGCTTGTTGGTTTGATCGAACCACACGGGCCAACCTTCACTCTCCACGTGCATCAATGAGCCATAGCCTCAGGGAAGCTGTTCCTTCCTAGGTCCACTTTTGATAGATACTGATCACTGCAGACTAGAGCAACACCCCACAAGAGCTGCAGTTTTGGAGATTCTCTGACCCAGTTGTCCCAGTAGTCTAGCCATCACAATTTGGCCCTTGTCAAACTTGCTCAAATCCTTACGCTTGCCCATTTTTCCTGATTCTAACACATCAACTTTGAGGACAAAATGTTCACTTGCTGCCTAATATTTCCCACCCACTAACAGCTGCCATGATGAGGAGATAATCATTGTTATTCACTACACCGGTCATAATGTTATGCCTGATCGGTGTATGTCTATATCTCGCACCCTGTCTGGTGTCGAAATTCAAACTCATGAAGAACTCTAGGTTCATAATTGGAATTCTAGTGATCTTCTTGAGACATTTTGTGTGTGTGTGTGTGTTGATAGGGAGTGAAGAAATGGAAGATCTATGTATTTCTTTGTACCTTGTGTAAACAAACAGTAGGCCTATCTATGGTGGTTTAAGCGGCTAACAAATGCTTGTGTGGGTGTAGAATTGATTTTAAATGGTAAAAGCATTTGGTATGACAACTGTATCTGTGTTGTGATAATGATGAGTAGTAATTCCAAATCAATTAAACTATGTTCTTCCCTCTGGCCATATGATTATTTAAAGGCAAGTGATCAACTGACAAAACAAGAAGAGAGGAGTTTTATGTCAACCTGAAGGGGTTGCGATAATGACCAGCTGGCTACATTATTTGCCTGTTTCTAATTCAATAAATACATGGACATTGCTAAGAAAAAAAATGTCCATTAGTGTAGCAAAGGACTAGTGGAGCAACAAGACAAAAACGTATTATAAAATTCATTTACAGTATATATTAATAAACTGCTATTTTTTATATATGGATTAGTTTGATAATATATTTAGATATTATGCTACATGGCATCTTCTCATTTAAATTTTCTCTCATATGGCACTCGCATACGTCTCTTGCCAGTTTGTTGTTCTTCTTTCAATGTTTTAATTGCATTGCTTTAATTCTGACTCCTAAGGTTCTATCATCTATTATGTTTTAAGGTGCCTTGTATAAAATGAATATGGTCTATTTTCTTCTACAGCCAGTAGTCATAGCAACCACTTTGAGTCACAAGATGGCGACAATGAGTTATTCTAACATGCATTGATGTGAAAGTGGTGAAAATAGAGGTAAAATATTCCGCTTAGCAACTTGCAAGTATGTTTGACTGCTTAATGTCACAACTGTTCAGTTGTACACAATTTTAGTCCAGACAGCAATAACTATAACTGGAATAACTGGTTATTCATTATTTGTTTATTAACAACTAATTATTTATATTATTATATTTTATATTATAATTTTTTGTTCCACAGGCCAAAGAAAATAATACAGGTTTAAAATTAGGGTGAGTAAATATTGCTGTTCTTTCCGTTTGATATTTGACATTTTATTTAAATGTTATTTTATTACTATATAGGCCTAGTTAGATTCCTGTCAATTTTATTTTACTAACAACATATTAATGTTATGATAGCCTGATATTCACTAGAGGGCGACATTTAGTCATATACATTCTATTTTTGTTGTCCAAATGCATCACCTCTGGACTAGTGTGTAATCCAAGCTAAGAATAACTGTTACAGGTACAGCATTTCAACCTTCAAATGCAGAAAAAAAAAATATATATATAGCAAGCATGTGTGTGGGGGTGGAGTGGGGAATGAAAGGAACTGACGTTATAATTAGTTGATGGGTATTTATTATTGCTTTCAACACTAAAGCCTGTAAGTTTATGATTTTTTGTTCTGTGTGTGTGAGAGTGTCCTGTTGGCTCTCATGAAAGATAGAATAATTTAATTATAGGCTTATTTATAATGAGTAAATCATGTTTCTACTGTATAGGCTATGGTAAAGTAGATTTTAACTCTGAAAAATAATTTATAGCAATTATTTTTGATTAAGTGCATCATAGTACCATAGACATGGTTTCTATCATGTAGGTGCAAAAATGTGGTTATAATTCCTTCATATTATAGCCTTTATCAAAATACCACTGGTATTACATTACTACTACAATACAGTGTGATACCACCTTTCTGAATTTCTCTCACACAGACCTCCATTTGATCGAATCCTGACCAGTAGTTTACAAGTAGCAACAGCGCACCTGCCACGTCACAGTGCGCTCATGATGCAAGATAAAAAGAGGACTGTTTGGCTTTGACGTTTTTCCTGACGTCATGCCGATGCAGGTCCTCAAGGCGGGAGAAATGTTTCACCATGGAGGCGCATTTGGAAGGTTCATGTCCCAATCACGTTGATTAATTAATTAGAGCTGGATGAAAGCACTTAAAGCAGCAGCACAGAATGTAAATTCAGTACAGACAAAGCGTCAGTATGTGAAAACGTGAACATAAGGGATGCTACAGCCACCGGAGGTAGTGCTAAGAATTGCAATCAATCTGCAGTAGCTGTTAAATGTGTGTGAGTGTGGCAAGCTGTTTTAACATGTATTCCTTAAAACACATGTAAAACTCTGCTAATGGAGGGCCACTGTCCTGCAGAATGGAGCTCTAACAAGAAACTTATTTAACTATTTAACTTTACCGTTGTAGCCTACTAGAGCGCTGACTTTGTACATTTGACTGAATGTTTGGCTTTGTTTCTTATTGTATAGCTTATACCTTATTTATACTTTATAACATCCAGGAACTGAGTTCGACAACCTACCTTAAAACTTACTAGTATCTATTTTTGGGCCCTATCCTTGGGCCAGGCTGGGCCCTTGATTAAGCATTTGTCTTTTTTTAATCATTACTTGATTAGCCTAATTGGGTGGGGAGCCTTATGCCATAATATTAAGTAATAAATGTGTACAAAGTTACATTTCTTCATTCGGATCCATTTGCGATCCATTCTATTCTGAATAAACAAACAACACAGTTTACATGCTTTGTCCTTGTTGCGTTATTAATTTCAGGAATAGTTCTCCTTGAAATGAAAATAAAGCCATCTTTTACTCACCCTGCTGTTGTTCCAATGCCTTATGTCCTTCTATCTTCTATGGAAAGTGTTCAGGAGGCATACTATAAGGTTTTGCAAGAAAGAAACCTTATTATTCAGTCAAAATATTGATCTCGGCTGTTACTATGCATTCCTGTGAGCGTTCCTGCAAGTGCTTCAAAAGGTTTTCCTCACTTCAGGAGGTTAACCTTATTATTAGTATTGTATTATTTCTTACCATATACCTTATAGAGAAGACGAGAGTCGTGTTTGTTTCAATTGAGCCTGATTTCTCAAAATGGTGCATGTGTGTGATTATATTGGGTGCTATGACAACAGTGCGAGTTATAGTAAGCATAATAGCGGCTGATGACGGTTTGCACGCACTTAAAGGAACGCGCACAGAGTAACGGCCGAGCTCAGTATTTTGACTGATTAACATGGTTTCTTTCTCGCAAAACCTTATTATAGTATGCCTGCTGAACACTTTCCATGTATGTCACGTCATTGCATGATACTTTTGTATCCTTTTCTTAAAGTTTTAGCCTGGTCACCATTCACTGCCATTAACTTTTATGGAGGAGCGCGTGTAGGACGTTTTATTTTTTATTTCTGCTTTTGAGGTCCGAAAAAGACAGAAGGACATAGGGCATTGGAAGAACAGCAGGGTGAGTAAAAGATGGCTTCATTTTCATTTCAGGGTGAAGTATCATTAAAATATATAAAGACAATTCTAAACAGATTTCTGTAGTTCTAACAACTCTGAATTGAGAACATTAGTTAAAACGGCCGGGCTTAGACACAACGTTTACGGGTTCTGGTAGGGTCGGGCTTGATTTTTTTTGGGCCCGATCTAAGCTCTGGCTGACAAAATCACCCTGAAAACAACTTCAAAACAAGCACAAAGTCTCTAAGTTAAACAGAAACAAAGCATTCTTGGCTGGTTAAAGAAACAACCCTTCAAGCGACAAATTGCTGACTGTGCCATTTCATCTCAACTTTCATTTCTTTGAATCATTTCATTGTTTCCTGGTAAAATAGCAATTTTGCAATTTTAGAAAAGTCTACATTCAGCAGCTGGAAATATTAACATTACTTAGATTTTGTCTGGCGCAAAAATGATAAGAACACTGTTGTCAAATATAAGTTGTGACATTATTTTACTCTGGCTTTACTTGGCTTGTCCACATCCCTTTGATCCTGATACATATTATACCCACCTATTATCAAAATTCTTTTTACAGAACAAAACATTTTATTACAACCTTACGTGAATTCTTTTGACAACATACATCATGAAAAAATTATCTTATCTAGGTAACAGGCAAATTATCATCAGGCTACACATGAGAATTTTAATCACAAAAGTCACTATAAAACATTGAGTGTTTGTAATAACTTCTGATTGTGATCTAATGTGGATTTTTCTTTTAACAGTTAAATTTCAGTGTGAAGAACATTTCATAGTGCTCTCTACTCCAGTGTCTAACTGACACCTGGGAGAAAGATTTAGAAAACAAAATAAACTTAAGCAAGATAAAGTCCTTTTATGCAAAACCATATAACTTTACAGATCAAGTATAATAATAGGAACATTGAATTTGAATGCTGAATGAATGACTGACAGCCACAGCGGAGGGAAACTTGAATTTAACGACTTAAATATTAATCTTTACCTCATTTTAAACATGGAAAAGCTCCAAAAAAAACCCTTGAAATATAGTGCACGAACACTTTATGGTGCTTTTTTTAACGTTATGTGCCTTTTTTGGATGTTAGCAACTATAGTATACCCACAATATCGGATTTGGATCGGTTGCTTGACCCGATCTGGCAAACGTGGCAGATCCCGATCTGAGTATCGGATCTGCGTGTCCCTTGTTATGAACATGTTGGCTAATATGAGTAACATGCAGCAAATTATCTTCCCTGAGTCATAACCCATAGGAGAAGTGAAAAAAATGTGTTAGAAAATGTATACCCGTCACTGTTGGTATAGTGAAAGTAGTAAAAGAAAAAAGTAGGCCTAGTATCCAACGAATTACTAGTGAAACTAAAAAAGGTAGGCTACTTATCAGTATTGGATTATTTAGGGGACTAATTAGAAACTACCTGAGAGTATTTCGTTTAGAAGATTAAAAGTTAAAACGGCTTGCCATAGAGTGTGCGTGTGTAAGGGGGAGAGAGAGAGAGAGAAGAGAGAGAGAGAGAGAGAGAGAGAGGCGGACATCGGGATTCAGGACTCCCGAATCTTGACAGCTGTGCGTGAAGTACGGAATGGATATCTGAGAGGCATACATCGTCATTGTTCGCGAGTGGGAATAATAATAATTATTATCGTCATTATTAGATACCAGTGAGAGAAACGAAAAAGAATCATAATTGTTTGCTCACTTGCTCACACAAGAAGAGGACTCGTTTGTGAGTGAGACAGACTGAGAGCAGATGAGAAGTCGTGCCACCGGATGGTTTTTATTATTTGGTGTCTTTTGATGCACGAACGGACTCTGAAATGGGTCGCCATGACGACAGAGCGCTGAGTTAGCCGCTAATGCGTTATACGCATTTGTTTCTGTTATTGTTTTATTTTATCATTTCCCTACCTCCTTTATAGTAATAAAATATGTGGTAATCTCGCTGTCAGAAAACACGGGTGTTGTCAGATACAAAGAAAGAAAAAGGAGGAGGAGGTGTTACGAGGTGTTTATTCCCCTTTCTTTTTTTTTCACGTTTCTTAATTTTCACTACGCTCCTTCCTTTTTATGTCTTCTTTTCTTTCTTTACGTTTTTCTTTTATTGTTTTGGGGACACGGGCTGACGCGAAGAAGGTAACGTTAAATTGATGTGCGAGAGCCTGCGACACATTCATGACGAATTACCTCAGAAAAAATACCGATGGCATAAACACCGGCTTCAGCACTGAAGTACGAATAATCACCGGGAAAGAACCGGAGACGCATCGACAACAACCCTTTCATCGCGGTAAGCGGGTTTCTGTTGTCTTTTGTTATATTACATATATGTATATTTGCACGACATTTGCAAGTAACTCGTCTGTATCGTTTTGGCGCACCGCTCACGAATGAGATATCTAATTAGAAGTCTTGAATAGGTGCGCTTTGGTCAGGCAATACCGAGTGTCATGGCCTGTATAAGAAATAGAGATTTTATGATTGACACACTTGGCCAATATCCGCATATCCTACTATTTTATTCTGGCATGTCTCGTCTGCTTCAAAGAAAAACGACGCGTTCTTCAGATCTTGATCAAATGATCTCGACGCGACGTTGTCGCGTGGCCTTTACCGGCCATTTGCGCCTCTAATTGCATCCATCGCTCGTCCCTCTTGCAACGTGGGGATTGATTTATTTTTGCACTTGATAGATAATGGTAATGCGCTCTGAATGATGGCAAACATCCGCAACCCACAGACTTCCCATCGCCTGTTAAATGTTTAATGGCATTTACGTAAGTGTGAGATAGGATGGAGCAAAGACAACCCACCTAACCCAACCGCACACTCACGACGCCCATGCACACATAGGTATGGAGGTGTATTAGGAAGCCATGGCTCTCATAAAGGGGCACATTTATATGCTGTGGTGGTTGGGCAGTGCTCTGTCAATGGCAGAATTCAGCACAGACAAGGAGTCCTCTGTTCCCCTGAAGGCTGAGGATATGCCTGTTCCTCAGCCCAAGTGCTGGTTGATCAGTCTAATGTCTAATATGACCTGGTGTAGATCGTTTAGTGCTTCTAAATCTGTCTGCTATCCTTGTATGATGTAGCAAAGGTGAGTGTTGCTCAAAGCTTTCCGTTCTTTGCTGGAGTTATGCTGCAGTCCCTCACGTGGATTGAGGAAAAACTAGTAGTTGATTTCAGCATGTGTCTATGTGGAGCATTCGGCCTTGAGCCTTCATGTGAGCTACTGTGCGCATCCATCATACTGTCTTACATGAGATAAAAGACAAAACCCTCTGGTTGGTGACCCACTCAAAAGAGGACAAAAAATCTATGTAATTATGGCTTGCAAGAGCAAGTATTTAAGGATGGATCCTAATTTTGTGACTTTGAAGGTTTTCTTTCATTTGCAGAATGTTAGTAACATTAGATCATTTAAAATTCCGTTGCTCATTTTGACAGATAAAAATACGCTAATAATTTTCCGGAACGAAAAGAATGTTTTAAAGTGTTTCAGCCCAGGAGAACGTGATGATTTTTGAGAAAATTAGTAATTGTGTATGTAATTCATTAAAGTATTTATGATCATATTGTACATTAAATTTATTTATTTTATTTTTTTGCAAGAGTAGAATACAAAGAAAATGCCAAGTCACAACAAAGCACTTGTTATATTAAACGTCACATAAAAATACCATTCCAGTTAGATTGACAGATTTTTGCACAACCTCAGATTTTTAGGTTCTTGCGTTGTTTGTTCTATTCATCCCTCCATTTAACCATCTTTCTACTCTCCTCAACTGAACTATTTATAAGATTGAATAATCTTTCTACTGTGCTCAACTCTACTGTCTTACAATATGTTGATAGATGAATGAAGCACAGCTGGAATGCCCCGAAGTCAGGGCAAATGGTCTTCGTTATTATGAGCTGAACAACATAGAGTGCTATATACTGTACCCAGGGCTGGAGCATTTGTGATGTAAGAGGGATGGAGAAATGCTTGTGTTTCAGGCTGGCCCAGGCCTCAGAACAGGTAAATAATGAAGAAAAGTGCAGTGTTAGCTTGATGTAACCTCCATGGACCCTTCTGTGCTGCCTGTCCTTAGTGTGTGAATGCCGTCTTGGGAAGCACTCACATGCACTGCAGCCTTATTAAACTTTAAAATTTTCTGAGCACTGGGCAAAGCTGAAAGAGATGGGTTTTAGACTTGGGCCCTTTAAAAGGGGGTTTGTGAATAAAACAGAAACATCCTTATTGTCTGGTGTTACTGTCTGGTCCATGATAGACAGGTGTATTTTCGAGAACAGAACAGATGTCTTGATTCAGTGTATTTTACTTATTCACTTATGCAAAAGAGGCATAATTATTTTAAGAATTCATAATGATGGTAACAATATTTGCCTTTTTTTTCACTCCAAGGAACACCCAAGGTCAGCGTTGTTTTTTTGTTGTTCATTCGCACATGCACAACAGTATTTGTCAGACAGTATTCTGTGTCCGTGTGGAATTTATTCAAAGCTTTCATCTCCCACAAAAGACCGACCTCTGCCTAGTCTTGTAAACGCAATGTCAGTGAAGTTGTGCTAAAATACAGTTTTTATTCAACATTTATCTCTTCGTCCTAGGACACAGCATTTGAGCAGTTGTCCAGATAAGCATTTCTGAATGTTTATGCATCACAAAAGCAAGCGTTATAAACCATCAGTCTCCTTGAAGTGTCACACAACCCTTCTTTTACATCTTTCAAAGCAGCCATGACCTGCGAGTTAGTAGGTTTTGATTTTCTGCAGCAATGTCTGATCGCGGTACACGCTTTCTGAACTCCAATGTGTTGTAGTAAAGTTGCGTTTGTGTCAGATTGTGGCCTGATGTGCTCCGACATCTGTGTGCCATTATCTCTGTCCCAGCATGTGCAGTATGATCCACTCACTGTAGGCAGCATCGCCACAAGCAATGAATCATCAGCTGAACCTGACAGCCTCCTTCCGTCTAGATCTATATTTCAGCCTCCACACATGATATGTGGTGCCCGTTGCCCGACACAGTCCTGCCGTTGTTCTGAGCTGTAAATGCACTAATAAAACTTCCGTGCTACAGGAATCTCCTCTCATAACTTTACCTGGAGCGGAAAGGTGTGTACCTGCAAGAAGGGAGCACCTAGCGTACCTTTCAGAAGAGTGCTGAGTCAGGTTTCCTGCCTGTCCTGACATTTTGTTAGAGAAGCTCTGGACTGACTTTACAGCTCTCTCAAAAAAATCCCTGTCCTTTAGAAGTCTGGAATCCACAGATAGACATGCTAAATGCCACATCTGTGTTCTATCTTGGATAGCAATGAAAAGGCCGGAGTGTCCACTCATCTTGAGTTTTGCTCAGGTCTGAAAGAACCTGTAATCCGTCAGTAAGATATTTTTTAGGATGGTGCTGAGCTTTAAAGTTGCCAAGAACATGGCGCTCCCTCGCTCTTCTGTGCACAGCCTGAATCTGAAAGGAACTAGGAAGGGTAGAAAATGTAGAAAAAAGACCGGAGTAAAAGGAGAAACACCATAAGTGAAGTCAGTGGTACTCCTGTGGTTTTCTGGGAATAACTATTTTTTAGATGACATTTTGGTGGGAAAACAGATTCATGTCACTTGGAAAGAAAGACTGATGCAGTTTGTCCCTGCTGTTCTGAAAACTGTATTTAATTATTAATTTGTTTGGAAACCCAAATCACAGCTGGGGCTACGTTGCCACTTTAGAGGAGGTTCATTAGTCGTGGAAAAACTCCAAACAAACCCGCCAGTGACAGGATCAGACAGGCAGACGAATGGACAGGACTTTTCCACCCAGTATTCCTTGATTTAGTCAGAATTCGTTCAGTTAAGCTCTCGGGTTTAGTAAAGCTTCTGTGCACTTTAAGTGTGCTGCCTTCTTTCATTATCTTACCCTAATGGCATAAATCCAGCGTTACGAATTATTTACAGAATGTAAAAAGTGTCCTATTTCAGGCACAGTAAGTTGCCCTGAAGGTGAGCATCTGGCTTTGTTGCGGTGTGTTTTTAGAGTGGAAACTGCACCAAAAAATTATGTTGAATAGTAGGAGTTTGTCAAGGGTGTATGTTTAATGACTCATCCGCCCGTACAAGAAGACTCAAGTGAACGGTGACACTCTCGAACTGATATTGACATTCTGCAGGTTCATTTCAAGCCAATTATGGACGAGGTGATGATTGTAAAATTGCGTATTGATCTTGGGTTTTAGTGTGGACCCTCCCGCCCTTGAGTGTTAAACATAGTCGAGTGCCGCCCGGTGTAATCACATCAAGAAACCTTCCCAAGATTCTTCCTCATGCTTCCTCTCTTCATTCTGAATGTTGATTGTCTTAGTCTCTCTGCAACCTGATCTGTTTCCCCTCACCCCACGTCATCAATGGTCGAAGAGATCGAGAGATTTAGAAGCTGCGAGAGATTTAAGAGACTTTTGATGTATGCGATATGGACCTACGTGCAAGACAAACTCTGTTGTGGCCTCAGGTTTGGTCTCTAGCAAAAATGGAACTAAGATCCTCCATTTTTATTTGTGTGGATCCTGTGGGACTTGGTAATAGACACCAAAAATGCGAAATATAGCCAGTTTAATTGTCTTTGTTTCTCTATATTGCTATGTGCAGTTGTCGCCTTTCTAAGAGGATTAAAAGCTTGCAAAAAATGAAGGCCAGTTTTCGTTTTATAGTTTTGTAAGGCTGAAATATTGTGTCACTCTCAATATCTTGGCGAACAACTCTTGCACTTTTCCGTTTATGCTACAGATGGAATGAATGTAAGCTGCTCTGGCAACAATTTTTTTGTATTTTTTGGAAAACAGGCAGTAATGACAGGTGCATTGGATGGTGTACAAAAATATAGTAGCATTTCACTTCCAGATCAGCTTTAACTACTTCCAATCATGTGTGTCATCACACAGCATGCGTTAATGTCTCCTGTGTTAATGTGACAGTGAAGAATAGTGGCATTACGAACCTGAATTAATAATGAATACTAGCTATTGATTATCTTGCTGGTTGGGTCATTCATACTCAGAATGCGCCAATTGATCAGTTACTGACTGAGAGCTCATCAGCAACTCAAGCATTGACATTCAAATCCAGCAGAGATTTTTCAGAATGCTGTTTGATTTTTGCACATGTTAAACTTTGCCGTGCAATATTATTTATGCATTCCCTCAGATTACATTATATGCTAAAACGATCAGTTTAAACTGATTAAAGAAATTTAATCTACAAAAAAGCTCTCGAAGATACTCTGGTGTTGATGCTGAGCAATTTGAAATTTAACCGCATTACTTCTCGTTTGACCTTTAAGTCGGGCTATAGAACTAATGGCTCCATAAATTTGCATTCAGTAAAGTGTTAATGTGCCTTGTAGACTTTGGGTTTATTTTTAACACACAGCTAAAATTCCATGTGTAATCGTCCAGTACCTGAACATCGTTCAGTCTTGTACAAGTATCATTAAAATGACCATTGTATAATGCGAAAGGTTAAGTGACAGGTTGAAGAATTGCTACATGCACAGCAATGTTTTATGTCTTACGCCAGTGCATCTAAATGTTGCGGAAATTATAGCCCGCTGTATACAAGTAATGCAGAATGTTTGGTGGCAGAAACAACATGGAAAAAAGATTTCATAACCACTCTCAAAGCTGGCCAGCGCGGCCCGTAGACGTTTCAGCACCTCTTCCTCGTGGACAGCGACAGATTTAGAGCAGGCATGTTGATGGGCCAGCTCCAGAAATTAAATGAAGCTGCCTAGTTTCTCTTGCTGCCAAAATCATATTTGATTGCTGCACAACAAGTCATCACTTAGAGTACAGCATTCATTTTTTTCTGGTCACATTTTAAGTTCATGAACAGCATGGCTTAAAATCTGAAATGTATGTAGTTTTTGGCTCTTCATTTTGACAATAGGAATATTTCTAGACAGACTCTTGTCTTTCTAGTCCCTTATATCTTTGCTAGGAATTATGTCTCTATTTCTTGATTACATGACCAGAATCCGCCTTTTACCAAAGGAGTGTTTTTACCCCGTCTTTTTCTTCTCTCTCTCACAACCCATTATTTTGGAAAGGAAAGACAGAATAGCTGAAGTCCCAAAAGGCTGATAGCATATCACCATGTTAGCAGAGGGATCACCCATGTACTTCAATCACTCTCATAGCTACTGCCATTAAACCAGGCGTACAGCATGGCTGACTGACAGCCCTGTCTCTGAGGGAAACAAATCGGGCCGGGCCAGCCTCCCGACCCCCAATCAATATGCCAGCCCTGTTGGGACCAGTGCCACCAATCACTCTGTCTTGAGAGGGACGGAGACAGACAGGACACCCGAGAACTTGACTCGTGCTGTGTTTAGTGGTAACTGTGTTGAAAGACAACATGGCTGAGAAAATGTCCAAACATCCCCTGAGGACAGGAGTGTGATGTTAAAGGCAGAAAAGTACACCGTTACAGTTCACTGAGTGATGCTCATGTACAGTGAGTTGAATTTCTCTTTCCCTTTAAAATGTATCTCTATTGCGCACCCATAAACTAAAAGGCTAAGCAACAAAAAAGACATGTTCTATATTGCATGTCAGTGGTTGCTTATTTTTTTTCCACCTTAAGCTTAAAAACACAATGTTACTGTTAAAGCGCTCATCTCTCTCCTCTGGCCTGCTACTTGTAGAGAGTGGTGATTTATAAAGCCATGGAGAGGCCGACGTCCCCTCCAATGGGGAGCGTCAATGCGTAATTACTTTGGAAGATGGATGGGGCCCATCCAGGCTGTCCCAGACCCTGAGTTAAATCACAGCCCCCCCCTTTCCTCAGGGTTCACATACACTCACAGGAATGGCCAACATCTCAGCAACGAGCGTGGCTCTGTTTCACCTGTTTCCATTGGTTCTCGCTCATACACCTTCTCCTCATGCGCCTTACATCCATCTAACAAGACCAGATGCCAGAGATCAGGTTCATTTCCCCTCTGAGGGCAAAAGAGAGAGGGAGACAGAATTGAATGAAATGTGAAGTAGGTGCAGAAGATAGAGCCTATGGAAGTGATGCGTAGACATAATTTTAGACATATTTAGCAATCCCCAGCTGACTGCGACAACTTCAGATGTGCAAAGAGTCAATTAATGATTATAAAGTACAACTTCCCTTACCAAAAAGATACTTCAGAGAACATCACGCCTTTGTCATTTGATTACCACTTTCATTTATCATGGTAGTTAAACACTCTCCACCTTATTTTGCAATGTGGATATAAGCTATTTTCGGTAAATGCCCGATACTTTAGACTCAAGCTGTTATTGGTACAGTAAATAACTAGAAGAGTAACAAAGTGCAGTAAATGGTAAAACAATTTTAGATACAAGCCAGTGTCTTTATAAATATGATAAGGTAATACCAGTTTGCAAAATCAAGAAGCATAACAGGCTTTTTTTGTATAGGTAAAATAACTGGAAGTGAATGACACTGGACTCCTTTCACATTCAATCTGCAAATGACTGCACCCGCTCTTACGTTAAAAATAGGATAGATAGGGCTGGGTTTTTGGACCTACCAAAAGATGTTGATTCTTTAGCAATGGAAATAAACAGTCATATATTTATGTATCAAACCCCAATTAAAATGTATATGTGAAATATAACTAAAACTGTGAAAGAAGTGTTTATATTATCCTTTAGTATTTAGGCCTATGTAATTTTTAATATATTTTTTAATCATTAGTGTTTTAATGAATGGGATTCATTTTTTCAGTTTATTGCTCATTATCAATCACATCACCGGCCTCGTGCCGTTCTCTCACGGTTCTGGCCTCGACTGCTTGCCACAGTAACAGAGGAAATTTTAGCTTTATTAAGGATTAATCTATATTTTATTTATTATTTGTGCAGTGCAGACTGTTTGATAACTTTATTCAATTTCTGTATGTTTCCTAACTGTTATTTAGTTTTTCCTATTATTTTACATATAATATTACATTTATTATAATTAATGTGAAGAATGTTTTTAGGTTACTTAAAATTAATATTAATATTAAATATTGAAATTGATATAGCTTTCAATATTGTAATGTTGAATGTCTATCATTAATGTTTTTAAAAAAATCAAGAAGTTAAGTTGTTTCTACATTAATTTGGAGAGTAACTGTGAAATTATTACAGTATAAAAATATTTAAAAAGTTGATGATTTTAATCATGATTAATTACAGAAAAAATATTATCGTTTGACATTTTTTATATGAATTTATGTATTCATTTATGTCATCTATCAATTGACTTATTATTAATTAATTTAAATAATACTAAAATATGAGATTAATATTTTTTTCACAGAACTATTGGTACGTTGTTTCCTTTTCCTGTTAAATCTCTTAAATCCTGTTAAGCTGTCCATAGAATAATACATATAAATAATCTCCTGATTAATCACATTTTGTGAATGGAAGTGTAAAAAAAATATTTCCACACACATTTTTTGGGGGTCCCTGTATTCTAGCTTGAAAACCCCTGCTGTAAGGTACCTCAAATCATTGTAGTGTCCAAAACACTATGTTTTGATGGCTTGGCAGATGCTTCCATCCAGAGCGAAGTGCACATTTGATCAGTATATACCTATGACCTCTGGCATGACAGCGCCAGGTTCTACCAGTTTAGCTTCAGGAACATCATACAAAAACACCATGGTACGTTTTGTAAACATCACCTCTCTAACTGCACGTACTCTTTCACTTTTAAATCTACATATAAGTACTGTACTCATTCATATGGAAGTGGACACAGATGCAAGCATGTGCCACTGGGGAATTTGGTCTTTTTAGCCAAAGCTCTGTCTTCTGAGCTCTCGGTTAGGGCCAGTTAGCTTGGCTAGCAGTGAAGGTTTAATCCTTCCCTCAGAAAGCTGTGGGTGCCTCTAAACAGAAGAGAGTGGCCTCAGGAGACTGCAGCCTGGCTCTCCTCTCCCGTCTCACTCGCTTTCATGTGTGGGTTAACTCGCTGAGGTGGGAGGATCGGCGAGGGGTGCTGGCGAGAGCTAGAGCTGCTTTTTAAGCTGTGGATGTGTGTGGGGTCTGCTGGGGAATTTGGCATGACTGTCTGCATGTAGTTTGGCAGGCCTATACTGTACAGGGCTGGACTTAATGATGCCAGAGAGAGAATTTGATACAAAAGACAGAAAAAGAGGAAAATCTGTTTCTTGGTCCATAGACAGTCAACTCTGATGCAACCAGCATCCACCAAGAAAATGCTTTACTTGAAGCCTGTATGTATAATGTAGTATAATGTCATTGCCTTATGGACTTTACTGGAGGTAGACAGCATTAATCGAATGAAAATGAAATCGAGACTGTGGAGGGATAGACATGCAGTGCGTTCTGTGGGTTGTTCTGTCACCACAAAATTTGAAAATACATTTATTATTACTACAAAATAACTAGACATGTTCATAGCCTCGTTTTCATTCATTGTGGAATGAAAATGAATTAATTATTGCCTCTATTCTATCTAAAGACCCATTCACACCAAGAGCTATATAACTATTAGCTTTCACACCAGCGGATGATAACTTTTATTATAATTGTGCGCTGCAGTTTTGTAGTCTTTAAAATCAATATTAAAAGAGGAATTCTGTCGAATTCTGATTTATTGTTTATCAGCTGATAAAAAATATTCCAATGATATCGTTCCTTTATGTTGTTGTTTTGTTGTGGACAACTAGTTGTCCATAAAATGTGTTTATTTTAGAATATGTGACCCTGGACCACAAAACCAGCCATAAGGGTAAATTTATTGAAAATGAGATTTATACATCATATGAAAGCTGAATAAATATGAATAAATTGTTAGGATAGGACAATATTTGGCCGAGATACAACTATTTGAAAATCTGGAATCTGAGGGTACAAAATGTTTTCCAAATGAAAGCAACGATATTACTAATAATAATTTTTAAAAATTACATAGTTACTGTAGGAAATTTACTAAATATTTTCATGGAACATGATCTTTACTTAATATCCTAATGATTTTTGCCATAAAAGAAAAATCGATAATTTTGACCCATACAATGTATTGTTGGCTATTGCCTCAAATATACCTGTGCGACTTTTGACTGGTTTTGTGATCCAGGGTCACATATTAGTTTTTGTTGTTGTTGTTTAATTATCACACTCTGCTTTAGCTCTTTAACAGTTTGCACAGTAAAACCCTTTAAGTGAAGATGCATCTTTAAATCTATTCCTTTAAAGCGTTGTGGATGGAGCGACACAATTCTGGGTAAATTGAGAATCAAATTTTTTTGTTTAAAACAAAGATAATGATTCTCACGATTCTGATAGATAGAAACAAAATAGCATGTAATTTACTAGAGGTTGTGACAAAATATAAATTGCTGCAGTCTATTTAAAAAAAAATTTTTAATCAATTTGAAATATTAAAAAAAGAAAGAAAGAAAAAACCTGTTTAATGAATGTTTCAATGACTTGTTTACTGATGAGTCAGCATTTTGAACAAATCTCTTGAATTAACGCTACTTGTATAACGATGTAATTGGTGCAATTTTGAAGCGTCTTGATGAAATTTGAAGAGTTACTTTAAAAGTTACTTTCAGAAGGGGATTTTGATGGCTTCCGTAGACATCAGTGTTTGTGTCTGAAATGTAAACTTTTTTTCCCAGTACTTCTGTGATCATTTGAAATAATGAAACTGATACTGTGGCTGAAAAACTGTTTCCATACCTACACATGATAACTGTTCTCTCTGGGTCAGCAGCAGCGCCAACACAGATTTGAATGTTCTGCTGTGATCGTATTTGTCAAAGACAGATTAGTTGAATAGTCATTCAGGCAAAGCACAAACTTATCTATTATGTATTTTTGCACTATTCTTGAAATATTATTTTGCACATATACATGGACATACTAGCTGTGAATTATTATACCATGTTAAAGCTGTCATTGATCTTTGCAATGCTAAATTTGACTGGAAGGGTTAAAATGGCAGTTATTTTCGTCAGCTACATCTATTTAGATCTAGCATTCTGTCCTCTTTAAATCAGACAGAGATAAAGTAGTGCAGTAAGGTTCACTATTTGATTGAATGATTTATTTGAATTAATTAGCCTATATATATATATATATATATATATATATAGAGAGAGAGAGAGAGAGAGAGAGAGAGAGAGAGAGAGAGAGAGTTATGAGTGTGAATTACCTCCGTCTGTTCAGCATCTTTCTAGCAATGAGCTAGTGAGTTAAATTACTTCAAAAACAGCAAAGTTACCGCCTCCTTGCTGAATAATATAATGTAGCAATTCAGTTGCAGCAAAGTTATTTTATTAATAAAAGTCATGGGGCAGCATTGACAAGAAGTTTCTGTGCTCAATATTTCTGTGTGTGCGCAGCA
This sequence comes from Gobiocypris rarus, assembly GCA_023029165.1. Taxonomy (NCBI): domain Eukaryota; kingdom Metazoa; phylum Chordata; class Actinopteri; order Cypriniformes; family Gobionidae; genus Gobiocypris; species Gobiocypris rarus. The sequence goes on along the minus strand of CM040922.1, from coordinate 153,230 downwards.
CGATATTGGATCTCTGAGTGTGTGTGTGTATGTGTGTCTGTGTGCTTATATTAAAGCAGCGCATAAATATAGAACAGTGATTAAACTGACTTGGAACTACCTGTGCATTACACCGTGTCTTAACTAGAAGTGATGCGATAAGATAAGATTCCAGCGTCAAGTAATGTGCCTGTCCACACCAGATGTGACGGTACTATGTGATGCGACAAAATTGATCAAAAACCACAGCCAATCAGAACAGAGTGTTGGCGGGCTCGCAAGTTTAGGCTATGGCACCAGAGATTAATCTTGATGTCACTCACAAGGAAATGGATAAGTGCATAATCAAATTCACAAATATTACACCAAAACATTACAAAAAAATACATACTTAGTTACTAAAGCAATCTTTGTCATAGAATATTCTTGTTTGTTCACAGTTTGAACATTCTTGTTTCTATTTGTTTAATTTCATGGTCTGAGGTGAATTATCCATTGTTGCTTTTAGTACGACCATGTTACAAAGCTGGGAGCACTAAATTATATTGAAAGTCACATTAAACACTTTTAAAATTAAATAAAGCACATAAACATTACCTGAGATTATCATTGCCATGTTTTGTGTTGTTGTTCTAGCCGCAATGTTGCATAAATAGAAACTGTTTCCAAAATAGAATCATGTCGCCATCGCGTCTGGTTAACATTAGTTAACATGGAAAAGATCAATTGTATCGCGTTGCGGCGTCTCGTGTAGTTAGGACACATGCGGTTTTATTCATAGACAGTAAAAGAAATGGACACAGCGATCCCATAGACTTAAACGGAGAGAATTGAAGTCAATTAGAAGCACTCACTTCCTGATGGCTAAGCGTACTGCGCAGCCTCTGACTGAGCTTGACAACGTAGATGTGACGTAAGCAACCTGTCTGACAGTAGTTGTAAGTCCTCTAGTAGTTGTGGAACATGAAATCTGAATTACGTTGTTGAAATATCTTGTCCCGTTGTTTTTGGCCCGCTATGGGCTTCTCCCCATGTTTCTCCCTTGCCTTTATCGTAATTTAAGCCTCCACGTCCCCCGGATTGCCTCATAGACAGTAAAAGATTGCCTGCTAGCTTCTCCTCCTGCCTATACGGTAATTTCTCTACTGCGCAACAGAGTCGCGTTGGTTATGACGCCTGTCGTTAGCCTATTTTTTACAAAAACGGCTTCTACGGGGCGATAGTGTAAGATACAAGGTAATGGAGCCTATTATACATTGTCGTGTTTCTTTAGAAATAAACAATGGTCAAATGGAGCTCGGATGTAAAGTTATTTGCTGTCAAAGTGACGCAAAAATTAATGGAGTCAATGGGATGCTAACAGCAGGTGATGGATGGGTTAGCAATGGCCACCCCTATGGAAGGTACGCTTTCGGGGCTGGATTACCCCCTTGGTTTTATTGCACACCTTCCTGCCAATCAGGAACAAGTATTCCTTCAAATGTCATAATCACATACAAAATAAAAGTTTGTGTTTACAAAATTAATGTGTGTGTACTGTGTATAATTATGATATATAAATACAAAGAGTCATGTATATATTTAAGAAAAATTATTTATATATAAAATATTTGTTTATATATTAAATGAATTATATGTTTATATATGATATATAAAAAAAAAATAAATAAAAAAAAATATATATATATATATATATATATATATATATATATATATATATATACACATGCAAATATTTCTTAAATATACACATGTGTGTATTCAAATATAGCCTACATAATAATTATACACAGTACACACACACATATTATTTAAACACAAACTTTTATTTTGGATGCTAAAATAATTTTGTCAGGTGCTGAATATTCCCTTTCATTTTTATTTTGTCTAGAAGTATTTTTTTTTACACTTTCAGACACATACATGCACAGTAGTACAAAAGCAGTGGCTATTTTGGAGAATGAAAGTGACATCTACTCTCTCTCTCTCTCTCTCTCTCTCTCTCTCTCTCACACACACACACACACACACACACACACACAACCCACACAACGAAACAGGACAGTTTGTCCTCATGTGGTGTAAAAAGGTGGGATTGAAACAAATTGGTGTAAAAGGACTTAATAAACTAAAAGGCAGTGCTGTGAATAAGCCATGAGTCACAGCAGTCAGCTGTAGGGTAGGCGTTACAGACCAGACTGACTAATGGAAAACATACAGTTTTATTAACTTAACGTCCTCACTGAACTCTTTTAGCACATTAGGTAAAATTCTAAGGTGAAACTAAATTAGTAAATTATCAAATGTATTAGTAGAAACATACTTAAACATTATCTGTGTTGTATTTATCTGTATGTTTTTCTCTAAATAAAAGGAGGCTGGTTTCCATGGTGATATATTGATTGTCTGACCAGAGAGAGGTTGAGATGTGTGTTGTTGTTGTTTTTTATATTTTTGTTTTTCACACCTATCTGTCTTCCCGCTGGGTCGTGTCCTGAGTCTCCTTCATTCATTCATCAATAGCTTCTCCTCCTGCTTCGTTAAAGCCTTCTTTAATGACTTTTATTTGATTATTCATGAGTTTGTTTAGTTGATTGTTTTCTATCATGCTGTGACCTGGAGGGTGCATTTTGGGAACTAAACCCAAAGTGTTCAAACAGGCTTTGCGTAGAATGGAATACTAGCATACTGTTAACTGCACAATAAATTCTAAATATTGTATTTATATTTATGTTAATATAATATATATATGCTGCTCACATATACACACACATATTATAAACTACAAGTTGCCTTTTTTAGTAAAAATATAATGTAATAACCCCCTCAGATTATATATATTAGATGATGAGTAAACAGTATGTTAGTGTAAAGGAGGCCAGCTAATAAGAGCTGAGCGAGTAAACCTCCTGGCCTCAAGAGGTCTTTAGCCTCCTTGTTAGCGTGCCCTCCTCCCATGCTGGAAACGCCGGTTTGAATCCCGCTACATAGGTGCATTGTGGGATACATTGTTCCAATTTCTATGCTCGGAATACTTCATTCATATACTGCACATAGTATACACTGATCAGGCATAACATTATTCACATAGGTGGTACGTGTCAAAGTAACATCCACATGGATGGTAGGACCCAAGGTTTCCCAGCAGAACATTGCCCAAAGCATTACACTGCCTCCGCCAGCTTGCCTTCTTCCGATAGTGCATCCTGGTGCCATGTGTTCCCCAGGTAAGCGACACACACTCACCTGGCCATCCACCTGATGTAAAAAAAAATAAGTGATTCGTCAGACCAGGCCATCTTCTTCCATTGCTCTGTGGTCCAGTTCTGATGCTCACGTGCCCACTGTTGGCATTTTCGGCGGTGGACAGGGGTCAGCATTGGCACCCTGACTGGTCTGCGGCTATGCAGCCCCATACACAACAAACTGCGATGCATTCTGTATTCTGACACACTATCAGAACCAGCATTAACATCTTGAGCAATTTGAGCTACAGTAACTCATCTGTTTGATCGGACAACATGGGCCAGCCTTCGCTCCCCACGTGCATCAATAAGTCTTGGCTGAACCATGACCCTGTCGTCCGTTCACCACTGTTCCTTCCTTGGACAACTTTTGATAGATACTGACCACTGCAGAACAGAACACCCCACAAGAGCTGCAGTTTTGGAGATGCTCTGACCTAGTCACAATTTGGCCCTTGTCAAATTCCTTCAAATCCGTACGCCTGCTCATTTTTCCTGCTTCTAACACATCAACTTTGAGGACAAAATGTTCACTTGCTGCTAATATATCCCACCCTATAACAAGTGCCGTGATAAAGAGATAATCAGTGTATTCACCTCACCTGTCAGTGGTCATAATGTAATGCCTGATCGGTATACTGCATAGATAGTAAGAGCAGAATGGTAGTATGCAGTTTCGAACACATCCTAATCCATCTTCGTTTATCTTCTTTCTGGCCAGAAACTTGCTCTCTTGTTATTTAGGGTGTATGGAAAGAGTTTAGTGTTATCACAGTTAAGCTGGACTCTGCCAGACCCCTATGAATAGCTCTGTCTCGCACATACAAAAATACTCGCACACATACTTTTTCAAAACTACTTTAGCAGACTGAACAGAGGAAATCGTGGGATAAGGCTCTGAACTCACAAATGATGACAGTGCAATGTCTCAGAGTAATTATGGGGTCACCCTGAAATTAACACAGAAACATGAACTCCCATTCTAAAATGATTGTTCTCACGGACAGCTTAACCTCCAGCTCCAATGGCGCTGTCAAGAACAGATCAGCTAAGAATAGATTTAGCAACAAATCATTCCAGACTTCCTTCAGTCAGGGTATTACAGTTTGGAGTGGATTAACTAGGAATAGATTAATAAAGAATATCATTAAAAAAAAAGTTGAATTACCCCATACTAGATATTACTGTAAGCCAGCGTCGGGGAAGCTACTTTGAATCTAGCTTGCCAAGCTACATGCTGCTCATAATTTAAAGGAGCTAAACTAGAGTCGAGCTGCCTTTTTGAAAAGGAAATACATTACACTACTAGCTGCTTCTTAAGGGCAATATCCTTTTTAAACATAGAGCTTGTGATGATTATGTCTAACTTAATCAGAGACACATTTTGGCTCACAAACAAAAAGGGGTTTTGAATAAATACAAATTATAATTGAGTTGAAAACATGATGGACTGCAGCATTTAGCTAAGTATTCTGCTATGATCAATTCACTCAAATCAATGAATTTTTAATCTGTTCTATGTACTGTCCAATATAGGAGAGGACATTTATGAGAGCATGTTTATTTATTGCTTTAGCTCACTCGGTAGTAAAGCCGCATGTGCAATACGATGTAATGTTAAAAACGGTAGACATTAAAAAGGTAGCATGTAGTCCCGCTACATCAGTAACATGTTACAGCACTCACAAAATCAAAATGACCTTATTTGCTTTATAAGTGTACATTAATATTCTTTTGATGACAGCTGAGCTACTGCTAAGTTAGTTGCTGTGATACTTTTAAGGCTAATTCACAATGATGTTGGTGTTGGTCGGTGCTTGGTTTTTGCAGAATGAACATGTTCAGTTGTCATTTGTTGGGTCATGTCATGTTAGAGTAGTGGCGTACTGTGATTTGGTGATTTGACAGTGCAGTGTGAATTCGCTTTTATTTAGCTACTGTTAACAGTGTCTTTTTTATGTGTATTCGTTTTCTGGATATTTACTTACTGTACATTATGTTTGGACATATGTTTGTGTGCTTTTTCTGAACACTTGAGTAATTTTTTTCCCATGTTGACATGACAGCTAACATTGCACATAAAATCCCATGCGTCTTCTTGTAGTGTTCTGAGCTTAGTTAACCGCCGACATACCCTGGTGGACCGGTTGAGTCTGAGAGCCTGGCCAGAAGTCATATCTACAGTGCCAGTGGCGGGACGTCAGGGTCTCGTGGTGGCCCATTTGTTCAAATGCCACCGCTCCGATGTGCCTTTTCACACTTGGCTCTGACCATTCGTCCGGCTGAACGCACTTCGGCCTGTCCAGAGGGCCGTTACTCCATCAAACAACCCTCCTCTTTGCTGTGACAGCAGGACAGAAGGTGCTGTGGGCACTCGTTGCTGACACAAAGTTAGACAAGGCTGTGGGCACCGTGTGCACAGATGGACCTGGCCCAGCTCAGCGCCGTTCACGCCGAGATTCCCAGCACAGATGAATTAATGCCAGATATCACATTATTACGAGAGGAATGAATCAGTATAAAAAAATGCTCCAGAACAATCCATATGTGATTGAGATCACGTGTGTGGTCATTTCTGCGCTAAAGGGCATTTAGACCCCCGTCTCGGCAGACAGGAGCCAGGCTGCGTTATTGGCTACTAATGTACAGGCCATGAGAGCTTCATATCTTTATTAGAGACTTCATCTGAGCCCTTTAGTACTCTGACTCAAGGCCTCTCACTTTTCATTTTGAATGACTGTGACGTTTAGCTCAGCGCTTGAGGTGGGTGACACGTTAGGCCCTAATGGTAGTGGTGATAAATATGAAAGGCAAGAAAATGCATTGATATCACGTTATTAATTACACTCAAATTCATGTCAGAGGAGACACCCCAGAACAATGCTCATCAGAAGACAAAAAAACATATGTTTCACAATAAACAAATTAAAAAAAGCCAACATAGATTGACTTAAATACACTTAAATTGAATGTTAAGACAAGAGTTCATATTGATCATATTCTATCCTGTAACAAATGTTAATATAAATCAGAATAAAAAGGTTGCATTTTATGGGTGCAACGGCCTGTCACTGGCAGTCCCTTATGAAAATGAACCATGGTTTTACTACAGTGACCGTAGTTCAGCTATAGTATTTGTAGATTTCCATGGTTACCACTACGAGTAAACATATTGTAACCATATGTAAAAAAATATATAATCGAATAAATTCCAATTAAGGCATATTGAAGGCAAAAATGCCTTTCAAATATAATGTAATGTATGTATTTTTACCCATTTTACTCTAATAATTTTAATAATTTAATAAATGTAATAATTTAATCTAGACGTCTGCACAGTTTTGGGGCCCTTTATAAGTGTTGACATGCTTTGACATTTGTACTTTTTTCAGTTGCTTATAAACATATTAATGGCAAAAGTTTCATTACACTGTATTTAACACAAACTGGGTTACCATAATGTGTGAGCAACATGTATGTACATGCTTGTATTTTTGAGAAAATAGCATGTTTGCATGTTTTTTGAAAAAACAAAAAATGTAAGTCACTGAATTAAGGCCACAAAACACAGACTTTTGACTAATGGGTGTTGTTGCCTAGTTTTTGCTTCAAACTGATGTGAGAATGATTGTGCCTGCTCATTCACACAAAACAATATATTGATTTAAATTTTGTAAGACACTGTTGTTTCTTTACAAAGCCCATATGCAAAGGGGTGTGAATGATCATGAATAATGCTGTGATTTACACCTGAGAGGACAAAAGACCCACACAATGAGATGCATAATGAATGAGCCTTTGAGTGAGGAATGTGAGAGGGTGCATTCAGAAAAAAAATTCTGAATCATTTGATTTTGTAAACTGATACACCCAATACTCAAATATCATTTTGAGGTTTGATTGTCTGCTATATTTGCTTCTTATTTATTAAATTCAGGCAAATGGCTGATGAAAAATTGATTAAAATTAAGATACAATTTAAAGAAAGGCTTTCTACAAAACAAAACTTAATGAAGTGGTCAAAGTCATGTCTAACCCATTCACCCAGATTATTTCTCACAGTGTCTCAAAATGATGTAAGTACATGTGTAACATTCTAGTTGACGTGGGCAGGGATACTCACATGGATACGCCCATCCCTAATTCCTATCCTTCCATTGACTTTTACACAACTGCCACTTTGACGCTTCAAAAAGTTCATAAAGAGATAGCAAAATGAATCCAAAAGAAATAAGCGAAATTTTCTGAAGTGACACGATCGCTTTATGTGATGAACTGATTAAATGTAGGCTTTTATTCACATATTAATCAGTGAACATGAACAGAAGCTCAACCATACTTTCTTGATGCTTGAACCTCATTGGTTCTTGCATGTCAGAGGTTCTATTTACCATAACTGATGTGAGTTGAAGCCTAAATTAAACAAGTTCAGTGTATAAAACGATAGTGTCTCTTCATACCATTTTAACTGAATCACTCAATTCATATGGCTTCATTTTACGATCCCTCTATGAACATTTTGAAGTGTCAAAGTGGTAGTTGCATAGCTGTCAATGGAGGGACAGAAATCGCTCAGATTTTATTAAAAAGGTTTTCATTTGTGTTCCAAATATGAACGAAAGCCTTACAGGTTTGGAATGACATGAGGGTGAGTAATTGATGCACGAATTTTTATTTTTGGGTGAATTAACCCTTTTTGCAAGACCATTTAAAATGAACTAGTGAAGGCAAAAAGCTTGACACAGATTACACATTATGAGTCAACTGCGCATAATATATTCAAAGAAATGGTGACAAACATAACTCAGTCTTTACATTGATACCCCTCTGTCTGGTATCATAAGCAACCCTGAACTGAGCAACCTTTGATAAACGCCATTAGCTTGTTTAGTTTATGATGAATGTATTTGATGTGGTTTGCTGACTGATCGATTTGTGTCATAATAGCTAATGGAGCCTTTCACTATTAAGAATTTTACATGTAGCTAAAAAAACATATTCCATATTCACCCCATGTCACTAATTGGCACTTGACTGTCCCCCTGCAGTTGTCAGAATCGTGCTGTTCCCTCCAGGGTATTGTTTGGTTTAGGCGGTGCCAGATCCTCGGCAGGAGATTGTAGATGATGTACAGCAGCGGCTGATGGCTCAGGGCAGGCGGTCACACCTGGAGGTGATAGTAACGACTTTAGACTGATGGAGAAGGTTGGAGCCGTTACAGGATCACATAGTGAAGCGGTGCTAAATTGTGAAGACTGAGACAGCGGTTGTTATCCGATGCTGTTTGTAGATGACAGAGGTCAGACCTAGTTTGGATTTTACAGTTGGTAAATGGATAATGTTTGGATAACAGATTGAAAAGATAAATGGCTGTTTAAATGGGAATGTTGATTATATTATAAGAAAGAACATCATCATTTTGACATCTTATGAAGAAATAATGAGTAGTGCCTGCCCAAGGTAAAGTGATTAGTAGTTGCTGGGAATTTTATTATTACATTTTTGTATTTATTGTAATATTAAATTTAAATTGTAATAATTCATGAAATTATTTAATTCCATCAAGGACTGTGTTTCAAACATCATTATTCATCATAACCTACAGGCCAATTGAGTGCCATCATTTCATCTTTTTCCATACATTGCAATTATTGAAATACCTTTAAAAAAAATAGGCATCTTCATAATTTATAGAATTATAGTATACAGTAATTAGGTTGAATTTCTTTGACTTTGATTCCATCATGCTATTATTAATTAAACAGTTTACATTTACATAGAATATGTGATTTTGTATATTACATTAATGACAGGTTTAAAAAATATGAATCATTAAAAGTTACATCCGCTGTTCACTTGAGAAGGAGGTCGTTTTACCCCAGTGATGGGGCAAGATGGCCCCTTTTCCTGATTTTCAAATTTGTAAATTAGCAAATGTTTTGATTTATTGTCCTTATGTATCATTATCATGTACAGATTAAAGTAAATTTAGCTTTAAATACACACTGTTCTTAAGGAGGTATCGTCCTACATCTTACCCTAATAGTAATGTTAGTCCTTTAGAAGTGTATTACTTGGCAAACAGCACTAAAAGAGCATTATGATGTCATGAGAGAAGAATTATTTTGGAGAGAGATAAATGAATCTCTATATCTCATTGCCTTGGATTAGTGACTTTCTTTGAGCCAGTTCAGGGTCACTTTCATATCGACTGAGCAAATGCTAAAATTCTGCTTGCAATTCAAATCATCTGTACGTGCCCTCGCAGGTTTTTATCGAACTCACCTCAAGAGTTGCATTAATCTCTTGAATCTGCTGAACTAAAATGGATCTGAGCCCAAGCCCGCTGCTGAATGCATCAAGCATAAGGACGGACCCGAGCAGAACGGGAAGTGTGCATCATAGTCACTTACTGTAGTGGACAGAGAATGAGTGGTGCGGTGTGTTATTTCAGCACACAAACACACAGTCCTTCTCAATTAGGATCCTTTTGCATGTCCATCTAGCATTGAGTGCTTTATTGGCAGGTCCAGTAGGACTGCATTTCCTTCTAAAAAATTCTGCTTCAAAATACTGAGGCATCCATCAATAAGAAGCAGAAAGAGGGGCGTATGTTTTTTTACTCTCAGACTTACTGCTGCCCCTGAGGGCCTAACCTAACCCACACGCCGCTAATCAACAAGGGCTTTGCGTGGGCTTACACTCAGCTAGGCCATTTCACATACACAAACACACAAGAAATTGTCTGTCAGTGATTTATGAACTGACCATATCTAGTTTTATCAATAAAGCTCTCCCTCAGAGAAACGGTGTTGGTGTAACTCTGTGTTTTGGATCACCGATTGCATGCGCCCCCATAGCATTAGGAAGTTCCCTGGTGTCCTTACAGGAAATGAAATATGTGCGTGTCCTAACAAATCGATCGAGAGCATTTTATTCTTTGGTGTTTTGCAAGGATAGACAACAATGAATGAAATATCAAAACATTTAGTTGCTACTGTAACAATGGCTCAATTGCTATCAATGCATCTCATTCGAAGAGTTTGTCCCATTATATAATATAATTATATAATATAGATACTAGTTTATGTGGAGCTTTGCACAGTTTGTGCTAGAATTTGTTTTGTTAATTACAAAGTATGTGCAAAGTTTCACATGGTCTTGATTAATTAATTTGTAAAATATAATAAATATTAAATCTATGATGATGATGATGATGATGATAATAAAAGAATTGGAAAAGTGTTTATCTTTTTAAGACTGAGTATATCACACGTCACACTGCTGTCAGTTTCTGACATGTCATGTCAATTGCCCGTTAGCGCAATTTGACATACCATTTAATATCTGAAGGGTTCATTTTGTCATGTCAGAGATCCTGATCACATGACTGGGAGACATTTTCACTAGCTTACTGAGCATATATCATAACAAGGACCTGATCTTGATGAGCTCGGAAACCTTTTACCTGGGGAGCTGAGAGAGCATGCTGTCTTTTTCTTGCTGTCTTCATACACTCTTGATTTATTACCACACGCTGCTGGTGATGTAACAGCACCTCAGCAGGTTATACACGTATTTGTGTTGCTGTGTATTTGAAGGTGGGGGGTCAACTAAAAACTGCATATTTATGAAGTTCAATTGCAGCCCCACCAGGCGAGGGTGAATCTTTGGCCTTAATTTTGTCTCATTAATATTGATAGGTTAGGATATTTTGGTTTTCCAACACACCCATCTACACACAAGCAAAAATAGGATCTTCTTAATACCGCAAGTTCCTCAAATGTAGCTTACAGATATTATCTCTTCTGATGTTCGGTTAGGTTTATTTTGCTGTGAAGTTTTAAAATATCACTTTGTGTGTGTGTGTGTGGCTCAGGTAAGCTCTACTATTAGGGTAAGATGTAGGACGATACCTCCTTAAGAACTGTGTATTTAAAGCTAAATTGACTTTACACAAAAACGGCAATATCCTAAATCCTTGACCTTGCGGGGACAGTTTTTGGTCCCCATGAGGAAAACAGCTTTTAAATCATACTTAGTGATGCTTTTTGAAAATGTAAAAATGCAGAACATTTTTTTTTTAAAGATAAATGGCTTTAAAAGATACTAAATGTTTTTTTTAATTCAAAAAATGTGGACCGTTTTGTGTGATGGGTAGGTTTAGTGTAGAATATGTGGTTTGTGCAGTATAAAAGCCATTACGCCTATAGAGAGTCCCCGTAAACCACATATTCAAGTGTGTGTGTGTGTGTGTGTGTGTGTGTGTGTGTGTGTGTTCCAAAGAAGACATTAAGTCATACAGGGTTGGAATGACATTTGGATGAGTAAATAATGACACATTTTTCATTTTTGGTTGACTATCCCTTTAAGCCAATGTTGCTCTAGGGGGATTGATTCGGAAGTCTCACTTTTTCGATGTGATTTTTTTGGTGATATTAGTGACAGCAGCTATTGATATTGCAACAAAAGATTAACCAAATGTGATGACTACCAATAGAGTAGCGCCAGTTGGATGCTGCACTCAAGTAGGAACAACTGCTAGGAACCAACAGTACAGCATCTTGGCGGCTTCTTAATAGCCTAATTGCAAGTTTCTTAGATGAAAGAGTCTGTTAAGTGGCTACTTACAGTATACTGCTTCTTACATAAATGCGTTTACTTCTTTCTGAAGGTTTTAGGAGCCATCAGTGACCTTGGGGTTGTTGTCAGATGTCTACATTTATCCACAAAATTTCTTGAAGTGTGCTGAACTGACATTAGTTGCATGTCTCAGGTGTCTCTGATGCTAAATGTTATGTTGTCATTTAAATATTTTATCTTTTAGTGCAGAAACAGTTGGTTGTGAGCTCTGGACTTTGACATGATATGTCTGGTGTTGCATCAAATCAGTGTATCTTCCTCTTCCTTCATCTTCTCCTTAGTCAGGTTCTCCTGCAGTTGGTGATTTTCTACTCCAGGTGTTTTGTGTCCAGGTTTGGTGCCGCTAGGTTGATTAGCTGTGCTTTGGTTGCCATGGAGATGCAGAGTGCTTGAAGAACAGCATACGCTGGATGATTCTGTCTTTGCTCTTGACTGTTGATTTCTTTGTAGAATCTTCTGGCTCCTGCGAGGATGATGCCCAGATGTTTCACTAAGATGGTTTCTGTTTTGCCTGTGCAAACGTACATATTTTTCCTCAGCTGTTCAGATCGGCTGTGTGTTCTTTGGCTGTGCACACATTTACTTTAGCATACATTTACTTCTATAAAGTCTCCAGGCTTTGATCAGCAGAAAGGAGCAGTTTGCTCAGGGCCTGTGAGGAGACATTTACTTCATTCTTGATTTTGTCGATGTAGATCCTAGGGACAACGGTTGTCACTTTAAAGTGGTTCTACAGCCCTCATGGTGTCCAATCTACACTCACAACTCCCACACAGATTGGCGTTCTGCTGTTGAGAAGTCAGCCTACATCTTTACAAAGTTTTTTTTTTTGACTTGTGTCTGTTGGCAGTCAAACTTTTTATCTGGTCCTTAAACCCCATCTGACAGTCTCTTTTTTAAAAAAACTTGCAGCTATCTTGTTATTATTCCACAGATTTCTGCAGAATTCAGAACCTGCTTTGAAATTGTCAGGTTCTCCCTGCAGGTCTGAATTTCTGCAGATTTTTAACCTGCTTTGAAATTGCATCTAACAGCAGGTTAATATGTAACAGACATTTAATAAACCGGTAAAGGCATCTAAGTAGAGTGGCATTGAATCATAAAAACACAGTTTATAAACTTTACATGTTACATAAACACATAAAAAACCAGTTTATGGCATTTAATACTGTTAGTAACACATTTGACCATATTTACATCCATGCCACAGATTTCCACGACAATCAGGTATAAAGAAAAAGAAAAAGTGCTTTGCTTCCACATGGGCTTACTTCATGATTTACTGCATGTTGTGTGTGTATAGATTGTAATTTTACATACTCTTCGTAACAGTACTGTTATTGTCACCTAAAACTAAAATTTTTTTTTTTTTTTTATGTTACTATAGTTGCGTTTCCACCGCAGGAACTTTCCCCAGGAACTAGGGACTTTAGGGTGGTACTCTGTTTGTTTCGACCACAGGGACCAGGGTCTAAATGAAGTTCCAAAAATTTCCCCCTCAAAACTGCCCTGCCCTGCTCACAAGGTACTATTTTCTCAAAGTTTAGGAACTTTTGAGGGTGGGACTTGGGTGCTGAACATGCTGATTAGTTGAGCTCACCCGTCATTTTATTTCAACCTAAAAGTCAGTTGTAGTGCATGGAGCAAGAGTTGTTTGCTATTCGAATCAACAATGAATTAAAAAAAATACGACTGATGGAACAACGACGAGGTTCAGACTTTATTAAATGTATTTGCGGAATCCAGAAGGCTTTGGAAAGTTGTATGCAGTCCTACGCCACCGGACTAATCTTCACGGTACTGTAGACCACGATGGAAACGCAGACAGCAACAGGTCTGGGGGGGAAAATGTTGGGGGAAAAAGTTCCTGGGACAAATTGTTCTGGGTAATCTCGGTAGAAACGGGGTTTAATTTAAATAAAGCTGAAACAAAAGAAAATAATAACATTAAAAACCTAAAAACTTAATAATAAAATGTTGCTTTGGCACCTGTCTGAAATAAATACGTTTAAGTACTAAAATGACTAAAATTTAATTAAAATTTTTTATTAAAACAGAAAATATAAAAGCTAATTCAATACTATAATAGTATATCAATTATACTAAAAAAGCACTGCTTGCTAATGGATGCGTCTAGTATGCATATTTTTTAAGCACAGATACATGCCGTCCACTGTAGATTATTCACTCTGGAAGCAGTTTCCAGGACCAAACGCGTATGACATCATCGTTCTTGAGTCACTGATTCCCGTTACCCTGTTTGACTCCAGAATTTAGTGTGTCATTATAGGTTGATTTTAAATTGGTCTGTCTCTGTACACCCAGTCCCCGTTCATAACGTATTTTTATGCCAAAATGGCGGTAAACACTTTTCCTTGCATTCCTCGTAGATCATTATGTCATGTGGCTAATTCCCGCCTGTAGATGTATGTCTTTAGCTTAGCAGAGGGGGGAAGGTGATTGTGTCATAGACTGTCAGCGGCAGACAGTTATTACGCCCAAATGCCCCCATCTACTCTAGCGAGATTGAAACTAGCTAAGTCAAGTGGAACGGAGGGGAGGCAGGAACCAAGAATCTAGAGCAACAGCACGTCGGGGACTTAAATGAACACACTTGGTGCTGTCATCTCCTCCGAGGAAGTCAATTAAGCAACACACTCAGTATTTCACACCCCCTGTACCCGAGCGTGAATATGTGTCGCTGTTGCGCACCTCTCAACGATGTGACAGCGCCCTGGAGAGAACGGCCCATGGTCCAGATATGCATCTGTAATTATGCGCCTTAGAGAATACTCCAGAAAAAGAAGATATTTCAACCAAGATATTAAACAAACATTAAGAGAAAGATTATATGCGGTGGAACAAATGATATTTAATTAGATTCATGTTTCACATGTTTATGGTTGATATGATTTTTAAACCGCAGGCAATACTGTAATTACCTTTTATTGTGTTTGATAGTGTTGGTATGCATGTTTTACTGTCTGCAGTTAATGATATCTGTCTTTCTGCTTCTGTCTCTCTCTCCCTGTAGGGAACTAATGAGCAAATCGCAATAGAAGCGCATGTTGCACTAACATCAGGATGAAGTTCTTCACCGCTCAGTGTCAGCAGTCCTCTTCTGTGCTCCGCTGAGGATACACACACCCTCGCTTGCGCAAATTCCCAAACTTTGAAATCACTGGAGCAGCCTGAAACTCTTCGCCCTTGTCCGTTTCATATATAGTTACCCATCGCTGGGGCACCACTCACCCCAGCCGAAGCATGTCATTGGTGGGTGTGGCACGATTGCGGCAGGAGACGGCCCGCTCCTGCCCGCGCCGCATATCTGACACTTGCCTGGTGTGGCTGCTGGGCCTGGCGCTGCGCCTGGCCCTGTCCTCCTGCCAGCGGGCAGATCTCACCGCCGCCAAGCACCCTATGGTCACCACAGGCTATGGGAAGCTTCGGGGCGTACGCAAGGAGCTGAACAATGAGATTCTGGGCCCAGTTGAGCAGTACTTGGGCGTCCCCTACGCTACCCCGCCAGTGGGCGAGAGGCGCTTCCAGCCCCCGGAGGCACCAGGTTCCTGGCAGGAGATCCGTAACGCTACCCAGTTTGCACCAGTGTGCCCGCAGAACATCCACGGAGTGCTGCCAGAGATCATGCTTCCCGTATGGTTCACCGACAACCTGGATGCAGCCGCGGCATATGTACAGAACCAGAGCGAGGACTGCCTTTACCTCAACGTCTACGTTCCAACAGAGGATGGTAAGTTTCATAGAAATATATGTTGATCTGTGGAATGTCTCATTCATATTCATTCTCACTCACTATAAACATATTTTCACCCACACAAAAATGTACATTCACATGCTTACCCTTTCTCAGTGCGATAAGGAAACAAATCACCTGTATTCATCTTGTGCGATTCTGTCCTTTTCCAGGAGTTACTGTAGCAGTGTGTTACAGAGAGTTTATGGAATGTAAAACAAAGGCTTCAAACTCATTTACAACCATTATACCTCCAAATAAGACACTCTTTTCATATTACCCATTTTCAAGATAACCTTGGGTCCTTCTCTTTTTGTTCTCCTGTAAAAGAAGCTAATCTATTGCTCATGATTACATGCAAGGTTTAAGTTAGATTAGTTGCATTTAGTGCATACAACAGTAGTTTCCAGAGCTAAAGAGAGCAAGAATTCCTTGCGAGCGCAACAGATATTTAACATGCTCCAGTCAGTGATTGTTACTGAAACCGCACAGGCAACAATCTGAGCATGTGCTAAAGTCTCTGATAAATGGGCCTCGCTGCAGTTTGTAAATGGGTTGTGCAGAGACTGCTGGGTAATGTCTCACTGTGCCAGCTCTCAAAATGGGTTGTCATAGTCATGGGAGTGTGGCAGGCAATGTGTGTTTGTTCGAGAGATGAAAGCTCTTCAATGATGAAACCATATACACAGGAGGTCTCCTAATGCTAATAGCACTTTTGCGTTTTAGCAACTCTGTGTACTCTTTGAGTGTGTTAATGTGCCTGTCCATTACAGTGAGTCAGTAAATCAGTCTTCCTTAATTTGTAGATATACATTCACTAAGTGCTGTAGATTGCAGTGGGATGATGCATCCATTGCAGACGCGATTCTAGGATTTCAGTCTTCGAGCAGCTCAATTGATGTGGCTCAGATAGTGATTGCAAGTTTGAATGTACGTCTCCATTTGCTCTCCATTTAATCTCATTGCTGTCTAAATTGTGACGTTAAAATGCAACATTCTTTCCTACCAACTCTTTGAAGTTTTTCATCTGTTGGCCCACATGTAAAAGCCATAAATAAGAATGAATGAGATATATAATTAGTGATTCTGAATCTGAATTTGCACATATTCAACTTCAAACATCCAAAAGTCCATGTGTTGCACACATGAGTTGAAAGAAACAGCTTCTGTGTACAGAAATATTTTGTCCATAATAAGAGATAATAAGCAAATCTTACATAACAAGAGCAGATATTTTTTCATAATTACGAAGATGAATTGTATATTTACTCACAAGGGAATATGCAAGCATTTGTTTCATGTGTATAAAGTTGTATACACAGTGAACATTTCTCACAGACAGCAATGCAGTGGAACGGCAGTATGCATGCAGACATATGACATTAAATGTGTGTAGACGCTTTCGATGGGACATCTATGCCGCTTTGCAGTGTTAAGACGGGTCTACAACAGTAAAAGAAACATACAAATTCCATTTGTCCACAACAACACAGAGAAACAGTGCCTCCACAGTAGGTGATTAATGCATCTGACAGTGTTGTGGAGGTGTACACGCTCTCCACACTCATCGCTTCCCATGTTTATGTGTGCCAAACGCCGCTGCGTTGCTAGTGAGTCTTATCAGAAAATCGTCCAGCACACACTCACTGACGGGGATTCCTACACAGTCACTGCACTGAGAATCATTCACAGGTTTGGGAGGGATTTAATGGGATCTGGACTTGGCAACTTCTCTGCATTTCAGTTTAACATTTGGTGGGTGTTTAGTGTGGGAATTTTGGACATGCTAGTGGGGATGTGAGGGTAGTTTACAGCCAAAGGATTAGAAGAAACTGTAATTATCTCATCTATCTCTCCTTCTCGCTCGCTCACTCTCTTTCTCTTTCTAAGGCATTTTCAAACTCACAAATATGATGATCTTCTTGCAAGTGTTCTCCTACCTAAATCCATTTATGCTGAGTGTTAAAAACATTGTAAGCATGATATTATAAAGAAAAATGGTTGCCTTTTATTCAGCATTCTACTAAATATTTTTAAATTCTTACAATTTATTAAAATAGTATGTAGAAAATATTTACTTTATTCACTCAGCAGGATATTTAAAAAGTAATTTTGATTAAGCTTTGTTTTTTTTTATTCTTAGCTGTCAATATTAGATGGATAGATGGATAGATAGATAGATAGATAGATAGATAGATAGATAGATGGATGGATGGATGGATGGATGGATGGATGGATGGATGGATGGATGGATGGATGGATGGATGGATGGATGGATGGATGGATGGATGGATGGATGGATGGATGGATGGATAGATAGATAGATAGATAGATAGATAGATAGATAGATAGATAGATAGATAGATAGATAGATAGATAGATAGATAGATAGATAGATAGATAGATAGATAGATAAATTGATAGATATATTGATAGATAGATAGAAGCACATTTTATTCATATTACCTGCACTTTACTTTCTTTACAAAGTTCTTTGTAAAAAAAAAAAAAGTTTTCTCTGCACTTCATTGTGGCCTCTAGTTTGAAATTCCCAGCTCAAAGTTATTGAAGCTAATCGGTTTCCATTGACAAGCATCTTCTCACCTCTAATCTTCTCCTGTATTACAACATAAAGGTTATCACTCTCTTTTTGAAATATAACTAAATGAACAAATCAGCCACAGTTAGCTTAGTCATTTTATGTGATTAATACTTAATTGGAAATGCTAATTATATGCTACGTGCAGAGTTTAACAGGCAATATTGTTTCATTTTTATTACGGTGCTTGCAAAGGTCGCATTAAGTTGATATTCCTAAATATTTAGGAAGGATTTCTCAAATAATTAATTGCATTGTTTATTTGCAGATTGTGTTTGCGCTGCTAGTCACCTGATGGTGCAACTGTTTAGTTTGCCAATCTACTTTATTCATCTCTTCAAATCTCTGCAATTTTAGCTCTGATCACTTAATGTATAGATTTCATAAAATATTTTTGCAGTGGATTTAAATAATTGTAATCAGTTTAAATTAGTTGGGCGTATGGCGTATTTCTGTGCCCAAATCCTTCAGGATTTGGGAAAGTTTATTCTTAGTAAGTGTGTTTGTTTGTTCCTAGTCGTGAGTCGAAACCGCAGGCGGTGAGTGAAACTGCATCAAAGGTCTGTTTTGTTGGCAATCGGTGCGTAAGTGCATATAATGTAAACAACACGAACATATAGTGAATCAAAAGTTATACCGGGATGATGCCATGATGTGTGTGTGTGTGTGTGTGTGTGTGTGTGTGTGTGTGTGTGTGTGTGTGTGTGTGTGTGTTTTTGTGAAATATCAGAACACAAATGTGTATAATGACATGGGTATGACATAGGTATTACAAAAAGAGGGTGAAATATGAGGACGTTCCCCATGTCCTCACTTTTCAAAATGCTTATAAATCACACAAGATGAGTTTTTTTTCACAGAAAGTAAACTGCGCAGTCTCCTGTGATGGGTAGGTTTAGGGGCAGGGTCAGTGTAGGGGGATAGAAAATACGGTTTGTACAGTATAAAATGCATTATGCCTATGGAATGTCCCCACATTTCACAAAAACAAACGTGTGTGTGTGTGTGTGTGTGTGTGTGTGTGTGTGTGTGTGTGTGTGTGTGTGTGTGTGTGTGTGTCGTACTCTTTAGCTCCCACTTTGTAGTGTGTCAGCCTCTTAGCTCCACTCCAACACGCCCACTCCACCGCACGCTCTACAAGTTCAGCTGTTTTCGGCAAGAATTGTCTTTTATAATTATTATATCACTTAAGACTCTTTGGAGTTATGAAGGATACAATATAGTCAAGATTAACATGAGATTGTGTTGTTAACATGTAGAAACTGTGTGTGTTACCCTTTAAAACATTGTTCAACATTTCTACAATTGTGCGATGTGTTTTATTATATTGATTTAAAGGTTAAAACATCTTCCATCTTCAAATTATTAAAATATTCTCAACTCAAAATCATTGCATCATTGCAATGTCTGCATTCTGACTTGCGATTGGTCTTTAGGTTTATTTGCATACTGAATTGTTTTTAGCCTGTTCTTCCTTTACACTGCAAAGACTGCACAGAAGTCCTATTATGTGTGTTGATTCTAGTGCGCAGCTGGCAGAAAACAAGACTGTCATGACAAAGCCAAAGTTTAAGAAGCTTTTGCAATGTGGCATTTCATTTACGCAGAACCAATTCATAAACCTAAATTCACCTAAAATGTAACTCTGCCATACAAGCATTGGTATTTCCTTCAGGCATGTGGCATTTGACTCTGGAAAAAAAACGTGATGTACGACTGTGCTTCAGAGGCAGAGGTGGGGCCGTTTCTCGGTCACGTCGGGGGAAATTTGATTTCATCCAGACGTGTTTCGTCAAGCAGATTGGAGCGTAACGCTCACTTCTCTTCATTCAAGGCAGTGCTCCAAATAAAAAATCCCTTTAATACAATCCATAAGGTGCGCAGCTAAACAAAAGGATGGTAACAGTCCAATAGTCAATTGAAGCTTGGCAGCATTTTATAAATGTAGATTCGCTTAGTGGCACTGCAGGTTGGGAGAATGTTGCGTTTGGGGGAAATAGTGATGGCGGTGAACGTAAATAAATAAATAACCAGTTGGTCGACGCTGCAGAACTATGGAGCCAACTGCTTTTGATGCAAGAACAAACCTCAAACAAATGCTGCTATTTCTGCCGTCCTAGCAGCTCTTGATCAGGTGAAAATTGGATCAGGATTCTTCTGCAGGGGAAAGAGATGGCGAAGAAAATGGAAAGGCAGTAAGGAGAGTGTGTACATGCTTACACTCCTATGCCTATTGTCTTCTCATTCTCTTCTAATTGGCTCAAATATACAAGATTTGCTCTATTGTTTACTTGAAAGGAGAGTTTTCTGCTTCTGTTGGTCTGATGGTGTGGCTGCGTGTGATAGAGATGCTGAATTATAGCCTGCACTGATCAATATTCAATCAATGATGCTGGTGATTGATGACCCGGCCGTGACAACACATGCATACACACACTGGCCATGCACCTCACACCCCTCATCACCATTCTAATGCAGAGTTTTTGAATAAATGAGCCCAGAATGTATAAAATGTCTTTAAAGTATAGCCCAATAAAAGTGAGGAAATTGGCAGAATCACACACCAATTTCATAGATAACGTTTCTGATGTAATGACAAGAAATCTGCTGTATCTACAGTTAGAAATCTGATCAGGTTTCAATTGGAAAACAATTTTGGAAAGATGGAAAAACTGCAAATTATATCTCTTTGATATTTATTACTGATACATTTTCTTAATTCACCCACTGTTGACAACCTTTTTTGGACCATCTAAAATGATTGTAATAGTCAAATTTTAATAGTAATACAAATTTTTAAGTCAGCATGGAATCAACATGGACTGTTCTTAGTCTGCAATTTGGAATATTGCAGTATTTGTTACTATTTTTCCGTGGACATCATAATTTTTTAAAATTCATGTTCCCTCATAATCTTTAATCAAAATAACTTCCCCTCCCTCTTGCAGCAACATCTCTTCTCTTCTCTGCTGACGTGCTTACTGGCGTGAGGGCGGGACAACCTGTCACTCACATGACATCACAGCAATAGCAAACCACAACTGTCAAATCAATTCCTGATGGACAAAATCAAGTATCCCCCCTAAATCTTTTTCTTGTTCGAGAAGCCGTTTCCCTCAGATAAATGTCACAGTAGGAAAGAAAAGACTATCGCAACTTCCGTTTCATGCCTATTTTAATGCTAACTTTCTCATCTAATCATTCCAAAACCAATCTATTGTACAGTAATATAAAGACATGAAGCTAAAATAAAACATTTTCCATTCACATCAATTTTAGTTTTATGCCATTACTGTACAATTGTCTCATTTGCTTCTATTTTTATTTCTCCCAGCGACATTATTAAGGAGAAGACGGATGCTTGTTAATAAATGAATGAAAGTCTTAACTTTCATCATGGTGGTTGTAAGAATTGCCTTTTTTAATTGAATTGTCCTGCCTTTTATAAATGAGAGGCCTAATCACTTTTCGGTCAGTTTACTCTAGAATGCATTAGCTGTTTTTAGCCTGATTTAAACAAAAAAGGCTATATTTATTATTACACTGTTGTCAGATTTTACTGTTGATTATGGAAACTTTTTTGGAGATTTCTGTTTTATATTGTCCAACTGCTAGAAAATAGCTTACTGGGGCTGTTATCAAGATGGCTGCCAAGTGAACTGACTTTGCTTTACAAGGGCTGTGTCCGAAATCGCCCCCTATACCCTTAAATAGGACACTATTTAAGGGGATAGCCATTTATTAGTGGTGTCCGAAACCATAGTGGACATTATTGAGTTCACTCATTCAATCCCACAATGCACTGCAATAACGAGTGTACAACTAATGTATGCTCAAAAGATAAAGAATACTCATAATACACTGTGAGAGTCGCGTGTCGAATGAATTCCCTCCTCTGACCACAAGCTTTTCTAAACCGCTGATCCCATGTGGCTACAGCGTAATATACACGTATAAATTCCTTTTTTAATTGATTATTAAATTGTTTCATTGCGTTTTATAAATGCTAGTTTCCATGAGAGTTCAAGATAAATCTTTTCATTTACTGGAGCTGCAAGTTTGCTAAGTTTCAAATGATTATTAAAGGGTTACTTCAGCGATTAGCATTAAGCTTTGTATCAGTAGAAACCCGGTAGTATTTTCGAATTATGGTACTTTCCCCTCTCATATCCCCCTGATACGAGAGAATTATGCATTTTATTTCTGGAAAAAATCCTCAGATGACGCAAATATCGTCATTTTGCGTCATCTGAGGATTTTTTTGGCCAGAGGCTAAAAACTACAGCCAATAGAGGGAGCTAGTTCCGCATGTTTTCAACCCACACAAAGGGGAGGGATCTCATCTCACAGAATGTAACAGCACACGGCTTGGTCTTGGGCATTCATAGCGGAGCAGTGCAATGAAAAGTGAGTGTTTCAACTTTTCAATGAATTCCTATGAAAGTTTAGCTTACAGATCTGAAAATGAACCAGACTGGACACACGCTGTAAATGACTTCCGCGCTTACCTCAGCTCTGCGCTCTCATGATGAATGTAATCTCTCCTGATGCGTTTTTCCCGTGACTTTCGTTAGGCTCACTCACACGTTATTGAAGAGACACATTCAGTTTAATTGTTGTGTTTATTCTCTAACTGAACAAAATTATTGTATTACTATGAAAATCAACGACGTTGGGGGCGGTTCTGGTGCTGCGGTGTGATATAACCAGTAGCTGTGCCCTCATTGGGGAGCAAAGCAAGTGCATTCTGGGAGTTGTTGTCCTTCATCCCAATGAGACAAAAATAAGTTTTCTGTCTTTTCACAGTCTAGAAGGCAAATTCAAAAATAATTTCACATTTCTACTACATTAATGACCCAGTTTAAATACAAAGCTTAATGCTAAATCACTGAAGTAACCCTCTAAACAGCAAGCACAAATTATGCAAAAGTGGCAGCCATTCCGGCGCTCTCAGTGTCCAAATTCATTTGTTTTTTATTCACTCCTTCTAGTGGAGTAATAGTGAATGAGGGTATAGAGGGCTATTTCAAACACAGCAAGGGACTTGTCCTCCAAAAGCATTTTAGGAGAAACATCTGAAACAAAGTTAATGCGAAACTGAGAGCTTCATTAAAAAAAAAAAATCTTTTGTGTTAAATTTGAAATGTTTAAATTTGCGTGTTATGATAGCTGTGGATCGGCCTGCTCCAAATCTGAACTCTGCTGAACTCATGCTGTTCACCAACAAACACAGTTTCACAACCATCCAGCTGTATAGAAAAGCAGAACACATAGCTAAACACATCTTAATCCAGAACACCGCATTCATGCAGCTTCTGAGTATGTGTGTGTGTGTATTCATACAATGTGACAGGATCAAATGTGTTTGTATTTGTCTAGTCAGTGGAATCTTTTGAACCCAAGCCCAGGGCAGATCAGATATCAGTTATATTGATTTGTTTGGCCGCAACCGTGTTGTGAGTGGTGGTTTAAGAGCTGTGACACCGTCCACCTCCCCACAGTGCACAACAGCTGGAATACCTGATATTCACATCTGCATTACGGCACAAACACCCATGTAAACCCACTCACAGGCATACATGTGTGCTTAAAGCCACTTTGCCGCAATCATATCATGTAGGGTGACATGCACACACACACACACACATAGTGTAAACAGTAATTTCTTACTGGGACAAGGGTTGTAACCAATGCTGTGGATCATGACAAACTCCTGCAGGCAAATCTCCCATTATACTGTCTCCCTGTCTCTTTCTCTCCCGTATTTTTCTTTTCCCCCTTAAGTACAGTACAGTTCAGCTGCATAAGAAAATTTGTCTTGTTGTTTTCCCTATTGAATCACTCTAAACAACTAGGGGCAATTCAGTAAGAATTAATTGTGGCCACTGATACCGGCACTTATTCCTTATGCGGCACTTATGCTCTGTTTGTGTTATTTCACCGACTGATTCACTAAATGAGTTGCGTTAATCTGGTAACAGCACAAATGTGTATCAAAATCTGTGCTGATGTATTTTTGCATTATGAAGTTTTCACATTTGTGGTTTGGTTCTGAGGTCTTTTTATCTTTTTTCTTTTCCTTTTTTTTTTAAGTAAGCCAAATCGATTCAGGACCATTCGATTTTATTTATTTTTTTAGCATTGTGGCATTCTTTTCATGACAATTAATGGGGATGCACGATACCACTTTTTCCAGAATGAATCCAATACTGATACTTTCATTTTAAGTACTTGATGATATAGAGTACCGATACCTGGATTTTCATTGCATTTTTTTAATAAAAAAAAAAATGGGTAGAGACACCAAAAGAATATGAATCAAATGAGTTGGCTTAGCAAATAGATATTTCCTAGTTATTTTCATGCCTAATTATGCCCGTTTAAATGTATCGTAGGAGCTACTGTTCATATTATTGCTCTATCATGCATATAGCACAAGGAATATTTGGAGCTGCTCCAGCATGGCTCAACAAGAAGGATTTTTTTCTAGTGGCCCGGTTGGACCAGTGGTTAAAATTTTTATCACAAAAATATCACAATTTTCAGGTATAGAAATTGAATAATCAAATATAAAATAACACTACATATTGTCCACTGTATAAAATAGATCTTATTAGTAAAGTCATTCAGTCAAGAGCCGTGAGTGATTTTCTGTTTGTCTTTTGTTGTTAGATTAACATTGTCCTCAATGTTAATCTAACAACAAAAGACAAACAGCAGTAGATTTATCAGGCTACTGTCACTTTAAGAGCTGCATGTATCCAACATACCGTTACACATGTGTTTTCTTTCTCAACTGTTTACATTCACTTAAGACATAACTGACTGTTTCACAAGGATACTTGTGCATTTTGACATAATTGAAATTTGTCCATTGAAAGGCAAGAAGACTAGCCTAGAAATCTAGACGCACCCTAGCGGCAGCAAATCTACTCTGCCGTGAGTATCGTCTAGCAACTCTCAATACCCTTCTGAGCTGTAAAAACCAAACTCTGGTCAGGCCAATCACATTGTGTATAGAGTCGGTGGGCGGGCTTAACAGAGTTGCGGAGGTTCCGTGTGCTACTTGTAAACAAAGAAGCTGGTGAACAGCGGTCTTGGAGTTAAGCTTTTCTTTGAGAAAAGAACAAAGAATGGCACTGAAATCCATCTTAACTTAAGAAGGGGAGATTTGCTCGGAGTTTTGCCGACCGGATACGGCGAAAGTTTAATCTATCAACTAGCTTCGATTCACGTTGCTCTGGTTGGTTGTAGCGCTATCCAATTGCGTGCAGAGGGAATTTGAAAGACAGCCATTTATCCCGCCCCTCGGATTGATTTTTCAGACCAAACATCTTGATGTGGGTCTGGCTTGTCAGGCTACAAGAAGACATGAAGAGAACTCAATTCATTAGGCTATTCATACGCTAGTCTCAGCCTCAGACGTCACGCCCACGGAAATTTGGCTGAACGTCTGATGCATTAGGCACACTTATCTGGAAACATTTCCGGTGTCACCTGATTGGTTGAATTCTACAGGATGTCCGCGAGACGTGTGTGTTGCATTCTTTAACGGTCCGCCTGGAAACAAATGACGTGGCGGCAGACTCCCTCATGGAAGAAGAACGCCATCGTGTTTACAACTGTGACAATGAGCGCTTGCCAGGATCGACTAAACGCTGGATTTTCAAAAGTATATCAAATTCGCGGCTCCATTGTTGCACGCCGTTCTATAATTACAGGAACATCAACTTTACATTTTCAGAAGGAACTGTGATTGGTTGCGTCACATGTCATTTAAACGTCCTCTTGGGCGAGTCCTTAACCAATGAAAACTGTGATAGATTGCAGACCTTCTGCCATTAGTCTGAAGGTCTGGTTATGCGAGACTAGTCGTGCGCTGTCTGAGAGCCAGCTTTCTGTGCTTCAGATGTTTGTGCACAGAAACATCTTGAAAACCTCATGTGATTACTGTACCACCTTCCAGTAATAATGTAGGAACCACTTGTTAAACATAAACATATTTAATTTGTTTGATATTCTGTTAATTAGATACATTTACTTCATAGACATCTTTCTCTGATATCTCCATTGTTCTCTATGTTTGCTCTGTTGTATGTGACTTTTTTTTTGTCACAAGCACTGTAACGCGCTTATCGGTTGAATAAATGATTCTGTGGCTCACTCAATTGATTTGCCGCCACCTACTGGTGGTTTTAGTTTCATATTTAAAAGTATAATTTAATTTTTCCATCATATAATTTTTTTTTTTTTTTAACATTAATCTCAACATTATTTATACAGTTGCAATTATACCAATTCAGATGTGACTTCTGTGCAACCTCTGCAGTGCAAAGATGAATTTTTTAGTGATTTCATTTGGTTGGTAACAGCTCTACAGTAAATAGTGTCTTATTGTTCTAACTGGATTTAATTTAAGACATTTCTCAGGCAGTAAATGAGGATCTTTCAGATGAATTTGAGGAATGCTGGTCTGGTCTTGCTCTTGCCTTGGTCTTGCCTTGCTTTGGGGTTTTGTCTTGGTCTCAACCCTCAAAGGTTTGGTTTTATCTTGGTCTCAACACACTCTGGTTTTGGTTATTGCTTTGTTCTAAGTTTAGGTGCTTTTGACAACAACACTACAATATGGTATAATCAGTACAGTCTGTTCCCAAAATAGCATTCATTTTAATAGGGATTGCGCTCCTAAAATATGTGCTCACACAAACTTGTATGAATTTCTTTGTGAATGTATACTTTTATTCAGCAAGGATGCATTAAAATAACCAAAAGTCACAGTCAAGACATTTATAATATAACAAAAGCTTTCTTTTCCGACAACTTTCTATTCATTAAAGTTTGTGTAAAGGCAATATAAAATTTCTCCTGAGTTTCACACCATAGAAAAATGTGTTATTATCCATCCTACCAAATTTGAATGAGAAAAATAAGTTTCTTTAAAAAAAAAAATCTCTAAAAAATAAAAGAGAAAAAATAGTATTCTCGGCTCTCAAATGCTGGGGCGTGTTCGCTGTTGGTGCTGAAACCACGCCCACTCACGGGAACGCCTGCAATCATTGGTGGGCACGTACTGTTGACGATGGCACCAGATGTCGGCGGGACGGGAGGATAAAGGGAGGGCGGGGTTTGAGATAGTCGGTTTGGTCCCATCACCAGTGGTTGGCAGGATGGGAGAATGAAGGGAGGCTGGGGTGGGAGGTAGTCGGTCTGGCCCCATTCACCAGTAACAGCAGATTATCATTGGATTCCTGTTGTCTCAAACGAAAATTTTAAAACTATCCAGTGTAAAATGTTCACTGCAGAGGCGGATGTTGGTGGTGATCCTCAGCTCTCCATCAAGGTTGCTTTTCACAAAATTGATCCACCAAGCTTTTATGTAAGTTATCGCAAACCCAGTAATATACATTTATGTGACAAAGACATAGCTAGCAAACAGACTGTAAACTGTAGTAACTAACTCTACTGACAGTAACTCGCGATTTATGCAAATGTGCTCTAGTTATTATAGTGTTAGGGGACTCCAGTGCATCATCGAACCATGAGTTCAGGTCTTACCAAAAAATCCTGAACACAGAAATTGTGAAAAACTGTTTAACCATCAAACTCCACAACTCAGTACTACACAGTTAACAGTCGTTGTAACATGTTTCAGCAATACATTTCCAACATTTATGATGTGTTTAGAAACAAATCTCAGAATTGACTTTACACAGACTTTAAAGAATCCTGAAAGAAATTTTACACAACTGTTTTCAACATTGATAATAATAATGTTTCTTGAGCAGGAAAAAGCATAGAATGATTTCTGAAGGATCATGTGACACTTAATACTGGAGTAGTGATGCTGTATATTCAGCTTTGCCAACACAGGAATAAATTACATTTTAAAATATATTTAATAGTAGAATAAGAGTAGCATAAGAGACTTCTTTTAAAAACATGTAAAAAATATCACTTATCCCAAACTTTGGAACAGTATATGTACTGTTTGTATATGACATTATTATGCAAAATACTATAGCAATTAGCAACCTTTAACGTCCTTCCACTTTCATTACTATGACCTGGCCATGTTCTTGTCAGATTTCACCCCTATGATATTCTTGCCCCTAGATATGGCTTGGTTCTCTCCTTCAACCTGTTTTATTTTCCGCCGGGAATAAATGTCTGATAACTTAGTATTGTAATAGCATCTCCTCTCACTAAACCATAAGATTGGAGACATCAATTATGTCTGCAGCATAATGCATACATAACAGCATACCAATTTCAGCACTTACCGTTAGGGGTTTGTTTTGATTTCAACCCTAGGTATGAGCAAAAGTAGTAGTGATGTTTGCGTGGCACGTACCACTAACAGACCCTCTTTTACTGTGAAAGGTCTATTAGAGCCAACAGCTCTACATAAACGCACACACATTTTTAACTCCAGCTGTGCTCTGTGTGGGAAGGCAGCTGTGTTCTCGTCTAGCCGACTGTGTTAGCCCCTGCTACAGTTCTGCCTCCACCAAACACCCAGAATCCTCCATTTTTATTACCGGTTCAACGAGCGTTTACCATCCATACGCTTTATTAAAAGCTATATTTCAGAGCACAGCATGATGCAGCAGATGCAGACAGCACACCAGCGAGAGAAAGAGCGAGCGAGAGATAGATAGAGTGCGACAGGAGAGAGAGAGGAAGAGAAGGATGACACTTGTTTGAGTGGGAGCAGCTGGGAGATTGCTAGCAGTAACTGAAGGTTTATGTCATGAAGACATGGACAGCCTTCTTCTCACTTGCCCACAGGCACTGAACGGCAAAGAAACAGCTCCGCACACTCGTACGCACACGTGCCCGATGACCTCATTTTCACGGAGCTCTTGGAGACGATTACAACGGTGATTCGTCCCTCTCCCGAAATTTCACTGAAAAACTGGCCATTACATCATGTCACTTGAGGCTGCGCTCACCTCTTTACTGGGTGACTTTTAAAACAACATGAAATGGTATTTGCAACCCATTTAGCTTCCGTAATATGCCATTTTTGAGTGAAACTGAATATTTAGCAGGAATGACGATGTAAGGGGGGTGCTTGATTTTATTGGATGCTGAAAAGTGGGCTATTATGTTACGGCTAATATTATATTCCATTCTCACATGAACTTGTTTATGTCAATGGTCTGTATCATAATACCTGGAGAAATCTATTCGTGCAAGTGATAGTTTATAATGTTACAAAAGATTTCTATTTCAAATAAATGCTGTTGTTTTGAACAAAAAATCTATATAAATGTATCATAGTTTTCCCAAAAAGTATTTGACATCTGTTTTCAACATTGAAAATAATAAGACACGTCACATGAGCACCAAATCAGCTTATTGAATGATTTTTTTATTTTTTTGTGACACTGAAGTAGAGTAATGATGCTAAAAATTCAGATTTGCCATCAAATGAATAAATTACATTTTAAAATATATATTATATAAAATATATTTTTTGTTTATTGGTAATAATATTTAACAATATTATTATTCTTATATTTTTTATCAAGTAAATGTAGCCTTAGTGAGCATTAGAGACTACAAAAAGATTTAAGAAATCGTGCCCGACCCCAAACATTTGAACATAGGGTTTGTGACATGTAATCACTGCTCATTGATGCTCAGTTGCACATATTTGTTTTCGAGCCAATCACCAAGCCTTTGGCTGAAAGTCAATCCTGAACTGTGACGTGAAGGGCAGCCAGAGAAACCTGTATGTCCAGAATCACTGCTAAAACATCTGAAACATGAAACATTTGTCAGAATGCACGGTTAGTTTTAAATGGCCATCATAAGGAGCTGCACTGATGATGTAATTTTGTAGGCATCACCCTGGTTCCCTTGACAAAAATCCAATAGGATTTTCCATTGGTTTTTGGATTATTGCATAAAATAATTATCAAAATTATTCACATGTTGTTCATTAAGATAATGTTCACAAATCGACAACGGAATTTTGAAAATACATTAGCCAGAAGTTAAAACCTAAAGTTAGGCGATTAAACAAACTCCACCTCATTCACGTGACTTTAACGTCACCATCGCTAAGCTTCCAACAGCTCTTTCGGTCTTTAAAATCTACAAGTTGGAAAGTTTGAGTTTGAATAGTAAATTTAGTTTATAATGTGATGTAGAATAAAGCGTTGAGTTTGTGTTATTCACAGACCTGATTGGTAAAAATTTCCAATCCACATAGCTACATATTAAACATCAATTTGTTCTGATTGGCTGTGATTAGCATGGCGTGATTTATTTTCCCCAAACCAGTTAAGGGCAAACCCCATCCACAATGATTTTATTCATATAGGTCAACTCAATTACCCAACATCTCTCAAAAAAAGTTCATGGGTTCAGTTCAGAGTATCATAAATGTATCAAGTTGTGCTACTAAAGCTGTGCTAGGGTTGAGGTTAGAATTAGGAGTTTGTATTTGTTTCAGCGTTGTTTAGGTAATCAGCATTGTGATTGACATGACCAATGACGTTTTTTTTTTTTTTTAGAATTGGCTGCAAGATGGAGTTTGCACTGAACTGGTTTGGTGTTAAAAAAAAATATCACGCGATGAGCATGTCACGCATTGATTTCACTTTGAATGTGTCCTGACAAATTAGACGTCACGCCTGGTTAGGACACAGAGTTAGTTATCGAACCTCCACAGTCACACTGTACTCTATCCAGCCTCTACTGCAACAAGACATTTCATTTGTTGTGCAGTTTCTAATTCTGTAGTGTTGTGCTGGTTAGCCCCACATCAAAATCTCATTGGTGAAATTTCACTTCACATAGCTGCATTTTAAACATCAGATATTCTCTGGTTGGCTGAGATTGTGCAGTATTTTTGCTTTCGGAGTGGACAGACAATATACAATCAGTGTAAACTGGACAAGTCATGTCTGGTTAGGACACTAGGAGTTAATACAAAAGAGAAAGAAAGAAACTGCTGTAGCTATTGTTTAATGGCTCATCTAGAGTCTTTAATGGAGGGGAGATATATATTAAGCACATGACATCAGCCCTTCAAGGCAGATTGCTTTCATGTATTGTTTTTTCTAGGTCTGCTCCCCTTGCAGACAGAGAGAGGGAGACAGAGAGATAAAAAAAAAGCAAAAAGAGAGACGGAGAGAATATGCTGAAGACATCTCTACACGGTAAGCCTGTCAGGGAGGACAAACCTGCTGGTTACACTGGGATGGCATACTGCTGGGTTTCCTGTCACGCACTACTGTCAAAAAGTACCAAATACACACTCGCTCACACACAAACTTTCCCAGAAAGAAAGTGTTTACTGTACAAACTGTTCGGCGGCTCGAAACCCGCTGCCATCTCTCAGGCTGGGAGTAACGCCACGTTCACAGAGCCTAGTTTTCCCTTTTCTGACTGTCACTGCACCAGGCGCTCACCAGCCCACGTACCACCCAAGACTCATCCCACGTAAATGATCTTTCCTCCATTTTAAGTCTTCATTATCATGCTTTACGCTTTTCTCCCACACCGACGGCATATCCCATGTCTTCTCTTGCGCTTGGAGGTGAATTTCCGGGCCTTCGTTTTAAAGCTGGTGCATCGTCTTCAAAGGCCAGCAGGATTAGGTTTCTGGGAAAAGCCTGAGCCCTAATGGAGGCTGTAGACCATATAGACGGAAGCAGTAACCAGTAAAATAGTGAAAGCTTGATCTCCAAATGCTTTAAGCGTCGATAAAGTGCT
Source organism: Gobiocypris rarus (assembly GCA_023029165.1). Taxonomy (NCBI): domain Eukaryota; kingdom Metazoa; phylum Chordata; class Actinopteri; order Cypriniformes; family Gobionidae; genus Gobiocypris; species Gobiocypris rarus. The sequence goes on along the minus strand of CM040922.1, from coordinate 121,282 downwards.
GACGTTGCTGAGACTTAATCACACACACACACACTCGCTCCATACTCCCATCAACCTGTCTCCTGCTCTCCAGTCTTTACTGGAAGAACTGACCTGAGACGGTGAATTGAACTGAAAATCACGTCAGCATTGATCGAGTCTCAAAGCTTAAGTGCAATTCAGGATTCAGCTCAGATGAGCATGCAAGAAGGCGCACGCACTCGACAACACGAGAAATAATCATATGTTATTCATTTTAGCATGCATGTTTTTTTAATAATAGTAAATAGCCATAAACCAAACCAACCAGCGACAAGGTGAATCACAACATTACAAACTTTGATTTGGAGCGAAAAAGTATCTGAAAATCAGACAGAAGGTCAAAGGTATGGCACTGACACAATCAAATTAAGCAGTGTGAATTAAAAGCGATGGATACATTTAAAACTACTGATTTAAAGATGTTGATTATTGATATAGAAACTATATATACTTTTTTTTTTAATGCATACATATTTAAGGAGTTTGACAGTTTAAGGAAACTAGTGCTTCATGGGAGTGAGTGGGCACTAGAGTTCTGGCGTGATTTGTTGGTTTTGAGTCTGTGACTGGATTATTCTGTGACGTATGTGTCCATACAGTATGAATAATAGTGTGATATGAATAATAGTATGAAAAATAGACTGTTGTGTCACATTTTAATGTTAACTGCTTCATTAGCTACATCACTGTTCCTCACATTTACAGATGTAATGACTCTCCTGTGGCCTCACGCTTCAGAATTTCAGCACAAAGAATGTGTCATCCAGGTGTTTTTTGCCTTTGATTTTATGAATACTGTGTATTTGGGCATACTACACTTTTGAAATCCTGCTTTTTGCATACTATACAATATGAAAGGAGTTGTGTTCGGACTTTGATGGGACATCAACCTACTAATGGCTTACTTTTAGTTGTCTCTCCACTTGGGATAAGAGAAAGTATTATGTTCATTGAAAACATGACACTTTCACTTTAAATGGAATTGTTAATATGTGTATGCTTTGAGGAAAAAACAGGGGGTGAGCATTTGAAGGAGTGTTTTTGGAGAATACAGTTGTGCTGAATATGTTTGTTTGACAGTCTGGGTGAGGATTACATGCATAGCAATGACAAATGGGGGTTGTGTGTGTGTGTGTGTGTGTGTGTGTGTGTGTGTGTGTGTGTGTGTGTGTGTGTGTGTGTGTGTGTGTGTGTGTGTGGCGTGGAGCCTGTGTAGCAGATAAACGGTAAATAATATGATCTATTCTGTCTCTTACAGGCCCCCAGGTACTGCGGAGGGTCATGCTGAGGGTATTTATCTTGTGACTGTGTGTGTGTGTGTGTGTGTGTGTGTGTGTGTGTGTGTGTGTGTGTGTGTGTGTGTGTGTGTGTGTGTGTGTGTGTGTGTGTGTGTGTGGTCTATTGGCGTGGAGAGCCTGTGTAGCAGATAAACGGTAAATAAATGGAGACGATTTCTATCTCGTCTCTTACAGGCCCACCGCCAGTACTGCGGGAGGGGGTAGGGGGTCATGCTGATAATACCCGTTAATGGCTGTCGCCACACAAACATTTAGCATTTAACCTGAGTTAGCGACGGATGCTAATGTGTCTGGCTGCACCAAGAAGCCAGTAAGAATGCACTATTTATCTTGGACTTGTTTCATTGGGGTGAATAAGATCATTACTGTGGTGATGTACTATTATTTATATTCAGATTAATTGAGTACATAATTTCATATAATATGATTGATTTTTCTTTTCAGTGTAAAAAATGCACAACAGTAAATTTGATTTTGACTTCAAATTTCACTTTGTACCAGATGCCTATTGTTTTGAAAATTAAATAGATAAAATGTTCATTTATAGCAGTAAATGTATGCCCTTTTTCTTAAGAAAATGACACAACACGCTAGTTTGTTTGTTTGTAAGACAGGAAAAGAGAGATCACAGTTTCAGCAGTCTTATCCTGTGAGGGGGAGTTACAGTCCCACAGGACATTAAGACGGAGGACTCCTGAGGGCCACTGCACTAAACGCAGCTTTGCTACAGTGTTTCCACATGTCTCATCACTTTCTCTCTTTGGGCACAAAGAAAGATGGCTGGACATTTGTCATTGAAAGCCTGGCATGTAGCGAATGAGTGAGTGTGGAAGGGAAGACTGAGGGAAATAAAGAGACAATAACATCGCAACTGCTAGTAGAGATGTTAGCAAGTGTCACACCACCTTCAGTTCCTCTCTCTTTCTCTTTCTATGAGTTTGTTGTCTGTTTTGTTCTTTTGCTTTGGCTGCTGTTTTTGATTCTTCTTTTAAATTGGGACACATGATCTCTTGCTAGTTTGTCGTTTTTCTTGTTTTGCTGTTTTGGAATTTTTTGCCCTTTTTGTTTAAGCGCAGTAAAATCTTTTTGAATTTTGTCTTTTCTCTTTCCCCCCCTTTTTGTCTTAACCCCAGGTCCGCTCACAAAAAAACATGATGAGTCTTCGATGAACAGACCGAGGGACGAAGGTATTTTTCTTGCATGTTTTTCCCTTTTTGTCTTGTTTTGCAGACTCTTTTTGGGGGGGCGGTTGTAATATGTGCCATTATTTCTCTTGATTATTTTGTCTTGTATGTTTTTGCAGTTTGCTTTTAGCTCAACAAGTCACAGACACGCACATAGATATGCTCAAGCATATATGCACTAATTCATACACTGCTGATGTGGTTATTTGTGCTGCATATATTTTTAATCTCTTCTTGAAACAAATGTTTCCTACATCATTTTATTATAACAGGCTTTTATTTTAGGAATAATGTCCCGTCAACGCTTATTAAGATTTCATTATATGTTTTGTGTCCTTTTTGATGAATGGCAAAGGATTAGCCAGAAATCAATAAACTACAAATCCCATCAGCCCCCCTGTGATTTAGTGCAATTTCATTGGCCGACATGCATCCAGCTGAGAATGCAGTAGAGTAGCTAATGCAGTAAGTCTGTAAAAGACAGCAGGCTGGATTTATTGCTTTCAGTAGCAGAGTAAAATTGAGTCTAAGATCCTGAATGTTCAAATAGCATTTAAAATGGCTTAATATTAATCTTGTATCTTAATATGGCCCAGATTGAATTAATAAAAGGTCAAAATATTTTTTGATAATAAGAAGGAAGTTGCAGACAAGCTCTTGCTGTGTATATGTATGTGTTTACAGCATATACTGTGTGTCTGAACACATTTGTGTTTGTTTGAGAATGTGGTTGTCTTTGGAATTGTGTGTGTGCGTGCGTGCGTGTGTGCGTGCGTGTGTGTGTGCATGTCGATCATTCCATGTAACACTTTCACAGATTCCACAAAATGTGTGTTTCTGTTGTGTTTTAAAAAAAAGGCTGGCAGCTGTGGTTGCCAGAAATTCACTGTACAGAGAAAACATTTGGTGCCTGTATATTTTTCCGTTTATGACAGGCTGTATTTGTCTGGCTATCACCAGACCAAGCTCAATCTTTTAAGATTGAACATTGGTCTGGGGAGTCTGCTATGTATTGTCTACTGCACAAGAGGTGTGATAAACGAGCATAATTCAAGTGACTCTGTACGCAATTGGATAGTCCTTCAACCAATTAGACAACAAGAGGCGTGATCAACGGGCATCAATCCATCGCTTCACTATAAGTCATTGTGTTAAACCGGCCAATAGCGCGCCAGGTGGATAAGCCAGTCTGTGATTGGTTCCCGCAAATGTGTAACAGAAGCAGGATAAATGAATGTACAGGTTTCCAGACTGAGCTGCAGGGCGAAATCAAATCATAAAGTTAATTTAATCATAAAATTACCTCTTTTTTTCATTGTTTTGTTAATAAGTGCAGTTACTAATAATATTACATGTTTGTTTATTGGAAATTTAATAGTGAAGCACAAAGCTTGAATTGATATGCAGATAAAATTAACTTTTATTAACCACAGTAATGTGCAGAAACCTAACCTAAACCTAACAGAATTTAAATATTCTACTATTATTAACTGTACTATTGTTCTTCTATATTATCATACTGAGCTAAAACGAGCACTCTTTACTTGTTTTCTGTGTAATTCAGTCAGACTTTTTCTATATATTAAGGAGTGGAAATGTCTAAGTCAAAAAAGTGCTCTAATGCCACCACCTACTGGTTATAGTGGTATTTCCTGTCTTTTTTTAAATAAAAGTGCTTGTTTGCCACAAAGTGGCCTACACCTTTCAACTTTTAGTTTTACAAATCATCACGTTAAAAAGTAATATTAAAATTGTATCATATTTTGAGCTTTTAAGCTCTAGAAAAAGTGTGAAACAATTGGAACCCCTTGAAAAGTGCTTCAATTTCACTCTCAAAAGGGTGTATGAACCCTGAAAAATAAACCACAGACTAAACGTTAGAACAGGATTTGTGGCACTCCACTGGCTTAACAGAGACTCGTGAAGATGGAATAATTTGAATTGAGTCGCTGTCTCATTCATCACGACTTGTTTCATTTTTGGATGAATCAGCGTTTGTCAATAAATCTTTTAAATGAATGAATAAATGACAAAAACTTCTAAATAAAGGGAGAAAAATAATCACAAGTGAGAACATTTTTGAATACTTTAAAATGTAAAATAGTCATTAGTTTTCATGTGGTTAATTTATAAACAGAAATGGTACTATACCGTGATATATATTGTTATCGGAAAATGCAATGACTTATATCGTGATATGAGATTTTGGTCATCTCCCACCCTAGGCCAAATTGTGATGGCTAGACAACTGGCTCAGAGCATCTCCAAAACTGTGGGGTATTCCCAGACTGCAGTGGTCAAAAGTGGTCCAAGGAAGGAAGAGTGGTAAACCAGCGGTCATGGGTGGCCAAGGCTCATTGATGTACGTGGGGAGCGAAGTTACTGTAGCTCAAATTGCTCAATAAGTTAATGCTGGTTCTGATGTAAAATTGTCCAAATTTGTTGCGTATGGGGTCTGCATAGCCGCAGACCAGTCAGGGTGCCTATGCTGACCCCTTTCCACCGCCGAAAGCGCCAACACTTGAGCATCAGAACTGGACCTAGGAGCAATGGAATAAACTAACAGGACTTAAAGGATCTGCTGCTAACATCTTCGTGCCAAATACCACAGCACAACTTCAGGGGTCTAGTGGAGTCCATGCCTCGACGGGTCAGGGCGGTTTTGGAAGCAAAAGTGGGACCAACACAATATTACGACATAATTAGGTCATAATGTTATGCCTTGGTGTATATTAGGGCTGTCAAGTGATTACAATTTTTAATCTGATTAATTACACAATGTAGTGATTAATTAATCTAATAAATCGCAAATTAATCGCACATCAAATTTGGCTGAGAAATTACTCCCCAAAAGAAAACTTAAGTCATTTTTGTGTTAAATGAGAAAAGCATTAAATAGACAATACAAAATATTGCTTTAAGGCCCGTTCACACCAAGACCGATAACTATAAAGATAACTATATTAGCGTCCACACCAGCAGACAGTATCGTTCTGTTTATTCTAAGCGCGTGCTTGTCTGTCAGTTTTAATGCTTGAGCTTGTTACAGCAAAATGGATTCTGATTGCCTGTCAATGTTTTTATCATTCATCAGCTGGATAAAATCGGTCTGAAAGTGATTCCAACGATATTATTTCTGTTATAGCTGTGGGGTGAACTCTGCTATTCTTTATTATTGAGAATGATTTTTAGAACTATATCTTTATCGTTATCTTTATAGTTATTGTCCTCAGTGTGCCTTTAGAAAAAAATTTTTTATTTGATTCAACATAGAATTTAACACAGACAAGGCTTAAGCTTAGTCCTGGACTCACTATAATGCATGTTTGAGTGGTCTTAACTGATAGCAACTTGCACAGATATATCTTAAAATATGTCAGTGCCATTGTTTTGTCTCAAGATGATTTCTAAGGCACATTTATAAAAGCTACTTAAATGTTCTAATTAAACTAAGGTCTGATCCTTGCTTAATCTAAGCACTGTCTCTGAAACCGGGCCATAAACTTTTAAGCTTCAACGACCATGAGGGTGTGTAAATTATGACAGAATTTTCATTTTTGAGTGAACTATACCTTCAATGGGTTTTTTATTAATATGGAAATATTTAATGAAATGGTACTCTAAATAAGAAACTAAAACTTCCAGTAGGTAGTGGTAAATGTCTTGAGTAAGTCATTGAGTCACTGGATTCGTTCAAACAGCTGATTCATGGGATGAAGTAAATGGCTCTTTTTATGATTGGGCCATTGAATCGTTGGTTCGTAATAAGGAAGAAGGAGGCGGGAAGAGCGAACGTTCAACAACTTTAATCAAATAAACAAAACGAAAGTAATGCAGGCAGCCCCTCACAGACGGCTGCCACACACACACACATAATAAACCATAAACAAAACACAACATAAAAGTCCAGGCCTGGTCCTCTCTCATCATTCACAGGTGTCGCTCGTCCTTATATGCCTCCGAGCTCCCTCATGAGAGGACTCGAGACCGGTGTGCCTTGTTCTCAAATCACGCTCCAGTCTCGCTCGTTCCTCCCACGTCTCTCGCTCGTCTACCTCGCCACAACGATTGATTCGTTTAAAACGCAGGTTCTTTCATAAACACCGCTTTGTGTTGCTCAGAGATGCACTAAACAGACAACCATAAACAAACAACATTGTGTCTAAAATAACACAATATTATTGAACTGTTGTATAAAATCAGTATCACATTTGCACTCATGCTATTCTAGATAAAACGGCACTAGTGTTATAATGCACTTGTTACTCATGTTATATACTTAAGCAATATTATATGTGGTCCGATCAAACAGACGAGCTGTAGCTCAAATTGCTTCATAAGTTAATGCTGGTTCTGATAGAAAGATAAACAATGCATTCACAGTTTGTTGCGTAGGGGTCTGCTGACCCCTGTCCACCGCGCCAACAGTGGGCCCGTGAGCATCAGAACAGAACCACAGAGCAATGGAAGGAAGTAGCCTGGTCTGACGAATCGTGTTTTTTTTTCATCATGTGGATGGCCGGGAGTGTGTGCGGTGCTTACCTGGGGAACACATGGCACCAGGATACACTATTGGAAGAGGGCAAGCCGGCGGAGGCAGTGTGATGTTTTGGGCAATGTTCTGCTGGGAAACCTTGGTGCTGCCATCCATGTGGATGTTACTTTGACACGTACCACCTACTTAAGCATTGTTGCAGACCATGTACACCCTTTCGTGGAAGCAGTATTCCCTGATGGCTGTGGCCTTTTCAGCAGGATAATGTGACCTGCCACAAAGCAACAATGGTTGAGGAAGGGTTTGAGGAGCAAAACAACGTGGTTGAGGTGATGACTTGGCCTCCAAATTCCCCAGATCTTAATCCAATCAAGCATCTGTGGGATGTGCTGAACAAACAAGTCATGGAGGCCCCACCTAGCATCTTACAGGACTTAAAGAATCTGCTGCTAACATCTTGGTGCCAGATACCACAACACACCTTCAGGGGTCTAGTGGAGGCCATGCCTCGACGGGTCAGGGCTGTTTTGGCAGCAAAAGGGGGACCAACACAATATTAGTCATGATGTAATGCCTGATCAGTGTATACAGTATATAATTTATAGCTTTTCACCAGATAGGTTCGAATAGTACAGTACTTACTACTTTAAATTAATTATAGTAGTATTTTACAGTAAAATTCTGCTTGTTGTTTCAAGAAATTAAACAATTAACTGGGTTTTACAGTATCTATTGTTCACGCTGTAATAGTTTTAAATGACTATCATTCTTTACCACATACATGTCTCTGCATGTGCAAGGCTCGCACTCATTGCGTTGAGTTCTCGGATTTCGGGCGTCTCTAATTGCAGAGGTTTAAATAGAGACACTGCCAGCTAATCCAATTTTGCGTCTCTGAACACGGAGAGAGAAGAGGAGAGGAAACGCAGCAGAGATGGAGCAAAGGAGGAGAACGACAGAGAAGAGAGATGAAAAAGAGGAGGAGAGGGGGAACACTCAGATCCCCAATTTGAGAGGGGGAGAGATCGCTAAAAAAAACTGTTGTGATAAAGACGAGTATATGATGAAATAAGATTCATAGAGCTTTGAAAGTGAGAGAGGATGTGTGGGTGGGAGACAGGAGCAAGAAGGGAGGGATGGTCGTGGTGCAAAAGGTACCGCGCTTGCTCACGACACACGAGAGCCGTTGGCTCACGGGAACCCGGGTTCGAATCCGCCGTGTCCCGATCCCGTTCCTATTCCACCATCTCTCTGCTTTACTTTCCTGTAAATAACGTCGAGAAAAGGCCAGACAGAAAAAAACAAAAGATGAAGAGTGTAATCCCATAACGAGAGCAGAGAGGCAAAGATGAAGGCAAAGAGTTGAGGAGAGGGGGAGAGAAGAAGGAAAACCAGGAGATCAGAGAGAAAGGGAGGGGGAGGTGCGGCATAGGAGAGGAAGAGAGAGATGCAGGCTTGGAGTAGGAGAGACAGAATAGCGTTCTTGTATTTTGAGGATGTTTTGAAGCGAATAGGATACTAAGGCCTCTGTTGAAAGGATCTGGGCGTTGTGCTCTCTCTCTCTCTCTATTTCGGACTCTTTCCATCCCATATTGAGGCTGACGCATTGCATACGGTCTCTCTCTCTTCCTGTGTCTCCCCATTCTTCCTTCGCTCCTATACACACACACACACACACACAGATTATACTCATGGATTCGTAAGCAGGGTTGTCCCAGATAAGATGTTTGTGGATTCTATGTGCTTCTCTGTGATGCATCGCACACACAAAATATCTCAATACTGCAGCAAAAAAAGAGAAAAAAAACAGCCTGGCGAGATCTGCTTTTACAGCATTTGATTCTACACTTATTCATTATTATTGACAATAGTGATAGTTCACAAAAAAATAAACATTCTGTCATTATTTTTGCACCCTCATGTCGTTCCAAACTTGTTTTCTTTCTTCTTTTGAACAAAAGCTGAATGTCCAAGCTGCTCCATATGAAAGTGGATGGGGATCAGAGTCTGTTAAAGCTTAAAATAGGCTTCATAAAAGCCGTCCACATGACTTGTCTGCTATATTCCAAGTCTTCTGAAGTCATGTGTGAGGAATAGACCCACATTTACGTTCGCTGAAAACTTGCCCTAAACGTCTTGCTTCATTCAGGCTAGGAATGACATGAGCATGAGTGAAATATTTAGATAGCCTCGTGGGCAGCGCTCTGACATATAGCGCAAATGTGCCTCTGGCGACCAGAGTTCGGTTCCTCGAGGTCCTTTGACGAACCCATTCCCCTCTCTCCATCCTGCACTTTCCTGTATATAATCTATACTGTCCCATTCAATAAAGGCATAACAAACACTAAAAATGTAACTTATACAGGCCATTACAATCATATTACATTGACAATTTTCCTGATTAAACATCGACTTATGGAGGTTCATATTGAAATCAGTTGCAGATCTTGGAAGATCTGAGTTCAAGTTGAAACATCTTTAAGATTTCTTATGAAATACACGGCCATTTAAAAGTTTGGGGGATTTGTTAAAATTATTATTAAAATAATTAATAATAAATCATTAATTAATAGTGATATAATTATTAATAATGTATTGTTATTATTAAAAATGTTTTTCAAAGAAATCTCTTATATTCACCAAGGCTGCATTTATTCTATAATATAAAAAAAAACTGTAACATGAATTTACATGTTAAAATGTAAATTCAGCATAATTTCTAGCGTCACAGGATCCTTCAGAAATCATTCTAATTTGCTGATTTGGTTCTCAAGAAACATTTCTTATCATAAAAACAATTACGGATTAAAATGTATTGTGGGAATTTTTTTTTTTAATGAATAAAATGTTTATGGATGGATGAATAGAACATCATTTATTTGAAATAGAAATCTTTTGATCAATTGAATGCATCCTTGCTAAATAAAACCTCTTTTCTGTGGGCATTCAAGTCGCTTCATAGTGACACAAGAAGCAGTTCCATCCTTGATTAAAAAAAAAATTCCCATCAGCTGATTGGCTGTTCACAGCACACTGCCATAACAGCACACCTGATCCACACCGTCCTATCTGATTGGCCAAATCATTGGTGTCATTGCTTCAATGGCACCAATTGAAACACAGACGTTTACCAAGTAACTCTTGCACTGAGGGTGTGAAACAACACATATCAAAGCGAGGAAAAAAAATCGAACAGTCTAATATTAGTCTTGTGTGTATCTGTGCGTCTAAAAGAGATACTCTGGGATAATTGAACTTGTTTATATTTCCATTAGAAAATCAGTGGTCTCGTTATTCAAGAGACCCCGGCAATGTGTTTATACAAGTGCCCGTACTTGTGCACGAATGCGAGCATGTTCATGCGTGATCGCATGTAGGTGTGTGCGCTGAACAAACAGATGTGCTCATTGTATTATATAGGTGTGGGTGTGTGTTTATAAAAAGGTGTGTTTGTCTACAAGCAGAGGTGTTTGTGTGTGTGCAAAGATTAAGAAGAAAAGTGTCCGAGTGTGCAGTCGCTGTAATGCGTTTGTAACCCGAGATTCAGGTGGTGATGCAGGCGGGCGTGCAAATACGTGCGTAGAATTTGTTTCCGTGGCAACAGGCATGAGTGAGTCAGTGCTGGTGAGCTTCTATTAGACAGAGAGAGAGAGAGATGAGGCAGTTTCCATAGCGACTCAGCATCACAGCTGCCTGTGTGTGTGTGATTTTGTGTGTCCGTGAAAGGACCTTGGTCTGTGTAACTTTTATTTTATTCTCTTTTGTGTGCCATTTCCTTTTCACATCTCAATCTCTTCCTGTCTCTCTCTCTCTCTCTGCCACTTCAGCCGTATCTCCCTCTCTCTCTTAATCTGTCTCACTCTCACTTTTATGATTTCTCCCATCTCTCTCACCCACACTCTTTCTTTCTCTCAGACCCCCTCTCTCGGGGTAAACAGATGTCGTGGTAGTTATTTATGTTTCTGCATGGTCTGGTTTTCATATGAATTATCTACAGCGCTTGCACACCACAGAAGCACTGGCTAACTGGACATCTCTGACTACCCTCACACACACACACACACACACACCCAAGCATCTCCGAGAACATATGTATATATGCATGAGCATGTGCAGCTCAAACACACTGCGAGAGAAAAGTGAAGGGGAACAACCTGTACCAATAAGCAGCACATATAGATGTGAATCTAAAAGAGACAGAATAAACCAATCTGGACACTTGAGATGGGGGAGTTTAGAAAGGTCGAAGGACAGAGAAGGTACCAAAGAAGCACACGAGAGCATGAAAGGTACCAGTGCAGCACCTAGAGGGAGATCCAAGATGTGAGATGGTGGAATTGTTGAGAGAGTCAAAGCTCTGTCTGACCTATCAGAGCTTTCGTATTCCAAATTTACAGAGGAGCGAGAGAGAGAAAACGCACACAGACTGTACTAACTGATACAGAGATACATCAGTAATCAGAGCAACAGAGTTTTGGAAGAGAAACTGGCAGACCTTGCCAGCAGAGTGCAGAACTGATGAGCCAACCCAAGGCAGACCATGCCAAAAGATCCCAGAGTGAGACGATTGAGGATATGTTCAGAATCGTGTACTAATGTACTATTTCTGCAGTACAGTGTTTGCATATGTATACTCGGATGACCTACTAAAGTTGCCATTATATGCAGTGTACAGCAGAACATATTGCACTGTGTACTGTATTCGCTCAACTTGACCTTCTATTTTAAGAGTGACAAGTGAACTGGAAGCAATATCAACCGCTATTTTTACCATCTCCTTCTTGACTCATTATTTAATCGGACCGTCAAAGCGGGAACACGCCACTAATTCCACTAATACTGCACCACAATCGCAGTGTGTACACTGTGTAGTATGCAGTAAACACAAAGCTAGTGTTCAATTCCTAACATATCTTCTGACTAAAGAAATCAACTGCACACACAAAAATGCAGCTTATTTTTACAGATAATGGATAATTTTACAGATAATTTCTGCTTAAAGTTTAAAAAAAATGTAAAACACATTTTTCAACTAAAATGAATGCATAGTTCTATATCTGTGATGTGTTATACACTACCATTCAAAATGGATTAAACTGATGAAGAGTGACAGTAAAGACGTTTATAATGTTACAAAAAAAATTATTTCAAATAAATTCTATATAAAACAATTATTTTAAATTGTAATATTTCACAATAACTGTTTAACTGTATTTTTTTTATTAAATAAATCGTTCTAAATAAATCTAAATAAAATTAAATAAGTCTTTCAATAACATCGTACTGACCCCAAACTTTTGAACGGTAGTGTATAAGAACTATATATTTAATTATCAATTTAATGTGCATGCTTGAAAAATAACAGATGTTATTTTATACACTACCGGTTAAAAGTTTTTGGACAGTAAGATCCAAGTCTCTTATGCTCACCAAGGCGGCATTTATTTTATTAAAAATACAAAAAAACTGTAATAATATGTGAAATATTAATAAAATTTATTTTTTTTCTGTGATGCAAAGCTGAATTTTCAGCATCATTACTCCAGTTTTCAGTGTCACATGATCCTTCAAAAATCATTCTAATATGATGATTTGATTATTATCAATGTTTTGATGAATTCTAGGATTCTTTGATGGATAATAGAAAGCTTTTGCAACATTGTTCTATTGCTCTATTGTTCAAAAGTTTTGGGTCGGTAAGAAATGTTTTATTTATTTTTTTTTTGTGGGGACTTAAAGCTGCATTGCGCCAGAGCTACTTCTCTCTGTTTATGTCAATAAACAATTTATAATAGACATTTATAATGTTGCAAAAGCTTTATAGTTCAGATAAATGTTGCTCTTTTGAATTTTCTATTCATCATATAATCCTGATAAAAAATTGTACACAACTTTATCAATGGTTTTCAACATTGATAATAATCATAAATGTTTCTTGAGCAGCAAACGGCATATATGCATGATTTCTGAAGGATCATATGACTCTAAAGACTGGAGTAATGATGTGTTTGCCAACACAGGAATAAATTGCATTTTAAAATATATTCAACATTTTACATTTTAATAATATTTCACAATATTAATGTTTTGCTGTATTTTGAATCAAATAAATTAAGCCTTGGTGAGCAGAAGAGACTTTTAAAAAACATTAAAAATCATTTATCGTCCAAAACTTTTGACCGGTAGTGGATATAAATCAAGTGCATAAGATAAGGCTTTATCACAGTTTACTCACTAAGCAGATCAATGAAGCTGCAACATTTGTATTGGATGTTATATGTTGTGCTCCAAAAGTGTTTATGCATGTTTATGCTTTACACAGATATTAGAGATCGTCGGAAGAAGCCTGTGATGTTGTTTATCCATGGTGGTTCATACATGGAGGGGACAGGAAACATGTTTGATGCGAGCGTTCTTGCTGCATACGGAAACGTGATTGTTGTCACTATGAACTACAGATTAGGCGTTCTGGGTAAGTACAACATCGTCTTTTCATTATTATTATTATGTTTACTGCTGTTGTGGTCCTCTGTTAGTTGTTGTTAATAAATTTGTTTAATGTAATTTAAAGTATAGTTAATCCAAAAAATGTAAATTCAGGCATCATTTAATGTTCCAAATTGTTTCTTCTTTGGCACATTTTTGAGAATAATCTGGCCCCATAAAAATATGGTAAAAATGGTAAGGTATACTGAAAATCTCTATCATAGCTGTCAAATCTCATTCATATATTTTGTAAGTATGGCATGTCAAGTCATGTTGCACCACATGTGCCATCAGTAAAGTCAAATAGCATTGGTTCTCATGCCAAAGCTTCCACAACATGTCTTGACATGCCAGTTTTGAATGCAAGTGCAAATGAGATTTGAGCACTTTAGTGGATGAATGATTCCTTTTAAAATGTCCAATGTAAACGTTTGTGCATGTTTTGTTGTTGTTGTGATATTTAACTTGAATATAAACTTAATGTTCACATAATAATTCAATTCACATATTAGAATTTTAAGTTCAATCAATGATAAGTTCAATCATAATATGAAAAAATGTTTTAGAAGATACACTCGTTTGCATTTCTGCATTATTGGACTGTTTTTTCACTATAAAGGACACTTTGTCTGTGTTCTCACTGTCAGTTTTTGGGATTGACAAATACATGTACTTAGTCGCTGGTTTCCATCCAAACATGAAGTGAATCTTTTCAGAGATCACAAAAAAAAGGAAGAACAAACAAATGCGAATTAGGTGCGTTTCCATCAAGTTGTTTGAGCAGTTGATGACAGTATTGGTAACCTAGTAACCGACAGTAAATAAAACTCCTCAGCTTAACCTTAACGCTTAAAAAAGTGGTATTAAAAGACCAAACTCGGTAAACACCAAACTAATAAAGCATGCTATGTACAGAAAAGCAGGTGAGTCCAGAATATGAATGCAACGCGTTTAATTACACGTTAAGCATTTTCCTCCCATAGAAAATACAATAAAACACTTATAATGAGGCTTAATGGACCAACATGGACAAACATTATAAAAAGGAAAAAATACATTATTAATAAAACACAGGCATGTTTAGTGATTTGTATCACATTTGTATCTGTACTCACACTTAGATCATCATAAATACAAATGAAAAACTATTACAACAAGCTCTCTCACCCTGAACACAAATTTGTGTTCTTTTGGCATATTCTGGGCTCATCTGCTTGTCTGCACATAGTATGCGTTATTAGTATTTTTTTTACTGAGTTTGGTATTTTAATATAATTTTCTAAGTAGATTAATTGTTAATAAAGGCCTCTTGAAACGAATCGATGGGTTTTCGTATGCAAAATGTATTTAAAACATTATAAAGTAAAATATTTAGCTTCCGCCAGACCCCATTCTGCATTCAACTTACGGAAAAAGCATCACTGGCGTGACGTATGACGTTGTATGACATAGCGTAAGCGTTTTGAACACTTTTTTTGTACGTTGAATACATAAGGTGGTCTGGTAAAAGCTAGATATTATAAAGTTTTAAATATGGATATTTTTTGTACAAAAAACCATTGATTCACTTCAGAAGGGCTTTATAAACCGTCCAGAGCCGTGTGGAGTACGTTTATGATGGATGGATGCACTTTTTTGAGCTTCAGACTCACTCCTGCCCCGTTCAGCCAGGATATTTTTTAATATAACTCTGATTGTATTCGTCTGAAAGAAGAATGTCATATCCACCTAGGATGGCTTAAGGGGGGGTAAAGTATGGGGTAATTTTCATTTTAAAGTGAACTAAGCTCCCATTAACTCATTTTCTTACAAGTCAAAAACCACCTTAAGCGAACGTAATTTGCCATTTCTATCACTCGTTTCTGATTCGATACTTCAAAATGTGAATAAAAACAGGGTGATGGAAACCTAGCTACTCTCTGTATGAACGTGCAATGGGTCAAACCCACATTCTCTTACCAGTAACCATCCATAAAACTCTTATCAATTACCACTCTCTTAAGTGTTATCACTTTTGATACAACAAGAGTCCAATCGAGCCGCGAGTTCATCCATTAAATCTTCATTAACCGGCAGCAGCTTTTATGTCTGCATGGAGAGCGGAGCATTTGAGTCACAAAAGTGACAAGAGCCCCTCCGGTGGAGAACAGTAACTGGATCTAAAATGTTCAGATGACACACAGCTCATATCTCCAATGCTGTAAGTAAACCAAAAAACTAAACCATACATGGAAACCCACAGCACGCAGTAGACGTGTTTGTGCAGCGCAGAGCGGCTCCCTCGTGCTGCATGAGGTGACAGACAACTAGTTATCCAGTCCGGTTCCTTTCAAACAGCACGGGTTCTCCGAGAATGCGGTTATGAGTCCTGAAAATGTAAAGATGTTCGGTTGTAGAATGTGGTTGTCACTGCCGTAAATAACTGAACTGTGTGTGAACGTAACCATTTTAAGGACTCAAATACAGGCCTGCCAACCATAATCTGCGGCTGTGTGAATGTGGTCTTTTTTCGGAGAACCTAAGGATATTGTAACGGTTGTCGTGAAAAGAAAGGGGGAAGTTGTAGTGGCGGTATCGGCTGTATAGAGCTCTGTTATTGAATTATAAATCTATTTTGTAAATTATATGAAACCCTCTAGAGAGGTTTAGAAGAATATTGATTTATTTCTCTTCAGTTTGAGTTGTTAGAGTATTTTTGAGTTATTAGCATCTAGATATGGTGTTCTGCTCTACTTCAACGTTAACACATTAAGTGACCTCATCTGGAATTGAAGAGTTACAGTAATTTAATCAGGAAGGAGAAACGGCCGAAACTCTAGAAGTGGAGTACTGCTCTTTGTCAATTTAAAGATATTGAAAAGTGTTTTTAGGATATAAGAATTACAATAACCCAATCAGGGAGAGGTAAAAGCCTACATTCCACTTTCAGTGGCACTAAACTGTAAAAAAAGACCCAATTATGACTGCATTTCCAAGCTGTTAGTAAGGACGCTAAGTTTCGAGCTTGGTTTAGGTGTCAAAGATTTTGTGAGGAATGTTTCACGTATGGTGTGAGAGAACCGTGTTTGGGCCGTTTCTTCACAGCATCCTGTGAGTCGAGATGACTCCCTTTTTCCATGAACGCATAATGAATGCAGAAGGCCAGGGTGAGTTTACCTTCAAGAATGACAGATTGAATATAAATCTAAACAGACTAAGAAGGTAAATGAAACAGTTCCCTGTGGAGATGAAGTGATCTGAGGGAAATCACAGTCAAAGTTGTAAGTGAAGTAGTTTTGGCCTGTGTGTGTTCTCTAGTGTGTTTATTTAATACAATGATCAAAAGCTTCTCATATCGGCTGGGGTACGAATAGAGAATAGAGGTTCCATGTTTAGGATATGTGTGTGCTATGAATACTAGCATACTGCGCTGAATTCAGTCTACAATTTAGTATGTACAATTTTATTTTAATAAAAAAGTATAGGATTAACTTCTTCAAGTGACATCAAGTACAGTTGAGGTCAGAATTATTAGCCCTCTTGGTAAATATGATCAAAGATGGCTGTAAAAATAAATCTGCATTGTTTATCCTTTAAAAAAAAATCTAATCTTTCATTGAAATAAAATAATTGAAAGTGTGGAGAAATCACGTTGGACACAATTATTGGCACGCCTAGAGTTTTTTATGAGTCAAATATCTCTGAAGTATATTCCCATTGATTTTTACATTTTTAGCAGGTGACTAGGAACATGAAATTGTGACTTCTTGTTCCACAGGATTATAAATATGAGGAAACGCAAAGATCTAATTCCCTTAAAGGGGTACTTCAGCGCTGGGAAGATGAATCTGTATTTAAACTGGGTCATTAATGTAGTAGAAATATGAAAGTATTTTTGAATTTGATGCCTTCTAGACTGAGAAAACACAGAAAATGTATTTTTGTCTCATGGGGATGAAAGACAACAATTCCCAGAATGCACTTCGCTGCCCGAGGCTGCTCTAGGCACGGCTTACTGGTTTACTTGCCCACCGTGTTCATTTTCATAAAATCAGTTCAGTTAGAGACGCTACAATTAAAAACTGAACCTGTCTGTTCAATATGAGTGAGTCGATTGAATGTCACAGCCGTCATGGCACAAACGCAGCAGGATCGGATTACATTCATTACATGAGCTGAGGTAAGCAACGGATTCGCGGCTGCGGCTGCATTCACAGCACGCGTTCAGTCTGGCGCATTTTCAGATCATGTCTTTGGAAGCTTAACTTTCATTGGAATTAATTTGAAAAGTTAAAACACTCACTTTGCTCTCCACCGCTCTGTTTACATGAATCTCCGCAGCTCCGCGAGCCGAGCGCTGTGAGTGCAATGTTTTCAAACATGCAGAAAGAGCACCTTCTGCTGGCTGTAGTCTTTAGCCTCTGGACAAAAACTCCTCCGATGATGCAAAATGATGATATTTGCGCCATCGGGGGGATTTTTCCAGAAATAAAATACATAATTATCTCGTCTCAGGGTAATATGAGGGGGGAAAGTACGATAATTTGAATATACTCCTGGGTTTCTACTGATACAAAGCTTAATGCTAATCGCTGAAGTAACCCTTTAATCATCCATCACAATGAGTAAAACCAAAGAATATAGTTCTGATGTTCAGCAAAAGATTGTTGAGCTTCACAAAATAGAAAGTGGCTGTAAGAAAACACCTAAAGCATTGAAAATCCATTTCCTCCATCAGGATCAGGGCAATAGTTAAGAAGTTCCAATCAACTAAAGATGTTACAAATATGACTGGAAGAGGACATGTGCCTGTATCATCCTAATGCATGGTTAGGAGGAGAGTTTGAGTAGCCAAAAGACTCTCGAAGGATCACAGATGGAGAATTGCAGAGGTTAGTTGAGTTTTGTGGATAGAAAGACGTAAAAAAAATATCAAGCAACCCCTACATCACCACATGTTGTTCGGGAGGGTTTCAAGAAAAATCCTCCTCGCTCATCCAGAATTAATTTCCAGCATATTCAATTGTCAGACACGACTGGAACTTCAAACACGACTGGCTTCTGTGGTCAGATGAAACTAAAAACGAGCTTTTTGGCAACAAACCCACCAGATGGGTTTGGTGCTAACAGGGATAAAAAGTACCCCATGCCCACTGTTAAATTTACTTGTTTACTTGTTTTATTTGTTTTGGAGGTCCTGGACATCTTGCTCAGAGACATGGCATCATGGATTCTAGTAAATACCAGCAGATAAAAATCTAAATCTGACCGCTTCAGTTAGAAATTTTAAAATGGGCTGTGGTTGGATCTTCCATCAGGACAATGATCCAAAACAAACATCAAAATCAACACAAACATGGGTCACTGAGCACAAAATGAAGCTTCTGCCAAGGTTGTCCCAGTCCCCTGACCTGAACCCTATAGAAAATGAGTGGGCTGAACTGAAGAGAAGAAGCACCAACATGGATCTGGGAATCTGAAGGATCTGGAGAGATTCTGTATGGAGGAATGGTCTCTGATCTCTTGTCAGGTGTTCTCCAAATTTATCAGGCATTATAGAAGAAGACACAGAGCTGTTATCTAGGCAAAAGGAGATTGAAAAAGTATTAAATAAAAGGGTGCTAATCCTTATGTCAAACGTGTTTTGGAGAAAACATGTATTTGCTCTGAAAGGGCTTGAAAGGATTATTTTTCAAAATCAGAAAACACATTATTTCAACCAAACAGTCATTGTAACCCAGTAGCATCAAGAAGAAAAACACATGTAAAATAGTTGAGACATGTCTTTTCATTTGTTTTTGACTAAATTAAATACCAGTATTGTTAAAAAAAAAAAATTAAAACATGTTTGTTAAATGAAATAAAACTATATATAATATATAAAGTTTAGATTTAGAAAACTTAAAAAATTTATCTTGGCAAATAACTGAAAGAAAAGCATGCTTATTTGAAGTACTAAAATTAAAAACTAATTCAAAATATCAATAACTTTAAAATATATATAAATAAAACTAAAATAACACTGTTATTTAAATATTTTAAAACTTTTGACTATCAGTGTAATTGTGGCCTGGATTTGCACACACACACATACACACACATACATCTCTCTCTCTCTCTCTCTCTCTCTCTCTCTCTCTCTCTCTCTCTCTCTCTCACTCGCACTCAAAATAATATGCTGTAATACTCCATAGAAAACTCCATAGAAACGCCAGAAACTAAGCTTTTTTTGCACAGTCCTATCTAAAGGGTTAATGGTGCCACCTGTTTATCAACTGTAAAAATTACAAATTTTACCTCTTCCCAACAGGGAAAACCATCAACAATCAAAAATGCATGGGTATATGGTGTCATGGCGTTGCAATCAAAAAATGGGGTTATAATGGAAGTCAATGGGGCAAAAACAGCCACGAGGGATAAATGAGGGAAAAAAAATAAAATCTGATGCTGCGTAAAAACTAACAATGCATCAAAGCCAATGTTGTTTCTAATCTTTGACATGTCCAAGACTGTGATTAGAGGTAAAAAAAAATCCTGAACACAATTACATTTTATATTGAAAATCAGTCATTTTGTATGTTTTTTGATTCAATTTTGGCAATTAAAGGGTTCAAATCCTGACTTTTTTTAAACATTTGGTAGTTTTGAACAGGACTGAGGTTGATTAATAGATTTATGCAAAAAAAAAAATTTTTTTTTTTATGTATCTGATACATTTTTACAGCAGTTTAAGTTAGTGGCTGTTTTCAGCCACAAGGGTAACGAAAGGGTAGTGAATTTGCCCACAGTGTATCGTTGAGTTTGTGAAAATTTTCAAAGCATTTTCCCAAAATATGTGTAAAAATAAGATTTGTCACCAAAAATCATTCCATTTGCTAAAACACAGAGAAAGTTATGGCCAAATTAAGACTCAAAAATACCCCCTAGTGGCTGAAAACATCCCGAGGGACACATAAGGGTTAATTAACCGAAAAAAAATGAAGTGTGAAATTTTGGACACTTCGTGCACTCACCTGTCGCTGCTTTAATTACGTGAGAGGCTATTCCGACTCTGGTGTTACACTGCAGAAATAACCTTATACAATTCATAAAATACAGGGTTGAGTACATAATGCATAAGTACAAAGTGTATAAGTAAGTCATATGGTTCCTGTGTAGGTTATATGATTCGCTGTTCCCTCTTGTGGTTTGTCTTGTGATTCTCAGTTCTGTCATGTCATTGGTTCTTCGTCTTGATTACTCTCAGGTGTATCTTGTTAGTCATTAGATAAGGTGCGTTAACGTCATGTCGTAATTACCGTAATTGAGAAATTTCAACTTGTGCAAAGCACTCACGTCCGCGTAGAGCTTGTATTTTCTGTAATTTTCTGAAAGCTCCTACTTGTACCACCTGACCACTGCAGATTTATTTAGGCGTTAGTGCGATAGTGTTGACATAGAAACGCATAATTTCCAGTCCAAGAATGTGAACAGGTCCGATTAGAATATGACGTGTTGTCATCTCGAGCTTACAGTAATTACGACACAGCGTGAACGCAGCAATAGCCCTCATGTTTTTTTTGTTTCTTGTCTACCTGCTGTTTGGTGAGTTTATCAAATCTGTTTATGGCTACAGTGTTATGTTTTAGTTCAATCTATTATCAGGTTGTATCAAATAAACTACACATGGATCCTATACATTCAACTCTCCTTCAGTGGACTATTGTTACAATTAGCCATTGGATCTGGAAAATATTTCATGAGGTGATTTTATTTATTTTTTTTGCAATAAAAATGCTAAATGCTTGTTAGGAAATGTAGTGAACAAATAAAAATGCACTAAAATCATTGCAATATCTAGTGTTACTTAACATTTTTCAGCCTATCAAAAAAATTGTCAATATTACTTTTGCTTCATTCATTACATTGCAAATGAAGTGCAGTGCATCATGGGATACAATATGCCACATACTGTGTTGCGTCGTGCACATTGTGAATATTCCATGAATACAGAAAATGTGCATGATACACAAAGCATACCTCAGAATTAATATGTTGTGTAACCTACACTGTATAAAATGAACACATTAGAAGCAAAAATAAATGTATGCCGCTCTGAAAGGGTGCAAAGCGATGATTATTAGCATGGGTGATGAATTTTGGTACATGGACAAATAAGAGTAACCTTTCAGTGTATTATCTGTCTTTCTCTCTGTTCTGCTTTAAAGAGGTTTCTCTATAGCGGTGAAGAGGATTATGCGTTTGTGTCTTGCCATTCCAGCCCCACTGGATGATTGGATTGGATGAAGCATTTTCAAACAGGAAAAAAATGCACAAAGGAAGTGGGGGGAAAAAAGAGACAGAACAGTGTTCCGCATCATAAAAGCAGGTTTAGCACAAAACCCGACCCTTTATCCAGCTCCCATACGCACAGACACTGTCAGAAATGTGTGAGCTATATGCACATGCACCTTTACACAGCGAAAGAGAGATAAAAGGAAAAAGGGCCAAAGAAAGGGGGAGAGGTGGAGAGAGAGAGAGAACGAGTGGAGACAGAAGGGAGATATGTGAACAAGCTAAAAATAACCATCAGAAGTGCCATTTTAAATCTGCAGTGAAGCAGAGAATTCATTCAAACCAATGCTAATGCTACACACACACGTTTGTTTCTGGATTCTGACCTGCACAGGATCTTCTGTATTCAAAGCCGATGTGCAACTATCTGAAATTCCTCACACACACACTCTGAGGAGGGGGTGACAGGCCTGAGTGAGCTGCGAGTGCTAGTACACATGTGCTCTGTGTGCTGCAGCAGGTTAGCTGTGTTAGCATTAGCGCTCTGCGAATCTGCAAGTTTTCTCAAAATCTGAGGCGCCCTCACCTTCCATCTCTGCCTCCGCCCAGCTGCCCCTCTGAGCTGCTGATTTGTGTTCCACAACCATCTGCTCAGACTAATTAACTAATTAACAAATTAATGAACTCTGGGGAAGAAAGAATGCGCTGTCAATGGGCCTTGCAGGTTAGCGCCGTTTTCTTACAAGGGCCTAAGCATTTCCTGCGTTTCCCTGTTCGCATTACCCCCTCACCTTGCACGCTTTCTCTTTCTCGGCATCTTCCAGTTCTTCATCAAATCTGTCCTATTTGAAGAAACAGATTACCCTAATTAGGTTCCTAATTCCACACGAGTCTTTATTTCAGCAGTTTTTACACTTTCCGCCGTTCGCCACCAGCTAGCACAGAATCCCTGAATTATGATTCACCCGCTGATGTGCACCTCTCGAGGATGTTTGCTTAGAGCTATATTTATATTTCTGAAATGCGCTTTTCATTTTTTGATGTGGACGCTAATCGCGTAATTATAAATTCAAAGGGAAACAATGAATGTTTGCCGTGTTGGTATCTGAGAAGTGGAGGAGATGATTTTTGCAAATGTAAATGCCACCTCAGATCTCAGAATGAAGAGGGCAAATTTTCATATTTTTATACCCGCTGCAGGTGATCAGCGCCAAGATTTAGCATGATTAACTTTGCTTGTTTATTTCTATTTCAGAGTAAATGATTACAAAGAAGTGAGCCATCAATGCTGCTATTTCCAACATAATCTCATGGCATTTCTAAACTATTTTACATTTTGACGAATTGGTTGCTAATTTGTCTAATCCCATTTGTAAGTTTTTGCACATATGCCCTGCTGATGGTTAGGTTTAAGGGTAAAGCTTCATTCTTACTTTTTTCAACAACAAAAAAGCTTTGTGCTTACTTTTTCCGTACAAATTCATATAATATCGGCACCTCATAAAATAGTTCACATGAGATAAGATTGGGAGTTTGCATTCAAACACATAAGATCTAATGGCTAATATTTTTGAAAGCTAAATCTCATCTCATCAACATCATTCTTCTTTTAGTAGCAGTACGTCCTCTGGTAAAACAGGCGGTTAGTTGTCTGTAGTCTGTTGTAAGGTGCAGCCGTGCAGAACGCAGAATATTGTTTTTATGTTTGTGAGATATTGATGTAGCCTAACAGCGGTGCCCGGAAGCACAGCTGATTAACTATTTTACTATACTTCACTAACCAATATGCTTGTTTTAGATACAGATATTTCAGTGAGAAATATCTGTATGGAGAGGACAAATGGGGTTCTGAGGTTCTGCTTGACTACTGCTTGACAAGACAAAAATCAATTCACAAGCAGGTGTTTGAATTGAATTAGAATTTAGTGAACACGGAAGTGGACACTTCTTTGGTGTTCTGCTTAAGGTTTTCATCTTGTCATCCTGCTTCATATCGTTTGGCTCCAAGGACACGTTAATTAAAGCATTACGAGTTCCTCCACAACATGTAATTAGCGCATTACTCCCGGATAACCGAAAATGGGCAAAGAGGTGGGACATGGGTGGAGCTGAGGTGCCTGGTTGACAGCAAACAAGTAGCGGACAATCCACCTGCCACTCAAGTGCCCACGCCCTTAATTTTGCAGAACTTTTAAGGCTTAATATAATTTAAAATAAAAATTGACAGTTGTCATGAAGGGCAAAATGAGCTATATAGACCAAAACCACCATTTGTACCAGGCTGTAAAAAAAAATTCTGCTGTAAATTTGGGCATTTTAACATGGGGGGTCTATGGGATTGACTCTCTTTTGGAGCCTGTCTCTAGTGCCCAGTCGATGTTTTAGTCACTTCCGTCTTGGATTCAAGCGAGAGACCGGAAGGTACAGATTCCAGTTAGATTTCCACTTAAGCTTGTTTCGGCACAGCACAATTACAAACTCTTATTGGGCCAAAATTTTCAGGTTCTTAACTAACAGTACTGAACTGTGCTGGTAGAATGCGTGTAGTGACTGGTCACGTGTCTGTTGCTTAGCTCACAGTTTCCTGATAGCTGGTCAAGCGCACTATTTGAGCGAAGTTAAAACAAGTTAATAATGAAGTTAAGAGAAATATCATCACATTATCAAGGCAAAGACTAAAGCTGTGTCCTAAATGGAATACTTATGTACTATAGGATGTGTGAAAATTAGTACGTCAACAGAGTAGTATGTCCAAATACATAGTAGTTACCAGCAGCCATATCACCCTGTAGCCCAAGACTGGTTTCCCACTGAAGCTAAGCAGGGCTGAGCCTGGTCAGTACCTGGATGGGAGACCAACTGGGAAAAACTAGGTTGCTGCTGGTAGAGATGTTAGTACCAGCATGGGGTGCTCACCCTGTGGTCTGTGTGGGTCCTAACTCCCCAGTATAGTGATGGGGACACTATACTGTAACAAGCACCATCTTTCGGAAGAGATGTTAAACTGAGGTCCTGACTCTCTGTGGTCATTAAAATCCCCAAATTTGCCCATTAGCCTTTGTCCATCATGGCCTCCTAATCCTCCCTATATATATATATATATATATATATATATATATATATGATTGGCTTCATCACTCTGTCTTCTCTCCACCAATCAGCTGGTGTGTGGTGGGCATTCTGGCGCAATATGGCTGCCCTTGCATCATCCAGGTGGATGCTGCAGTGGTGGTTGAGGAGATTCCCCCTTCCTTGTAAAGCGCTTTGAGTGCCTATAAAAGCGCTATATAAATGTAACAAATTATTATTATTATTATTATTATTATTATAGTATTCGAAAAACAGTAGGCGAAAAGTCCACGGATGACCTACTCCGAATCTTTGCCGGATCAGCACGGAATGAAATGGATAAGCAATGAGAACTCAACCTAAAGCGTGAGTTTGGGGTGTAGCATGTACATGCGGAGTCAGAGGGTGTTTAGCTGGCGTGAGACCATGACTGACTCGTAAAGCAGGTTCTGGTGTAGAGGTGCAAACAAAATTTCGCTGCATTTAGACCTTCAAAGATTAAACAGGTCGCAAAAACATCAAAGCGAACAGGGCATTGCGATGCAACACGCTACAATGGATGCATCAGCACAACATCATCATGCACACGTTCAGAAAGACAAATGTTTCAGTTTATAATAGTCATATAGTTCATCCTGGGTCGACATTTTGTTTAGTAACATTAGGCAGTTTTGATTTATATGCTGGTTAATGAAGATGATTGCATTATTTGACATGCATATGATTAAATATGATATCACTTGTTTCGCCTTTTTTGATCGGGCGATTCAGTACTCTTTCAGATGATGTGTCATAGTATCCCCTACCTTATAACTGTGAAAACACGGAAAGATGAATATCTATCTATCTGTCTATCTATCTATCTATCTATCTATATATCCAGCTATCCATCTATCTTTTCCCCTACATCGCCTCTTTTACTCTGGCATGCAACACTCTCTCTCTTTCTCTCTATCTCTCTCTCCCTCTCCGATCTGCCGTTCACTGGAGTGGTGCATATGCATGAGTCCAGCCCCAAACTGCTGCTCTCAGCACCAAAGTCTGCAGGAGATTCAACTCAGCACTCAGCTCACAGTGAAACTTACCGAGCGAATCAGAGCGGTGCACAGGGTTAGACGTTTGACTGATCATTTTGCTAAATTGTAATATGATATTTTGTTACACATATGGACGCAACCCGATGTTTAGGATAATCACTGCATTTTTGCAACATTCAACATTGTGTCTGCACACATGCAAAACACAACCCTCCGAAAGAAGAAGTGGCTGGTTGCCAGGCAACAGCAAACAGCTCAACAGAAGGAGGTTAATTTGAAGACAGTCAAACCCCGACCCTCAGCAACCAATTCCTGAACACTTTTTTCCCATCGATCAGCCTTTTATCCAATGGGTGTGCTGCACACAGACTTGCGGTCATCTGACAGACCACACTAGGGTTCCCTCTCAGTAACATGCTTTTACTATCTCTCATGTATATATATTGTGCACAGTAAGCCCTTTTTTTATGTATGCATGGAATTCCTACACAACCTTCTACATTTGCCATAAAGTGCAGTATACAACTGTATGGAATACTTGACAAAAGTTAAAATGTTCTACACAAAATGGTATAAATATTATTTTATTATTATTTTATTATTACTACTATTTGGGTTTAATTTATTTTAGTTAAGTTTTAGTTTGTTCAGTTTAAGTTGTTATCCCCCTGTTTCACAGACAAGGCTTAAGCTAGTCCCAGACTAAAATGCATTATTGAGCTTTTTTAATAGAAACCAACTTACACTAGCATATCTTAAAATATGTCAGTGCCATTGTTTTGTCTCAAAATACACACCAGTAACAAAAGATATTTTGAAAAATTCCAGTAACCAAACAGTTGATGGACCCCATTGACATTCATAGTAGGAAAAAATACTATGGAAGTCAATGGGGCTCATCTGCTGTTTGGTTACTGGCATTCTTTAAAATATCTTCTTTTGTGTTCAGCAGAAAAAATAAATTCATACAGGTTTGGAAGAATTTGAGGGTGAGTAAATAATGACATAATTAACATTTTGGGTGAACTAACCCTTTTACTATAATAAACTTGGCTAATGCTAAATTATGAATATAGCAACAGTTCCAAATTACATACTAAGGTACTATTTACTGCATATGCAAGGTTAAGTTAAACAGGTTGCAGTGTGGGATACAATACCCAGTGAAAAAGAACATCTAGGTATCCCATGCCTACAGAAATGTGCATACACCAAGTGTGCATCCTCAAACAGCCACATTTCCGAATATAGCCACAGATTCACAACCTCTAGGTTTCACACTAACCTAATATGAAACTATTATAAAAAGACCTCACGTCCACACTCCCCCTCTAATTTGCACTACAGTTGTATTTGTAATGCACTCAGTGACTTCACTCATCTTTAGGGACTCGCCTGTGGTGGCCTGATCTAGCAGTTTGATGAATATGTAATTTGTCTCGTTTTCTAGGGGTTGTCCTTGACTCGTGAGGCCGACGCTTAGAATGTGAGTTAGCAAACATCCAGTTACCTGCCCTATTAATGTCATTTAGACAATACGGCGATGTTCACACCACAGCTGAGTGTGGCCCAGATTTTTTTTTTCTTGACTGTGACCATCAAAACAGATATAGATAAAACATATGTATTGGATATTTCACAATATAACTTAAGTGTGAACAGTCAGGGTCTGAATTTGAATTGATTAAAAATGTATCATAATGTTACAAAAGATTTCTGTTTTTAAAAAATGCTGTTTTGTTTAACTTTCTATTCATCAAAGAGGGGGTGTATTAGTTTCCACAAAAATATATATTTTTAACATTGATATATAACATTTAAAATATATTAAAATAGAAAATAGCTATTATTAATTGTAATAATATTTCACAATACACCGATCAGGCATAACATTATGACCACTGAGAATAACACTGATTATCTCTTCATCACAGCACCTGTTAGTGGGTGGGATATATTAGGAAGTAAGGGAACATTTTGTCTTCAGAGTTGATGTGTTAAAAGCAGGAAAAATGGGCAAGTGTAAGGATTTGAGTGTGTTTGATAAGGTTCCGAATTGTGATGGCCAGACGACTGGGTCAGAGCATCTCTAAAACTGTAGCTCTTGTTGGGTGTTCCTGTTCTGCAGTGGTCAGTATCTATCAAAACTGGTCCAAGGAAGGAACAGTGGTGAACCGGCAACAGGGTCTTGGGCGGCCGAGGCTCATTGATGCACGTGAGAAGCAAAGGCTGGCCTGTGTGGTCCGATCAAACAGACGAGCTACTGTAGCTCAAATTGTTCAAGTTAATGCTGGTTCTGATAGAAAGCTGTCAGAATACACAGTGCATCACATTTTGTTGCGTATGGGGCTGCATAGCCCATGCTGAGCCCTGTCCACCACCGAAAGCGCCAACAGTGGGCACGTGAGAATCAGAACTGGACCACGAGGCACATTTATAAAAGATACTTGGATTAAACTAGGCCTAATCCTGGCTTAATCTAAGACCTGTCTGTAAAACCAGGCCTATATTTCCAGTTAAAAATAGTAATTTTGGGGAACACCAAGCGTTTTCTCCACGGCTGGCTGGCGTATTCAATTGTTTTCAATGGGAGTGCCGTGTTTTTAGGGCGCCATGAGCGTAATGAGGCACTGAGCATTCAGTGTTTTTACCGACGCCGAGAGTTGAAGAATGTTCAACTTTGAATAAACGCAGCGCTCATCACTGTCACTAGCCTTCCAATCACAGTGGAGGAGAGTGCAGGCAAACACAACACTTACCAACCGCCACATTCATGCTGGTACAACGTCAACAGATGACATCAAGCAATAATAATGGAACTAAATTATTTAAAACAAGAGCCAGAGCAAATACTGTACATTGTAATCTGAATTTTTATATAGAATTCATACAGAAACAAACTATCTGTGAAATGAGAAACTAATAACACTTACGGATATTCTGTATCATAACAAGCAAAGAACCTCAACTGAAAAAACGCTGCGCTGTCAAAAGCGCTCTCAAGCGCCCACAGCGAAGCATTTTATTTCTAACGGACAAGTTAATGCATATGGAAGGTTAGGTTGAGCAGGTTGCATTGTGGGATACAATACCCTGTAAAGTAGGACATCTTGGTATCCCGTGCCTGAAATATGCATACTGCACCAAGTACACATTTCCGAATATAGCTGCAGATTCACAACCTCTAAGATTCACACGGGCCTAATATGAAACTATACCTGATCGGTGTATAAATGTTTTGCTGTATTTTTTAATCAAACTTTGGTTTGATTGGTAGTTAAGGTGGTATTTCAGGTGAAGGAGCACATATACTGGCTGTTTTTATTTCAAATATAGTGATGCATAAGTGCAAAACTACTGCAACTGTTGTATTTTGTCATGGAATCAATTGCAACTGTTTAGAATAATGGTGCCTTCAGTCATGAATACATGCTGCTACTTTATATAGCATGTAAATGGATGTAGCAGAGGCAGTGGTATCCTTTAAAACAATGTCATTATCGTTCGGTGGCTCTTTCAGACGTCAAAAGCTTTTTTTTTTAACATCTGTAACAAACATTTTCAAACAAACTATTTCTGTGTATTTCTCCATCTATGACGCACTGGGAGAGCCTTTTATATGTAGAGGTGCCGAGTTTGTGATCTGTTGTGTGTTGTTTGTGATATGATGTGCCGTATGTTGTCGCTTGTCGTCTTCCTCACAGGCCTGACTCCTGAAAACAACATGGCAGTTTGTCTTTTTCTCTACTCATCCCTTTTGGTTTCTTTGACATGCTCTTTTTCTCTAAAACACACACACACACACACACACACACACACACACACACACACACACACACACACAGCCACACTCACTGACTCTTTTATTGGGTCTGAGGGCACGTAGCTTTTAAGTACGGGTCTATTTTTATCTCCTTTTTCCCCTCTCATGTCTTTTCCCCATTTCTTTTAATATTCCAGAGGAAGCCTATCTTTCACAGTCCGAAAAGTGCTTTCTTAGACATGTGAAGAATGTTAGAAATTCCCCCTTTTCTCTCCACATTTTCATGTTTTTAGTGCATCACCAGTTCAGTTAGAGTAGTAAAATAGACTTACATAAGCTCTTTAGTTCTCATTTACACCGTGACTCAAGAGCCTCATATGGCCCATTTTAATGAGCATTAGCATGTATAATTTGTAGAGGTCCATTATGGTATATGGGCATCCTATTTTAAAGAATGTATGTGTATGTGAGCAGTGAACACTTAAGCTTCTGCTACCCAGAGAAACGCGGTCCAAATGTCTAAACTGGCTAATCGGCTAGACCCGTCATAAAAATGGGCTTGACAAGATGATAATAAAACTCCTCTCACCAGCGATGATAACAGTTAATGCATCAAACCCACCCCAGCACCCCTGAGGTTCACAGTGCTGAGCATTGCAGATGAAAATATGTTCTGCTAAAGCGTTCCTAGTGCTGTAATTTTAGACATGTATGTTTTTGAGCGATTATAAATAGATTTATGAAGTAGCAATGGGATGATTAGAATCTTTTAAATCATGTGTTCCTGTAGACCACGGTCTTGGTTATGGTCTTTTTATACCTTTGGTCCGAACAGTCTGTTATTTTTTCTTTGGTGTAACTCTATTATTCTCCACAGGTTTTCTGAGCACTGGAGATCAGTCTGCAAAGGGAAATTATGGGCTACTGGACCAGATTCAGGCTCTACGTTGGCTCAATGAGAACATCGGACAGTTTGGAGGAGACCCAGAGAGAATCACCATATTTGGCTCCGGGGCTGGAGCCTCCTGCGTCAACCTTCTCATCCTGTCCCATCATTCTGAAGGTTTGTGATCATCATCAATAAAAAGCTCCATAGTTTAAATGTTTGAAGTCTGTTTGAAGGTTTTCTCTTTTCTTTTTTTTTAAAGAAATTAATTATTTTATTCTGTAAGGTCTCATTCAATTGATGCAAAGTGACAGACGTTATAACGTTACAAAAGATCAGCATATTAGAATGATTTCTGAAGGATCATGTGACACTGAAGATTGAAGTCATGGCTGCTGAAAATCCAACTCTGCCATCACTGAAATAAATCATATTTTAAAATATATTAAAATAGAAAACATGTCTTTTAAATTGTAATATTTCAAAATATTAATGTTTTTACTGTATTTTTGTTCAACTAAATACCGCCATGGTGAGCATAAGAGATTTCTTTCAAAAGCATAAAAAAATCTTACTTACCCCAACTTTTGAATGGTAGTGTAGAATGACCTGAATACACCTCTTCTATGCTGAGAACATTTTTTTTTCATTTCTATATACAGTTTTTATTTTATTTTATGGGGGTGGCATAAAGTTAAATATATCATGGTGTTACAACTGTCCTGATATCATAATAAAGAGTCGTTTATTAAGCCTCATTAAAGGAATTAAATTCTTAAAAAGTAAACGTTATTATGTAGTTTGACATGACCTATTATTGTTATTTCTTTACACAACTGCTTCACTTTTATTAATATTTTAAAAGCTGTTTCGAGGTCAATGAGTCTCTTAAAATATCAGAAAATTTGATGCTAGTTTAGGTTGTAAAATGTACCCCAAAACGAATATTTCGAATCCTTGAAAAAACTAAACATTTTCTTTGAAAATATAATTTTTTTCTTAATTTGCCATTGACCCATTTACTGACCCTCAGCTCATTCCAAATCTGAATGACTTTTGTTTTTGGATATTTGGAATTGTCCTTTTAAAAGGTTTAAATTAAATTTCTGTCATGAATTACTTACGCTAATGTCGTTTCAAACCCGTAAGACTTCCATTCATCTTCAGAACACATATGAAGACCTTTTTAATTAAATCTGAGAGCTTAATTAATTAATATTTAGTAAATAGAGTGATAACTTATGTTGTTTTGCACACAACAATGCACTCGCGTCACTTCATAAAATTGAGGTTAAACCTCTGGAGTCACATGGACTACTTTTATGATGGCTTTACTACCTTTCTGGGGCTTGAACGTGATAGTTGTGTAGATTGTTAACGGAGGGACAGAAAACTCTCAGTTCTCATTAAAAAGATCTTCATTTGTGTTCCAAAGATGAATGGAAGTCTTACATGAGGGTGAGTAATTATAATTAATGACAGAATTTAAAGCCTTGTATGCTATATGTTTTAACAATATGCTATTATATATTATATATTTTTTAATAACTGATAGTGTGAAAGTGAGTTTTTTAGTATTGCCTTCCAGTGTGTGTGAGTTTGTGTGTGTGTAAGACTTTATACTGCTATCTCGAGATCACACGTGCATCTGCATTTGATGCCAGTTTATAATGAGTGCTGTGTGATAAAAATGGAGAGATGTGAGACAAATTTATAATGAGCAGCATGTACAACTATGTGTGTGTGATGCAGAAGTGTTGGACTGCAGCTGAGCTGATTCTTAATTGATTTCATAGGGAACTGGAGCTGGGGGGGTCTTGTAATAGTGTGTGTGCGCGTGTGTGTGTGTGACTGGGGGGGTGGGGGAAACATTTTAATAATTAATAACAGAATCTGCAGATGAAAAACGTGGGACACTTTACATAACGGTGCAGCAGGGTTCTGAGATCCAAGATGGTTTCCTCATGCTTATCCAGAGCGTTTTTTCGAACACTGCTGAGTTCACTTTGTCTCACTTCCACTCAAGCAATTCATCCAGAGTTTCTACCTGCCCTATTTCCAACACATTAAAACGAGCCCCTGACTGCTGATTCATGCTGTTATTGGTTACACCCTGTTGAAGACCAGCATGATCAAATATTTTGAAGGATTAATTAATTAAATGCACATCGCATGGCATCTTCCTTCCTAACACAGAGGCCAATTGAAATCTGATTAACATTTTTACGTGCTACAGCTACAGTTCAATCATCTAGGTATGTTAGTCTAAGAATCTGTTCTTTTCTCTTCTGGAGTCAAAGGGATAGTTCACACTAAAATGAAAATTGTCATAATTTACTTTTTTTTTTAATGTCCCGCTCGCACTTGTCCATATAATGGCAGTGAATAGTGACCAGCATCACACTTTTAAAAAAAGAATGGTTTTCAAGTGTTCTGGGGGTATATTAACATATAAACAAACTGACATTTTATGTATTATTTAAAGGTATAGTTCACCCTAAAATGAAAAAATATATATATATTTTACTCACCCTGCTGTTGTTCTAATGCCTTATGTCCTTCTATCCTTTTCGGACCATTTTCCGAGAAATTTTGAAAATGACGACTAGGATAAAACTTTACAAAAATTATACAACGGTATCACGCAATGATACAGTGAGACATGCGCCATATATTGAAAGTGTTCAGGAGGCATACTATAAGGTTTTGCAAGAAAGAAACCTTGTTATCCAGTCAAAATACTGAGCTTGGCCGTTACTCTGTGTGTGTTTCTGTAAGTGTGTACAGGGCAGGCCATCTTCCGCCACTCACGCTTACTATAACTCGCACTGTTGTCATAGCACCCAGGATAAGCACACACACGTACCATTTTGAGAAATTAGGCTCGACTGAAACAAGCGCGACTCTCACCTCTTCTGTAATGTAAATAATAAGAAATAATACAATTATACTAATAATAAGGTAAACCTCCAGAAAGCAGGTTATGTGACATACAATATATTTACCTCAGAGAAGAAAATACAGAGATTGTATTTTATGTTGCATTTTAATTCATCTTAAGAAACACAACCTGTGTGCAAATGTACATTTATTGTGATGGAAACAAGTTCCACTGGCCTCATTTGTGTGATGATAAAGATATTCAATGGCTTTCTCTTGCTCATGGTCATGGGACACTCAGTGTCCACATTGACTCACTCACATTATAGCCTGCTCTCTGACTTTTCTTAGTCATTGCTTATATCTAGCCCTGGTTTCAGGTTTGTTCCAGAGGGCCATTGCTCAGAGTGGCTCCGCCATATCCAGCTGGTCAGTGAATTACCGCCCCTGATGTACACCAAGATCCTGGCCAAGAAGGTGGGCTGCAGCTACAGCGATACTGCGGATCTGGTGGACTGTCTGCGAAGAAAGAGCTTCAGGAGCTGGTGGATCAGGATATCCAACCTGCCCGTTACCACATCGCATTTGGACCAGTGGTGGACGGAGATGTGGTACCCGATGACCCTGAGATCCTCATGCAGCAGGTGTGATTTTAGACACTGCAAGCTCCCGAGTTTAGAGTGATCCCAGAGTCTAATCATGACACTTAATTAGGAAAGTGAGTACTGTGGGTGACATTTGTGTAATGTCCTCAGGGGGAGTTCCTGAACTACGACATACTGTTGGGGGTGAACCAGGGTGAAGGGCTGAAATTTGTAGATGACAGTGAGGGTGAGGATGGAATTTCAGCTGCTTCTTTTGACTACACCATATCCAACTTTGTGGACAATCTATACGGATACCCAGATGGTGAGTTTCACTGACACAAGCACACACACTTGCACTATAACATAGGTCACTGTTTCCACTGCCAGAGCCGCCATTGAATTAACAGTGCAACAGCAAAATAAATTATACTGTTCACGAAGTTGTATGAATTCAGAATTAAATAGTGATTTTAAAAGTCTGTCTTTATGTACAAACATTATGTAACAAACAAAGAAATATTAAATGTTTATTTGTTTATGCTGGGAGGCCATGTAATTATAGTCGCCTGACTAGTGGCCGATCAGAGTGTGCAATTTCACAAACCTTTTAAGAAAGAAAACTTAAAAGATAAAAAAGAAGAATTAGGGAGAATCAATGAGTTCTGAATAATTTACTGCCATTTTGTGGCATATTAAGTAATCATGTAATCAATAAAAAAGTAACTGTATTCATATGGAGGTTTTTTTTTACATAATTTGTCTAATTCCAAGTCATTTTGGAATATGATTACATAATCCAGATTACATATAATCATTTACTACCCAGCACTGAAAGCTAATTTAACCGGCTCACATTTTAGTTGTATGCTAAACTTGCAAGACCATTTATTGCTTCTGTCATAATTTATAATACATTATTTTTGTCATATTTACATATTCAACAAAAAGTATATTAATGAAATTATTTGTAATCAGGCACTGAATTGGGTACCTATTAGAAGTTATTTCAGTCAAAAGAGTTGCTTTGGGATTCTGCATGATGAAAAAAATCACATCAACGTGCACATCAAATGTGCCATTCAGGACAGTCCCACAGATTTCTGTAGGAAACACTGATATACATGTCTACACATTCTTTTAGCGGTTGTTCAAGGTAATCAGTCTAATTTTACCCCTCACCTTGGGTGCTTCTGTCACATTGTCTCCTATGTTGAGTCAAGGTGCCCTGCTTTGTGTGACAACCAACTCTCTTTCAACATCCAACATCCATCTTTTCTCTCTCTGTTTCTCTGTCCCTTCTTAGGTAAAGACATATTGCGGAGACTATAAAGTTCATGTACACAGATTGGGCTGACCGGGACAACGGTGACATGCGGCGTAAACTCTACTTGCACTTTTCACCGATCACCAGTGGGTGGCGCCAGCAGTGGCCACAGCTAAGCTGCATGCTGATTTCCAGTCCCCCGTTTATTTTTATACCTTCCACCACCACTGCCAGACGGAGGCACGACCCGAGTGGGCAGACGCCGCACATGGTGATGAAATTCCCTATGTGTTCGGTGTTCCCATGGTGGGCGCCACAGATCTATTCCTGCAACTTTTCCAAGAACGATGTCATGCTCAGCGCTGTAGTGATGACGTACTGGACCAACTCAAGACGGGTGAGGGTTCGATCTGTTCAAAAAATATTTATTCAATGAGACCAGAATACAAAAATACCATTTTGTTCGTCTGTCCTTTTATTTTCTTCTGACTTTGTTTCAATGTTTTTTTTTTCCAGTGATCCAAACATTCCAGTACCGCAGGATACCAAGTTCATCCATACTAAGCCTAATCGCTTTGAAGAAGTTATCTGGACCAAGTTCAGCTCTAAAGACAAGCAGTACCTCCACATTGGGTTGAAGCCTCGCATCCGGGACAATTATCGCCAACAAAGTTGCCTTCTGGCTTGAGCTGGTCCCTCACCTCCACACCCTCCACGAGGAGATCATCAGCTCCATAACCACACGACTGCCGCCTGGCGGACCGCACCGGACCGGCTGGAAGGGTACGCCCCAGAGTCCAGCGACACGCTCTACTCGCCACCCTACAGTTTCGACCTACCCACCTGACCCGGACCTCGAAGGTTCCGAACACCTCCTGAACGCCTTCCGCTCCCGAGCAACACGCCGGGACTATTCGGACGGAGCTAAGTGTGACGGTAGCAGTGGGTGCATCGCTGCTCTTCCTCAACGTACTGGCATTTGCTGCATTGTACTACAAACGTGACAAACGGCACGAGCTGCTGCAACGGCGCCATCGCCGCCTCTCGCCCCAACGTGGGGCGGGGCCAGGTGTCGGCATTGTGGGGGCTCCGCCCCATAATGACCTGGCACTGAGCCAGGAGGAGGAGCTAATGTCCTTGCAGATGAAGCAGCAGAGGGTGGAGCTCGACCACGGCACACCCTTCCGGCGTGGTCTCCACGGCGACCTGGAGCCCTGAGACCACCCGTGTGCCCGCCAGACTACACTCTGGCGCGCCACGGCGGGCCCCGAGGACGTGCCACTCATGACGGCTAACACACTTTCCATGATCCCCAGCACCATCACTGGCATGCAGCCCCTCCATGCCTTCAACACTTACCCCCCTGCCCCTGCACCAAGTGCTGGGCACAGCAACAACGCCTGCCCCACCAGCACTCCACCACGCGAGTATAGTAACCCCTCTGAGGGGACCAGGCCCCCCAAACGCATAGGAACACAGACCTCCGGTACTACGAGTGGTGCTCTACACGGATACTGTCCAACCCACCGCTCCTGTCCTTTTTAAGTTCACTCCCAGCACACACTATTTCTCTCGTTCGCTTGTTTTACTCTTCCTGCTTCTCTTGTTCTTGGATTGAGTAGAGGAGAAGGTTTTGGGTGGAGAAACGTCATTTTCTCCACTCAATACAGCAGCTATCCCCTCCCTGTTTTCTTCTTTTTACTCCCGTTCCATTGCCGTCTTTCTCTTTCTTTTCTTTTTCTCCCGACAGTCTTCTGCTCTTC
Organism: Gobiocypris rarus; assembly: GCA_023029165.1. Taxonomy (NCBI): domain Eukaryota; kingdom Metazoa; phylum Chordata; class Actinopteri; order Cypriniformes; family Gobionidae; genus Gobiocypris; species Gobiocypris rarus. The sequence goes on along the minus strand of CM040922.1, from coordinate 84,296 downwards.
TGTAGCTCTTTCTAGTCCCCCCAAAAAAGAACAGTTTTTCCTACTTCGGACTGTTTTATAAATCAAGAAAACATACATGTAAAATATGTATTATTGATAACCTTATAAGGCTATGAATAAAAAAAAAAGATTCTATCTAATTTTTACCAGCATTCTTGTGCCAAGTACTGTGATCATCGTCCAATCAGATGCAGTCTTGTGGACGGACGTGGAGAGAATCGCCTGAACTGGATTTATTCAAGGAATTTGCAGAATTGAGAAAAAAGTGCCAAATTTGTTTTTGTTTTCTTTGGTCTCTTTCTCGTTTTTTATGTTTGTTTTTGCTTTTTGTTTTGCACTGTCACTGTTATTTGCCTATGAGGAGAAATGATGATACAACTACTACAAATATCTATATAAAAAGTAAAGATATAGAATAATTAAATTTATATCTTGATTGCGCTTTGGGAAATTTGCATGATTTATTTTTTACGAGGAAAATGGACATCTTGAAGAGAATTTGTTCCGCATTTGAGATTCAAGTCTCTTCATTATTTGTCTTTTTATTGTTGTTGTCTTTTTCTGCAATAGTCTTCTCTCTCTTCCTCTCTCTGTCTCTTTCTTTTTTTCTTTTTTTCACATCAGCTATATTTTGTGCACTTCATTTGGAGATTCTTTTCCCTCTGTAGATACATGGTCGTATCCGGAAATGAAACTGATTCTTGACGATAATAAAGTGGATAAATAGTTCCCTTCTTTTTTTCATTTATAATTACGGAAGCCGCATTTAACAAAACTCATCTCAGAGAGAAGGACTGATCAAATCCACGATCCTCTCCTCTCCTCTCTTTTTTTTAACTCCCTTTTATCTCTCTCCGCTCGTATAGTCCTCTGTAGTAACCCGCGCATTACGCCACATTGAGTTAAGGAACATTCACTGTCGCTCTTTCTCTCCGTTTCTCCGTAAAGACTCTGCTGAGTTGGACGTCCAGAGCGACGGATCAACACTCGCGCCCGTCCCCCGCACAGCTGGAGTCTCTCCGTCTCTCTCTTTTATCAAGAGCCCAAGAGAGCTCATGACGTGTCCAGAACATTCTTCCCCCTCACTGACACTGACCTTTGAGTGATTATCTCAGTTTGAGCTCACTTGTCATCAGGCGGACATCTTGTTATATGCCCTGTCACAAGTCCCCATAAGACCTTCTCACTTCTCAATGTGTTTTTTCCTAAATCTCTCTTTCAGGGTGCAGAGAACGATCTGGCCGAGAGGAAGCGGGAGACGGGCCGCTTGCATTCGCGTGTGTGCGTGTAAGAGCGTGTGTGTGAGGAACAGGACAGATGTGGCCTCTAAATGAGCTCTGGATACTGACTCTGGAAGCTTCGTACATCAGGTTTGAGCCACGGTGACGGTCAGAAACTAAACGCACTACCGTTACGCAGCCTGAAGAGGCGTACTTCTCTACAGTGGACGAGGCATCGCGCCTCACGCCACTTAAATATACATTTATGATCCATGACGCAAGCAACTGTGCACACCGATCTCATCTCCATCCATTTTTTGTTCTCTCGTTGTCTTGTTTTTGGAGTTTCTCGTCGGTGTGTGGATGAAAAACACACAAGACCACTTTCTGTCATGCCATGACGAAAAACACAAGATGCAAACTGTACATTTTTATAAGTGTAAGAGATGACATGGTCTTTGTAAATATTTTGTTTATTGTTGGGTTCACGGCCAATCGTATCCACTGTAAAAACAGGTGCAAGCTCATCAGCCAATCACATCCCTCCACCTACGATTCTTGTTAGATTTTCATTTGAAGGTTTACAGATATTAAAGCTTCTTTTTGACAAAAGACATTAAATCGTAATGAATGTTGAGGGAAATGGGAATGAAGCGAATACACATTAGTGGATTTATATTGAGTCAAGAATGAGCGCATTTGATGAGAATAATTGCATTTGGAATTCAAATTTGCTGCAAGACCCAACAATGAGGCGGACAAAAGAGTCGCCGGCTGCATCTGATTCCGTTCGTTTGAAAAACCGAGGGTGGAACCGATCGGTCCCTAATCAGAATATTTTGTTAAATGAGAGTTTATATGGAGAAGCTCGTTATATTCCCTCGTACGAGGCCATAGGATGCAAGTCGCTTGAGTCAGCCCCGGCTTTTTTTTCCAGAGGCCTGCTGTTTGAGTCATTCTCCTGGGTGTTCTTCATTACGCTTCAGTGGACTAAATGACACTGTGGGGTGTTTGTTTTCTCTTACCTGGTTGTAAGTTCTTAGAAATGTAATGTTACCCAAACCATTGCAGATTTGTTGGAGTGAGGGTGAGATTTCACAGAGTTCTGGCTTATCTCTTTGTTGTGAATTTGAGCTGCATATATTTCAAAGTAGAGAATTTAAAACAGTTCATATTTTTCTACAAAATAAAGGGAGAGAGATGAATCTACCGGCAACTGACAGACATATAAAGCACACTCTCACCAGACATACATGGTGATACTTTTTGTCTGGGTTGCCTATGTATTATAGAGGATTTAAAGAAAAAAAATGAAGAAAAAATACTGAGAAACACAACTGTTGAGTATTAATGCTTGGTCGCCAAAAAAAAAAAAAGACTTGCACCTGTTGAGTTTCATTTTGTTGAATTTCAGCAACGTAAAAAAAGGCTTGATGAGGGGACTGTATGACCGCAACGGGTCTTAAGAATGAAATTCATATTTCTATTTCCTATACAGGCTACTACACACTGTATGTTGTGTATCTGAACTGGACAACATTAAAAGGTTATTAAACATACAGACAGGCCTGTCTCCTTCTTTGCACGTTGTTGTTCTAAATTGTTTCAAAAAATAATATGAACAATTTTGATTTGCTTATTTTATTTATGCATACTTACAGTTTCATCTAAACTTGTTGTTTTGTCCTCTAGATGGAAGCATACTTCATACCACCGCATGTTTGAGTTCTCATGGCAAACCCTGCTGAACCCTAAACAGACCTTTGGTCCTGCCGTTAAACGTACACATCTCAGAAAGAGGGACATTGCTTACTAAAAACACAAACAAATAGCAGCACATTTCATGGATTTGTATAAAAACGGAACATCCAAAGATAATTAAATAAAAGTGTCTCTTGTGTACTATAGTCCAGGTGGCCGTATACAGCCGGACAAGCTGTTCGCCAAACCGCTAAGAGCCTTTGAGTCTGCGACGAGTCCACCTGTGGGCTCTGATATGTCCGTTTAGCCATGTTCGCCTTGTTGAATAAGTCGAGGTGTCTCTGTCGTTCACTCTGCGCACGATGCATTCTCTTACAATCATGACTGCATTTTAAAGAGCGACACCCGGAAAGTATAAGCTCTTTAAGATTGACGAACGAGTCACAATCAAGCGTTTTTGTGTGTATGCATGACTGCTGTAAACAGTTCCTGAGCTCCTCCGAGCTGGAATCAGCTGTTTTGCCGTTGGCAAGCTGGTGCAGCTGAAAGCAGGAGTCTGACTTTCCCTCGCAGGAAGCTGCTCTGCACCTGCAGAAGTTCTGGGAGAGAGGAGACCTCCTGCATCTGTGAGCTGGCAGGAGCTGAATCATCGGGAAGAACTGTGGACCTGGCCTGCTGCGGAAACAGAACGGACTCATTAGGGGAAATTGATCGGCCCAAAAATGTATAAAATGGATAGATTGCAACTCTAAAATCTGATTAAATCAGCCACTCCTGGTAACGGCTTTGGCTACTAAGCTAGTTGTCTCTCCCATTTCATGTATTGTACTCTAGTGTTATATTTTAAGCATGATTCATTAAATTTTAGCACTGTGGGAATGGTTAACTGATGATGATTGATATATATTGATGCAGCCTTTAATTAATTCTCAGTTACAGACAGCAATGAATCATACTGTATATTGGGGCTGTGGTTTACTATGGTGCGAAAAATCCCATTAGACTGAACTGCAATAAAATAAGCAACGTCTGCACTAGACATACAATTATTCAGGCATAGTATATTGTCTATTCAATTGACATTTTATATATTTATTGCTTTATCTGAATTGCAAAAAAAAAAAGTTTTAAGAAAAACAGTATTTTGTACAGTATTATCATGAGAGCAGTCTTAAAGGTGCACTATATATGATTTTTGCAGTAAAATATCAAAAAAACACCAGGCCATTGTTATATATTTTCTTTATGTTGAGTTCTTACAATGTCCCAAATGTTTCCAACTATTTGTAAATTGTGAGAAAAAAAGTATTTTTACCAATGAACCGGGACGTGTGAGGGAGTCGCCTGTCAATTGCGTCATATCTGCGTTACCCTCGGTTTTATTTTGCAGAAAAGCTTTACTCTTACTGCAGTGTGAACAAGTGTAACAGCATCCGCTGAGCGAACGCACAGAGTAACATCATAACATCATTTTAAACACACTTAAATGTATCTAATATAATAAACAGAGCTGCGTTACCTCATACTCATGACCGGAAAAGCGGAGATTGCGCCGACGACTGTGTCCCGTCATAATAAAAGTCCCGTTGCGCGGGGGAAGCGTGTTTTGTGTAACAATCGCTCCGGCGGCCTTACTCAGCTCCACAACACTCGGTCCTGCTCTGCTTCATACTACAGTAACGTTAATAACCGCATCCATGAACATGATTTCTACCCGAGTCCTGTCCCGATTTTTTTCCACCGGCTGTGAGGTGAAGACCACATGTCCCAAGATTCTGCGCTTGTCGTCATCCAACTATGCCTTTGTTCTGAACAGGCGTCCTCTAGCGGATGGAAAAGTCACATAGTGTACCTTTAAATGAGTTAAATAACATCTTAAATGAACTTAAAGGGATAGTTCACCCAAAAATGAAAATTCTGCCTTCATTGTTTGTAACCAACCAGATTTCAGCAGCCATTGACTTTACTGGAGCATGTGTGTGTGTATATATTTATATATATATATATATATATATATATATATATATATATATATATATATATATATATATATATATATATATATATATATATATATATATAAATATATATATATATATTTAAAATGTCATGCATGCATAGTATTTTCCCCGCCACTATGGTAGTCATGCATGGCTGCCGAGATCTGCTTGGTTACAAAATAGCTTCCAAATATCTTATTTGTGTTCAGCAGAACAAAGAAATGCATACATGTTTGGAACTTGAGGGTGAGTAAATGATGACAGAATTTTCATTTTTGGTTGAACCCCTTTAAAGGTGCAGTGTAAAACATTTTGCCGGCATCTAGTGGTGAGGTTGTGAATTGCAACCGCACACCGCTCACCCCTTCCTTTCGAAGGACATAGAGAAGCTACGGTGGCCGACACAGGAAAAAGATGTCGTCGTTGGAGAGAGCAAAGAGTAGCTAGCGCTCTGTAGAGCAGTTTGTCCGTTTAGGGCTGCTGTAGAAAGATGGCGGCACAAAATAGCGGTTTCACTGTGAGGGGACCCGCGGTGTATGTAGACAGAAATGGCTCATTCTAAGGTAATAAAAACATAACAGTTCACTATATAAGGTCTTTATACACCACTGAAAACATTGTTATGTATATTATTTTGCATTTCTGTCAAAAGATCCTCATAAATACTACACACTGCACCTTTAAAGAGTTGAGAGAAAATGAGATGCGGCATTTTCGGCAGATCTTAAAGTGACAGAAGCCTAATAAACCAGTTGATGAGATGTCTGTCATTAATGTTAATCAAAAAGCAAAGGTAACAGAGAATTTTAGCTTTAATAAGTATTAGTCTATATTTAATTTATTATTTATTTATGCAGTGCAGATCGGTTTACAACTTTATTCATTTTCTGTATTTTCTGCATTTTAGAATGATTCCTGATTAATAATTTTTTCTCATAATTTTTTTTTTTTTTTTTCATTTGCATCTTTCATGACAGAAGTAGGTAAAATATGCAGTTCCCTGGTACGTCAGTATCCAACTATTGCAACATCCTCCATTCACGGACAGCTATTATGACATGCCTGCAATCACACAGACATGCAGCTCCACAGCATTACACTTCACCTCGCAGTCACTGAACTATCACGCTTTGGGGAAACAAAACGCACTTCCCAGAATCATGCCGCCGCTTTGACTGCAGCCAACATGAGAGAGGAATTAAAGGGCAGACCGACTAAACCTGCACGTTTGCACAATTTCCTAGAATGCCAAATTAGTAAAGTGGCTCATGCTGGATGTTAATGCCAGAATTGTCAAGAAGAAACAAGACTTCACTCTGACGGACATCAGCGGTAACTTACTATACCTGTAAATCAAGACTGTGCAGGATGTGACCGAGGCTGTGGATGTTACCGATGTTGTTATCCAGAGTGCTGGCCAGAGGAGTGTTGCTCACTGTTTTTTTCACTGTACTCAGAGCCTGAACCAGCAGAGACAGTCCAGTCTGGACCTCCACGGCCTGTCCCTGAACCTGGACACATAGATTTACAGTCAGTCATTGAGTAATGCTTTCAATGGAATATACTTGCTTTAATAGTCTGTATAATACACCAATACTGGAATATAATAATGCTTTTACACTACTGTATTTTATCATTATAAACATAGACACTATCACTCACGTCTATATGTTCCCAAACAGCAAAGTCAACTCTTGTCAGAGGAACAAAGTAGGATTTCATCACTCCACAGCCTCCTCTGCAACCCCGCTGAGAGAACAAGAGAGATGAAGTGATGTCTCAAAATAACATGATGGGCCCTATTTTAACGATCTGAGCGCATTGTCTGAAGCGCATGGCGTGCACTTAGGCGTGTCCGAATCCACTTTTGCTAGTTTAACGACGGGGAAAAATGGTTGCCGTGCCAGGTGCCTTACCTTTTTGTTGGTCAATGGCTCAGTCGTTTTCAGTTGCCTCAAAATAGCAATGTGCCAACAATGCGCGAACAGATGGGAACGAGTGCATTTGCTATTTAAACAATGTGCCGCTGGACGTGAAAAAGACAACTGCGTCAGACTGAAACTAGCAAAAAACACTTGCCTGGCATCACATTGCGCCGGATGTATAATAGGGCCCTATGTTCTGCGTGAACCACATGAAACCTCACCATGATGACTTCAGAATCTCGAGCTTCTCGAACAAAATGGTCCAGAACCCTCAGGTCACAGATTGGTCGGAGGGACGAGACCTGGTTTCCACCCAGCCACACAAACACTATAAAAACTGACACCAGACCTGAACAGACAAGAGACACTGTTACTACAAATACTTGATGTAAAGCTCCAAATGCATGCAAAGTTCACAACCTGACCAACTAGACTATGAAAAATGTAGACATAATCAAAGCAACTTCACTGTGCCTAATCAGGCATTTAATTCTGGAAGTGGTATTTACATATAGCTAAATAAGCACAGTATTTAATGCCATAGGTATTAAAGTAATGGCAGCGGTGGGATTCGAACCCACGCCTCCAGAGAGACTGGAGCCTAAATCCAGCTGCCGAAGGATAGTCCGACAATTTGGGGCAGATGTTGAAGAATGTTGAACTCTGCAGCCAATCACGTCGAAGCGCTATAACATTTGCAACCAATCAGAAAGCGCCTTTCTTAACATTTTCTTGACATTCTCGACATTTGACCAATCAGAGTTCAAGGAAATGTCACGAGCGCGTTTACGCTTATCACCGCTAGTTGGAGTCAGGAGGCTAGTCAGATGTCAATCAAGTTTCCGAACGGAGCCGAAGGTGTACGAAGTAATGACATAATCCTCAGGGGGTGTGTCAGAGTTCAAAAAAAAGTTCAGTAGACGAGACGAGCATCTCTGGCACGGAGGTCATCATCATTTTACGGAGGTCCGGTCAGCGAATAATAAGTATATTTTATATAAAACATACACAGTGAACAGGTAAGAAACCTAAAGACATATTTGAATATGTTTTGTGTGTTTTTTTGTTTTGTTTAAAGCTATCATTTTATTAAGGGTAGTTTTGACCAAAACTGTTCAACCTAGGGCAAAAATGTCTGGCAAAAAATCCCATAAAGCCATGTCGGACGCTGAATGGATATCACGTCTAAAAAAGTTTGCCAGCACAGGAGTTTGGCCATCAAATGAGGGTAACAGGCCAGCTCCTCGACAGAAAAAGTGGTACGACATGTATCAAAGGGTGAGAGTGTGCTTTTGTGACCTTTTCATGAAATAAACGACTTAAGTGTTTGTTGACTTGCATAATTGAACATTAGAATTGTTTGTTTAGTGGATTTGCATAACAGAACAACATATTAGAGTTCAGTACAAACATGTATCTGATCTCATTCATTACAACAATGCATTGTTACTTATGGTTTACACTAATGTAAACCAGATATCATTATTATTTATATTTTTATATATTAATGTAAATAATGTTGCAGATATTTGAGATTTATGGCATACTATAAAAAATACATTGAAGACTTCTTTGTTATGTGAGGGGATTTGGAGATTGAGAGAGTGGGGGCAGGGATGTTGGGGGATGGCTTGAAGGTGTGAAATGTTCTTCTATTGTTCTTTTAGTGGGAGAAACAAACTCACTCATTCACTCTTTCTCTAATTTTACATTTTGTGTCTCCCCTTCAAAGAACATGAATACAAATAAATATGACATACTTCCTGGAAAATGACAGTAAATCAGTTTGCAATTCCTGTTTATTTAGAAATGCATGTATTGTGTATTACATGTCAAAATGTTTACAGATTGAAAAATGTCCGATGCAATCTCGTGGCCAGACAACCTTACTTGGAGCAGTCCCAAAGTGCATGTGTGGTTTTCACACTCAAAAGGTAACAATGTGATGATGTTGCAAGTATATATATATTATATCTTTTTTTATTTTACTAAGTTACTAAACTTTTCTGATTAAAAAATAATTGTATGTATTTTTGTGGTTGTATTAAACAGGCCACTGCCTCTACTGGACCAGCACCAAGGGTTGTGGAACAACAGTCTGCCGCTACTGGACCAGCACAGGGGGTCACGGAGCAGAGTCAGCCTCAGCCTCAGCCTCGGCTCCAGCCCCAGACTACTCCATCTGTGACATCTAGAATTATACCAAGTTTGTCAAGGGTAATAATATTTTTAAAAAGGAATTTCAATTTTAAGTTTTAAAGTATAAAAGTTAAGTTGAAATGTAATGAAGTACAAAAGTAAAAGCTGAGTTGATGGCTGGTATTAAATATTATTGCACACATCTGTTAATACACAATCTTTTCTAAAATTTTCAAAGCTACGGTAAGAATTGAGACTGAACGGTAATTACCAGGATCATATCGATTACCTTTCTTGTACAATGGAATGATCTTTGCTAATCTTTGCTTTGTGCTCTCTTTCTTCCCTTCTCAAGTGCTTCATGACATCTCTCTTGATCTTTTTCAACTATTAGAGCTACATTTTCTCTCTCTTTCTTTCAGTATCTCACATTCCACTTATGCACAATTAATTATACACTTATTAATTCAGTCATCATGCATCTACTTTGTGGCAATTTAGAGTTTAATCTTAATAACTGTTTATAAATACCTTCTTTTACAAACTACTTTTGATTTTACATAATTTTTAAAAGGTACCTGTTGTATTACAATATACTCACATTCTGGAAATGCCTTCCCACATATTTTCTATTCTAACTGTGCTTATATTTATCTGTATAAGTAGAAGAGAATGGTAATACACACAAACAAATTTACTTGTAAACCATTGTCCAGCTTTTTCTCAGTTTTTCAGCAATCCTACAGCATGAACCACTTTAGGAAACCATTCTACAGAAACCAGCAGTTCCTTTAGTTACACAATAAAATATAGGAACGATAGATATTTTCTCATTAACCAAATATGCCATTATATATTTGTTACAGCACATTTAGTTTTTTCCATTGAAATAGTTTTTCCTTATTTTAGTTTACCAAGCCAAGATTTAGTGGGTCCCACATTGCTGCAGCAAAGCCCAATCTAAGTATGGCTAGGAAACCATCCCAGGTTGTTGACCAGCCCAGCGCAGCAGTGTCCAGTGATCCTATAACAAGCACCACTGTCTCTGTAAGTACTGGCATAATCCACATTGCATTCTATGAAGACACACTCCACTCCTGTTCCCTTTTTTTTCAGGAAATCTCAGTACTATATAACATTTGAATTAAATAGATTTTATACAGTCAAGTCAAGTAACCTTTATTTATATAGTGCTTTTTACAGTGCAGATTGTTTCAAAGCAGCTGCACAGGGTTAAGCAGGAAAATAATGCAAGAGTTTGATTGGGCTGTACAGCCGCTCTGGAGAAAACGGTGATGTCTTCAGCTCATTTCAATTATCATATAGTGACAATGCGGGCAGATCAGAGATATAGTTGAAAATTTAGTGTCCCCAACTGAGCAAGCCAAAAGCCATAGGTGACTACTGTACACTACTTTTCAAAAGTTGGTGGGGTCAGTAATTTTTTTAAAGACATTGATACTTTTATTCAGCAGTTGATGCATTAAATACATTTAAAAATAGATTCAAATAAGCAGCGATTTTAAAATGCAAGAATATTTTCTGGTTATTACTGTTTTCGACTGTATATTAATGTTCAATATACTTTTTTTAAAATACAAAGACTATAGTATTGTATAATTTCATCTTGGATGAGTTAAATGTATCGGACAATTATGTTTGACTGTTTCTCTTGTTATATATATACAACATCTATTATATTTCACTTTGTGTACAGACACAAGACCCTGGAGTTCCAGCCTCTGTCCCCAGAACCACTGCAGATGTGACCAGTCCGGCAGAGTCTTGCAGTATTGTCTCTGTAAGAAATTTCAAATTCTATTGGTCTTTAAAAGTAATTTAATTGGCATGTTAACTGTATCTTAACACAACATTTTGGAACAAATGTATCAATTTTATTCTCTTAATGTAAAGTACGTATTTGAAAACTCATAATGCTAGGGGTTGGCTCCTCAAAGGATCAACTTGATATTAAATTTAAAGAATTATTTATGGATGTTATATAACAAGCAATAACCTTGCTAAACTAAATGTTTTGTCTTTTTCTTTCACAGACTGCTCCTTCTGGGGCATTATTGCAAGCTCCATCTGCAGCTCGACTGCATCGTTTGTGGTCGGAGACCTTGCCACAGGAAGATCACAGGTGGATTGCCAGCAGACTTTTAAAATGGGAACCAAGGGAAACCAGAGCTTCGTGAAAACCTACAGCTCTGGTATTACCCACCACAGCCAGCACTTGCATACAATCAGGCTCCAGCTCCGGACAGATTTTTTTGTCATGCTCTGTTGCTGTGGATGCCATACAAGCTGTGGAGGGTCAAGGTTCTCTGTCCCAATCCTACCTGTGGACAGCATCAGTTGACAGGAGGTGGTCTGCATAAAAGGGCACGGCAGGTTCTGGACATAGATAGGATGTACAACATGGTCACAGAAACCCTCATCTGTTCCAAGTGTAAAGCATCCCATGTGTCTTGGAGTCACACTGTCCTGCAACAGCTGGATCTGGGCCATCGATCTGAGTTTGGGTCATCCTCACACGGAAGTGAGTACACTTTCATTCCACATCCAGCTGATAGCCCATCATCACATTTATTTGAAAATACTTTACAAAACAAATAAAATATATAAATGTGTGGATTTTTCTTTTCCTAAGGTATGCCTGTGATATGAGGGTCATCCGGCTGCTGCGAGAACGTGGCCTTGGCAACAGTCCCACCGGGTCATAAAACAACTGCGCGAGAACCACAGTGAGGAGTGGCTCCAGCGTCTGGCCGGTACACCACACAATGTGTGGATTTCCTCAATGTACCTGGGGTCTTGCCAGTAAAATTTCAGGAACCCCCAGAGCCTACAGTGGTGCCTAGCTGCAAGTGGCTGCTTACAGTGTATAGCCAAGACATCCTGACAAGGCTGGATGAAATCCATGCAAGGATTACATCCACCTATGGCTCTGTCTTGAAGATGGATTCAACTAAAAGGTTAGTGGTGGATTTTTAATTTATGTTGTTGTTGTTTATTATATCACAGCATGGAAATCTATCTTTGGTGTGCAGTTTCATTACATTTACAGCATGCTTCATATCATGTATATTACAGATCACCAAGAAGCTGGCTGGGACGGCAAGGAACGGACTCTGGCTAACCTCTGTGGGCAACGAGTTTGGTCAGGTGCTCATCAGTGTGCTTACAGCCCAGGAAGGAGCAGGACTGGACATTATGGTAGATGGTCTGGTGAAACGTTACCAGAAGGCTGGTGTGGAACCACCTGCTGTGTTGTACGTGGACTGTGGCTGCTGCACTGAGGTGGGTGAGACCAAGCTCCAAGCCAGATTCAGAGGTTGGCCAGATCTCATGATACGCTTGGACATCTGGCATTTTATGCGCAGGATCGCCTTGGGATGTACTACTGATGCCCATCAGCTGTATCCCATCTTTATGTCACGGCTGTCAGCATGCATTTTTGAGTGGGATGCGGCGGATGTTTCTGAGCCATAAAGCAAAGAGAGCAGTTGATATCCCAGGGTTGGCCTGCGCTGACAGATGAAGATGTCAACAAGCATCTTAACAGGGTGGAGCTGGCTCTCCATTGCCGGAGGAGGACTCATGGAGAGGAGACTACCATCCTTCTCCTTGAGCGGCTGCTTACAGAGCTCCTGAGCAGCAACGGCAATGACTCCCTGGGTGTTCCTCTCCTGGACAGAGAAAGGATGGAGCACATCTGGAATGTCCAGAAGAAGCATGTTAAATGCATCCAAGACCCCCCTGGTGTTGTGCTCTATACAGAGACGGGGAGCTTAACAAAGGGAGGCATGCTTCTGAAGACGTACAGATGTGCAAGAGGCTCCACTTCTCTTGAGTCCTTTCATCTACATCTGAACCGTTTCATCCCAGGCATGTATTTGTCACACACAATGTGCATGTGTAAAGAAAGAGCATTAATTGTCTTTGTGTGTTTCTTTAACACCCCCCATATGCTTGTGTCTATTTACAGGGACCAGCGCTAACAGTCTGAATTTTCAGATTTATCTGCTGGAGGGTCTACACCGGTGGAACCAGGACCGGGAGGCTGCTTCCCTGTCATCGGAGCCATCAGCTTTGCGTAGCTACACAGGAGAACTTGTTCACTGTGTAAACACCAACTATGAAAAGCTGTTTGGCAGGAAAGTGGTCCCCACGTTTTGTTCCCCAGCATGTTACACCGGTGAGAGAATTTATGTTAATGAATTTGCAACTTCTGTGTAATCTCAGTCTATATAATTAGATTGAACCCTATAGTCTACTGTATCATATTTTTATGCAAATTATAAACTGAAATGGTCAAAACTTTTATAGAAACATGCCCTCTTTAACCAGTTAGTCCACTGAAGGCAAGGGTTAGGGTTAGTTTGCTGAACCCAAGTGCAGTTTAAAAAAAATATCCAAACCATAAAACAAAGACTTGGCAACACAAGAAACATAGACTTGGCATGGCTAAACATAAAACACACCAACAGCAGGTTACAATGTTACATTTAATACTAGACAAAGACACAGGGCTAAACATGAGGGCTTGTCTAGCCCTCTTGTCTAGCCCTCGTGTCTAGCCCTCTTGTCTAGCCCTCGTGTCTAGCCCTCTTGTCTAGCCCTCGTGTCTAGCCCTCTTGTCTAGCCCTCGTGTCAGCCCTCTTGTCTAGCCCTCGTGTCTAGCCCTCTTATCTAGCCCTCTTGTCTAGCCCTCTTGTCTAGCCCTCGTGTCTAGCCCTCGTGTCTAGCCCTCGTGTCTAGCCCTCTTGTCTAGCCCTCGTGTCTAGCCCTCTTGTCAGCCCTCGTGTCTAGCCCTCGTGTCTAGCCCTCGTGTCTAGCCCTCGTGTCTAGCCCTCTTGTCTAGCCCTCGTGTCTAGCCCTCGTGTCTAGCCCTCTTGTCTAGCCCTCTTGTCTAGCCCTCGTGTCTAGCCCTCTTGTCTAGCCCTCGTGTCTAGCCCTCTTGTCTAGCCCTCTTGTCTAGCCCTCGTGTCTAGCCCTCTTGTCTAGCCCTCGTGTCTAGCCCTCTTGTCTAGCCCTCGTGTCTAGCCCTCTTATCTAGCCCTCTTGTCTAGCCCTCTTGTCTAGCCCTCTTGTCTAGCCCTCGTGTCAGCCCTCTTATCTAGCCCTCTTGTCTGGCCCTCTTGTCTAGCCCTCGTGTCAGCCCTCGTGTCAGCCCTCGTGTCTAGCCCTCTTGTCTAGCCCTCGTGTCAGCCCTCTTGTCTAGCCCTCGTGTCTGGCCCTCGTGTCAGCCCTCTTGTTCAGCCCTCGTGTCAGCCCTCTTGTCTGGCCCTCGTGTCTAGCCCTCGTGTCAGCCCTCGTGTCAGCCCTCGTGTCTAGCCCTCTTGTCTAGCCCTCGTGTCTAGCCCTCTTATCTAGCCCTCTTGTCTAGCCCTCTTGTCTAGCCCTCGTGTCTAGCCCTCGTGTCTAGCCCTCGTGTCTAGCCCTCGTGTCTAGCCCTCGTGTCTAGCCCTCGTGTCTAGCCCTCGTGTCTAGCCCTATTGTCTAGCCCTCTTGTCTAGCCTAAGAAACATGACAGTAAATATGACAAACTTAAAAACAAAACAACAAAACACACTGTGACACCCTCTGCCATCTGATTGATAGTCCTTTTTTTGTTTGTAAGTAAAAGGCCTTTTATTATAATTGTACAAACGTCCAGTTCGTGCCTCACGTGTCTTTCTGCTAGAAAATCAGCACTAATTTTAAGAAAGTAAATGTAAGAATAACTTATATTGTTTGTAATATTTGATGAACATTTACTGGACTAAAGCAACATAGGTTTACTTGATTAGAAAAATCATGTTACATGTAAATATCAAATATGATCAGACTTTTGAAGAACGTTTATTTGTACGTCTCTGTCATCATTGTAGTGAATTGCATTGTTTTGCCATCCACAATTAAAGGTTTTGGGACTCTGAATATTTTTTTTTTCTTTTCTACTATCAGCTCTATATTCTCAAAATATCACACAATATGAGCTACTATAAAAGCCTAATTTATCAAATATCATACACAACATTGTGTTTAATTTCTGCTTGTTTATTGTGTTTGTTTCAGGTGAGCTCATTGGAGTGCAGTATCTGTTCCAGCAGACCGGTCAGTCACTGCAGGACATGAATCCAGACTCTGAGCAGACCGCAGAGCTCATTGAGGACCTCAGTGTGGAGCGAGATGAAGATGAGGGCTTCTGTGACATCAGCGAGGATCACACCATTACAGATCCGGAAGCTGTTCTGTCGCCATCCTCCACACTGACACTGGGTTCTTCCACCCTGGTCACCAGCAGTGCCACGTCTATACTGGGCTCCACATCCCCTTCCTGGTCCCTGACCCCACACATGGCCTCACACAGTCTCCTATATCAGTTGGGGAAACATTTTCTGGGCCCTCAGGGACTGCTGTCTCTCCTTTCCCCTCAGAGGATGATAATGATGATGATGATGATGATGATGATGGAGAGATGGTAAATACCACTCCTTTGTATTTCTTTCAAATCAAGTATAATAATTCAAACCGTGATGAATTAACATCCAGTGCTTTAAATCTAGACTTTCCACACATTCTAAATTTAAAAGTACAGCCTAAAGTCATTATTAAGCAGCAAATATGCCTCAAGTCAGCTTTATTTCTATAGTGCTACTATGCAGATTGTGTCAAAAGAGCTTTATGGTGATAAACAGCAAAATAACAGAAGTATGCATCAAACAGATGTGATGTAATTATTTCATTTTTTGTTTGTGTTTATTAATAGGCTGTTGACTACCAAAGTGTCCCGGGTTATCAACATGTGGACAGGCTGGCAGAATATCTGGTGGAGCTCCGGGTCACACAGCCCTCAGTCTGACCAACCAGGAAGCCAACACCATAATTGCTCTTTGGCAAAAACTGGATGACCGGGACAAGAAAGGGGTGGTGAAAGCAGCTCGACACCAAAAGAGACTGCTGAGTGGACGCTTCAGAGTACCAAAGAGGCCTACTCAAAACCCTGGAGTAGAGTACCATCAGATGTGTGCTCGGTGCAAGCGGCATAGCTGCTCAGTGGCCTGACTGTTGCCGTCTGGTGGAGACCATCTTCATCAGACTTTGCACTGTTCACCCAAGCCCCAAAAGAAAAGGCAAGGGAGCCCTGTCGAGATGGTCTCTGATCCTGCAAGACTATCGCAGGATAAGGCAGCTTGTACTGGGCAACGGCTTGGTGATGGGAGGGACGACAATGCAACTGATGGAGGTTAACCAGAACACCCTGATTCAGTGGTACAACAACAGACAGAAAAAGCAGGAATTGTCTGTGCTGCTTCAGGGAATTCAGTTGCCTCAGCCCTCATTGAAGCTCAGGAGCCTCTCCAGGCTGCCAAACGCCTACGGACTGAGCCTGAACAACCAGGGGAACAGCACCAGTATAAGCTACCAGAGAGCACAGCAGGTCAGGCAAAGCAGAGGCAGACTTCTGTTGGGCGACCCCCTCTCAGACCCAAGGCACCAGTGCAGAGTCAGATGTTGGTTACACCATCAGCACCTGGATCAACACTGCAGATGGTGCCGAATATTATTATACCAGCAGCACCAGGTTTCCAGGGTGTGCCAATATTTCAGGCTGTGCCAATGTTCCAGGGAGTGCAAATGGTCCAGGGAATCCCGATGGTCCAAGGACTCCAGATGGTCCAGGGAATGCCAATGATGCAGCCACTGTTACAGCCTACAGTGGTGCAGGGCACCAGCTTACAGCCTGCTACACCAGTTGCTTATCCAGAAGCCATGCCCAAGAGACCCTACAGGAGAACTGTAGAGGCGAACACTTGTAAAAAATGTGGGCAGTTCAAAACAAGTGCTACAGGACATAGCCAGTACAGGGGCAGGGTGTATTGCCCACAGACTGAGAATGTAACAAAAGAGGTGTGGTTAGAGGAAATTCGGAGAACCATTTCCAAATAATGTATATTTTTTTTTGTATATAGCATTGTATATAGTGTTTCAATAGAGTTCACCTTTGGTAATACTTGTGTTAAATAATATTTAACATTTTATTTAGTTTTTAAACGTTATTTAACATTTAAACTTTTTATTTATTGTTTTTGAAAACCTATTTATTGCTTTTTAAACGTGTTACAATTTAACATTTTAAATGTGTTTTTTTAACATTTTATTTACCTTTTATTTTTGAAAACGTATTTTAACATTTTATTTAATATTCATTACTGTTCTGTTTGCATAATTGTAAAATAAAAACAAATTGGAAAGTGATTGCATTTTTACTTTTTTACTTTCATATAACACTACAACAATATATTTTTAAAAAACATTTGAATATTAAACGATAATGTGTACATTTTCTTATTCTTGTGACAGACACTTTTCAGCATATTGGTTACTAATCAATGTTTTCATTGCAAATAACAGATTTACAAGTGTCTTGTGTGAATGTAACCCCCCAAAATGCTTAATCATATCCCAAATAATACAACTACTAAATAATAATACCATATTTCCATTGGTAATGTTATTTTTTATGAAACAATACCACAAAACACAACAAACTATTTACATATGTATATTTTATTAACACTGGAACAGTATGCATTCAAAAATGTGTTTATTTGATCAAAATATAAATATTATAAAAAGTTGTCTTCAGCTGGAATCGAACTCCGGTCTTGGTGAGCACCTACAATAGAAAACAGTGTAAAGTAAATGCGTGATTTTCTCACACAAAGAAACAGAAAAAGTATCAAAAGACATATCCTTAGAAAGGAATATCTCTGAACATCACATTTCACCCTTTCTTTTCTTCATTTTTCCTCTTTTTCTTCCCCTTCTCCTTTTCTTTTTTCCCTCCTTTCTTCCCTTCTTCCCCGCCTTTGTTGGACTATTGTTCCCCAGCTTTAAATCCAGCTGCCGAAGGATAGTCCGACAATTTGGGGCAGATGTTGAAGAATGTTGAACTCTGCAGCCAATCACGTCGAAGCGCTATAACATTTGCAACCAATCAGAAAGCGCCTTTCTTAACATTTTCTTGACATTCTCGACATTTGACCAATCAGAGTTCAAGGAAATGTCACGAGCGCGTTTACGCTTATCACCGCTAGTTGGAGTCAGGAGGCTAGTCAGATGTCAATCAAGTTTCCGAACGGAGCCGAAGGTGTACGAAGTAATGACATAATCCTCAGGGGGTGTGTCAGAGTTCAAAAAAAGTTCAGTAGACGAGACGAGCATCTCTGGCACGGAGGTCATCATCATTTTACGGAGGTCCGGTCAGCGAATAATAAGTATATTTTATATAAAACATACACAGTGAACAGGTAAGAAACCTAAAGACATATTTGAATATGTTTTGTGTGTTTTTTTGTTTTGTTTAAAGCTATCATTTTATTAAGGGTAGTTTTGACCAAAACTGTTCAACCTAGGGCAAAAATGTCTGGCAAAAAATCCCATAAAGCCATGTCGGACGCTGAATGGATATCACGTCTAAAAAAGTTTGCCAGCACAGGAGTTTGGCCATCAAATGAGGGTAACAGGCCAGCTCCTCGACAGAAAAAGTGGTACGACATGTATCAAAGGGTGAGAGTGTGCTTTTGTGACCTTTTCATGAAATAAACGACTTAAGTGTTTGTTGACTTGCATAATTGAACATTAGAATTGTTTGTTTAGTGGATTTGCATAACAGAACAACATATTAGAGTTCAGTACAAACATGTATCTGATCTCATTCATTACAACAATGCATTGTTACTTATGGTTTACACTAATGTAAACCAGATATCATTATTATTTATATTTTTATATATTAATGTAAATAATGTTGCAGATATTTGAGATTTATGGCATACTATAAAAAATACATTGAAGACTTCTTTGTTATGTGAGGATTTGGAGATTGAGAGAGTGGGGGCAGGGATGTTGGGGGATGGCTTGAAGGTGTGAAATGTTCTTCTATTGTTCTTTTAGTGGGAGAAACAAACTCACTCATTCACTCTTTCTCTAATTTTACATTTTGTGTCTCCCCTTCAAAGAACATGAATACAAATAAATATGACATACTTCCTGGAAAATGACAGTAAATCAGTTTGCAATTCCTGTTTATTTAGAAATGCATGTATTGTGTATTACATGTCAAAATGTTTACAGATTGAAAAATGTCCGATGCAATCTCGTGGCCAGACAACCTTACTTGGAGCAGTCCCAAAGTGCATGTGTGGTTTTCACACTCAAAAGGTAACAATGTGATGATGTTGCAAGTATATATATATTATATCTTTTTTTATTTTACTAAGTTACTAAACTTTTCTGATTAAAAAATAATTGTATGTATTTTTGTGGTTGTATTAAACAGGCCACTGCCTCTACTGGACCAGCACCAAGGGTTGTGGAACAACAGTCTGCCGCTACTGGACCAGCACAGGGGGTCACGGAGCAGAGTCAGCCTCAGCCTCAGCCTCGGCTCCAGCCCCAGACTACTCCATCTGTGACATCTAGAATTATACCAAGTTTGTCAAGGGTAATAATATTTTTAAAAAGGAATTTCAATTTTAAGTTTTAAAGTATAAAAGTTAAGTTGAAATGTAATGAAGTACAAAAAGTAAAAAGCTGAGTTGATGGCTGGTATTAAATATTATTGCACACATCTGTTAATACACAATCTTTTCTAAAATTTTCAAAGCTACGGTAAGAATTGAGACTGAACGGTAATTACCAGGATCATATCGATTACCTTTCTTGTACAATGGAATGATCTTTGCTAATCTTTGCTTTGTGCTCTCTTTCTTCCCTTCTCAAGTGCTTCATGACATCTCTCTTGATCTTTTTCAACTATTAGAGCTACATTTTCTCTCTCTTTCTTTCAGTATCTCACATTCCACTTATGCACAATTAATTATACACTTATTAATTCAGTCATCATGCATCTACTTGTGGCAATTTAGAGTTTAATCTTAATAACTGTTTATAAATACCTTCTTTTACAAACTACTTTTGATTTTACATAATTTTTAAAAGGTACCTGTTGTATTACAATATACTCACATTCTGGAAATGCCTTCCCACATATTTTCTATTCTAACTGTGCTTATATTTATCTGTATAAGTAGAAGAGAATGGTAATACACACAAACAAATTTACTTGTAAACCATTGTCCAGCTTTTTCTCAGTTTTTCAGCAATCCTACAGCATGAACCACTTTAGGGAAACCATTCTACAGAAACCAGCAGTTCCTTTAGTTACACAATAAAATATAGGAACGATAGATATTTTCTCATTAACCAAATATGCCATTATATATTTGTTACAGCACATTTAGTTTTTCCATTGAAATAGTTTTTCCTTATTTTAGTTTACCAAGCCAAGATTTAGTGGGTCCCACATTGCTGCAGCAAAGCCCAATCTAAGTATGGCTAGAAACCATCCCAGGTTGTTGACCAGCCCAGCGCAGCAGTGTCCAGTGATCCTATAACAAGCACCACTGTCTCTGTAAGTACTGGCATAATCCACATTGCATTCTATGAAGACACACTCCACTCCTGTTCCCTTTTTTTTCAGGAAATCTCAGTACTATATAACATTTGAATTAAATAGATTTTATACAGTCAAGTCAAGTAACCTTTATTTATATAGTGCTTTTACAGTGCAGATTGTTTCAAAGCAGCTGCACAGGGTTAAGCAGGAAAATAATGCAAGAGTTTGATTGGGCTGTACAGCCGCTCTGGAGAAAACGGTGATGTCTTCAGCTCATTTCAATTATCATATAGTGACAATGCGGGCAGATCAGAGATATAGTTGAAAATTTAGTGTCCCCAACTGAGCAAGCCAAAAGCCATAGGTGACTACTGTACACTACTTTTCAAAAGTTGGTGGGGTCAGTAATTTTTTTAAAGACATTGATACTTTTATTCAGCAGTTGATGCATTAAATACATTTAAAAATAGATTCAAATAAGCAGCGATTTTAAAATGCAAGAATATTTTCTGGTTATTACTGTTTTCGACTGTATATTAATGTTCAATATACTTTTTTTAAAATACAAAGACTATAGTATTGTATAATTTCATCTTGGATGAGTTAAATGTATCGGACAATTATGTTTGACTGTTTCTCTTGTTATATATATACAACATCTATTATATTTCACTTTGTGTACAGACACAAGACCCTGGAGTTCCAGCCTCTGTCCCCAGAACCACTGCAGATGTGACCAGTCCGGCAGAGTCTTGCAGTATTGTCTCTGTAAGAAATTTCAAATTCTATTGGTCTTTAAAAGTAATTTAATTGGCATGTTAACTGTATCTTAACACAACATTTTGGAACAAATGTATCAATTTTATTCTCTTAATGTAAAGTACGTATTTGAAAACTCATAATGCTAGGGGTTGGCTCCTCAAAGGATCAACTTGATATTAAATTTAAAGAATTATTTATGGATGTTATATAACAAGCAATAACCTTGCTAAACTAAATGTTTTGTCTTTTTCTTTCACAGACTGCTCCTTCTGGGGCATTATTGCAAGCTCCATCTGCAGCTCGACTGCATCGTTTGTCTCGGAGACCTTGCCACAGGAAGATCACAGGTGGATTGCCAGCAGACTTTTAAAATGGGAACCAAGGGGAAACCAGAGCTTCGTGAAAACCTACAGCTCTGGTATTACCCACCACAGCCAGCACTTGCATACAATCAGGCTCCAGCTCCGGACAGATTTTTTTGTCATGCTCTGTTGCTGTGGATGCCATACAAGCTGTGGAGGGTCAAGGTTCTCTGTCCCAATCCTACCTGTGGACAGCATCAGTTGACAGGAGGTGGTCTGCATAAAAGGGCACGGCAGGTTCTGGACATAGATAGGATGTACAACATGGTCACAGAAACCCTCATCTGTTCCAAGTGTAAAGCATCCCATGT
This sequence comes from Gobiocypris rarus, assembly GCA_023029165.1. NCBI lineage: Eukaryota > Metazoa > Chordata > Actinopteri > Cypriniformes > Gobionidae > Gobiocypris > Gobiocypris rarus. Next base: position 62,424 of record CM040922.1, on the reverse strand, counting down.
GTCTTGGAGTCACACTGTCCTGCAACAGCTTGATCTGGGCCATCGATCTGAGTTTGGTCATCCTCACACGGAAGTGAGTACACTTTCATTCCACATCCAGCTGATAGCCCATCATCACATTTATTTGAAAATACTTTACAAAACAAATACTTAAAATATATAAATGTGTGGATTTTTCTTTTCCTAAGGTATGCCTGTGATATGAGGGTCATCCGGCTGCTGCGAGAACGTGGCCTTGGCAACAGTCCCACCCGGGTCATAAAACAACTGCGCGAGAACCACAGTGAGGAGTGGCTCCAGCGTCTGGCCCGGTACACCACACAATGTGTGGATTTCCTCAATGTACCTGGGGTCTTGCCAGTAAAATTTCAGGAACCCCCAGAGCCTACAGTGGTGCCTAGCTGCAAGTGGCTGCTTACAGTGTATAGCCAAGACATCCTGACAAGGCTGGATGAAATCCATGCAAGGATTACATCCACCTATGGCTCTGTCTTGAAGATGGATTCAACTAAAAAGGTTAGTGGTGGATTTTTAATTTATGTTGTTGTTGTTTATTATATCACAGCATGGAAATCTATCTTTGGTGTGCAGTTTCATTACATTTACAGCATGCTTCATATCATGTATATTACAGATCACCAAGAAGCTGGCTGGGACGGCAAGGGGGAACGGGACTCTGGCTAACCTCTGTGGGCAACGAGTTTGGTCAGGTGCTCATCAGTGTGCTTACAGCCCAGGAAGGAGCAGGACTGGACATTATGGTAGATGGTCTGGTGAAACGTTACCAGAAGGCTGGTGTGGAACCACCTGCTGTGTTGTACGTGGACTGTGGCTGCTGCACTGAGGTGGGTGAGACCAAGCTCCAAGCCAGATTCAGAGGTTGGCCAGATCTCATGATACGCTTGGACATCTGGCATTTTATGCGCAGGATCGCCTTGGGATGTACTACTGATGCCCATCAGCTGTATCCCATCTTTATGTCACGGCTGTCAGCATGCATTTTTGAGTGGGATGCGGCGGATGTTTCTGAGCTTCGCAAAGCAAAGAGAGAGCAGTTGATATCCCAGGGTTGGCCTGCGCTGACAGATGAAGATGTCAACAAGCATCTTAACAGGGTGGAGCTGGCTCTCCATTGCCGGAGGAGGACTCATGGAGAGGAGACTACCATCCTTCTCCTTGAGCGGCTGCTGCCAGAGCTCCTGAGCAGCAACGGCAATGACTCCTGGGTGTTCCTCTCCTGGACAGAGAAAGGATGGAGCACATCTGGAATGTCCAGAAGAAGCATGTTAAATGCATCCAAGACCCCCCTGGTGTTGTGCTCTATACAGAGACGGGGAGCTTAACAAAGGAGGCATGCTTCTGAAGACGTACAGATGTGCAAGAGGCTCCACTTCTCTTGAGTCCTTTCATCTACATCTGAACCGTTTCATCCCAGGCATGTATTTGTCACACACAATGTGCATGTGTAAAGAAAGAGCATTAATTGTCTTTGTGTGTTTCTTTAACACCCCATGCTTGTGTCTATTTACAGGGACCAGCGCTAACAGTCTGAATTTTCAGATTTATCTGCTGGAGGGTCTACACCGGTGGAACCAGGACCGGGAGGCTGCTTCCCTGTCATCGGAGCCATCAGCTTTGCGTAGCTACACAGGAGAACTTGTTCACTGTGTAAACACCAACTATGAAAAGCTGTTTGGCAGGAAAGTGGTCCCCACGTTTTGTTCCCCAGCATGTTACACCGGTGAGAGAATTTATGTTAATGAATTTGCAACTTCTGTGTAATCTCAGTCTATATAATTAGATTGAACCCTATAGTCTACTGTATCATATTTTTATGCAAATTATAAACTGAAATGGTCAAAACTTTTATAGAAACATGCCCTCTTTAACCAGTTAGTCCACTGAAGGCAAGGGTTAGGGTTAGTTTGCTGAACCCAAGTGCAGTTTAAAAAAAATATCCAAACCATAAAACAAAGACTTGGCAACACAAGAAACATAGACTTGGCATGGCTAAACATAAAACACACCAACAGCAGGTTACAATGTTACATTTAATACTAGACAAAGACACAGGGCTAAACATGAGGGCTTGTCTAGCCCTCTTGTCTAGCCCTCGTGTCTAGCCCTCTTGTCTAGCCCTCGTGTCTAGCCCTCTTGTCTAGCCCTCGTGTCTAGCCCTCTTGTCTAGCCCTCGTGTCTAGCCCTCTTGTCTAGCCCTCGTGTCTAGCCCTCTTATCTAGCCCTCTTGTCTAGCCCTCTTGTCTAGCCCTCGTGTCTCAGCCCTCTTGTCAGCCCTCGTGTCAGCCCTCTTGTCTAGCCCTCGTGTCTGGCCCTCTTGTCTAGCCCTCGTGTCTAGCCCTCGTGTCTAGCCCTCGTGTCAGCCCTCGTGTCAGCCCTCTTGTCTAGCCCTCGTGTCTAGCCCTCGTGTCTAGCCCTCTTGTCTAGCCCTCTTGTCTAGCCTCCCTCGTCTAGCCCTCTTGTCTAGCCCTCGTGTCAGCCCTCTTGTCTAGCCCTCTTGTCTAGCCCTCGTGTCAGCCCTCTTGTCTAGCCCTCGTGTCTAGCCCTCTTGTCTAGCCCTCGTGTCTAGCCCTCTTATCTAGCCCTCTTGTCTAGCCCTCTTGTCAGCCCTCTTGTCTAGCCTCGTGTCAGCCCTCTTATCTAGCCCTCTTGTCAGCCCTCTTGTCTAGCCCTCGTGTCAGCCCTCGTGTCTAGCCCTCGTGTCAGCCCTCTTGTCTAGCCCTCGTGTCTCAGCCCTCTTGTCTAGCCCTCGTGTCAGCCCTCGTGTCAGCCCTCTTGTCTAGCCCTCGTGTCTAGCCCTCTTGTCAGCCCTCGTGTCTGGCCCTCGTGTCTAGCCCTCGTGTCCCAGCCCTCGTGTCTCAGCCCTCTTGTCAGCCCTCGTGTCTAGCCCTCTTATCTAGCCCTCTTGTCTAGCCCTCTTGTTCAGCCCTCGTGTCAGCCCTCGTGTCTAGCCCTCGTGTCAGCCTCGTGTCTAGCCCTCGTGTCTCAGCCCTCGTGTCTAGCCCCTCGTGGTCTAGCCCTCTTGTCTAGCCTAAGAAACATGACAGTAAATATGACAAACTTAAAAACAAAACAACAAAACACACTGTGACACCCTCTGCCATCTGATTGATAGTCCTTTTTTTGTTTGTAAGTAAAAGGCCTTTTATTATAATTGTACAAACGTCCAGTTCGTGCCTCACGTGTCTTTCTGCTAGAAAATCAGCACTAATTTTAAGAAAGTAAATGTAAGAATAACTTATATTGTTTGTAATATTTGATGAACATTTACTGGACTAAAGCAACATAGGTTTACTTGATTAGAAAAATCATGTTACATGTAAATATCAAATATGATCAGACTTTTGAAGAACGTTTATTTTACGTCTCTGTCATCATTGTAGTGAATTGCATTGTTTTGCCATCCACAATTAAAGGTTTTGGGACTCTGAATATTTTTTTTTTCTTTTCTACTATCAGCTCTATATTCTCAAAATATCACACAATATGAGCTACTATAAAAGCCTAATTTATCAAATATCATACACAACATTGTGTTTAATTTCTGCTTGTTTATTGTGTTTGTTTCAGGTGAGCTCATTGGAGTGCAGTATCTGTTCCAGCAGACCGGTCAGTCACTGCAGGACATGAATCCAGACTCTGAGCAGACCGCAGAGCTCATTGAGGACCTCAGTGTGGAGGAGCGAGATGAAGATGAGGGCTTCTGTGACATCAGCGAGGATCACACCATTACAGATCCGGAAGCTGTTCTGTCGCCATCCTCCACACTGACACTGGGTTCTTCCACCCTGGTCACCAGCAGTGCCACGTCTGTACTGGGCTCCACATCCCCTTCCCTGGTCCCTGACCCCACACATGGCCTCACACAGTCTCCTATATCAGTTGGGGAAACATTTTCTGGGCCCTCAGGGACTGCTGTCTCTCCTTTCCCCTCAGAGGATGATAATGATGATGATGATGATGATGATGATGGAGAGATGGTAAATACCACTCCTTTGTATTTCTTTCAAATCAAGTATAATAATTCAAACCGTGATGAATTAACATCCAGTGCTTTAAATCTAGACTTTCCACACATTCTAAATTTAAAAGTACAGCCTAAAGTCATTATTAAGCAGCAAATATGCCTCAAGTCAGCTTTATTTCTATAGTGCTACTATGCAGATTGTGTCAAAAGAGCTTTATGGTGATAAACAGCAAAATAACAGAAGTATGCATCAAACAGATGTGATGTAATTATTTCATTTTTTGTTTGTGTTTATTAATAGGCTGTTGACTACCAAAGTGTCCCGGGTTATCAACATGTGGACAGGCTGGCAGAATATCTGGTGGAGCTCCGGGGTCACACAGCCCTCAGTCTGACCAACCAGGAAGCCAACACCATAATTGCTCTTTGGCAAAACCTGGATGACCGGGACAAGAAAGGGGTGGTGAAAGCAGCTCGACACCAAAAGAGACTGCTGAGTGGACGCTTCAGAGTACCAAAGAGGCCTACTCAAAACCCTGGAGTAGAGAGTACCATCAGATGTGTGCTCGGTGCAAGCGGCATAGCTGCTCAGTGGCCTGACTGTTGCCGTCTGGTGGAGACCATCTTCATCAGACTTTGCACTGTTCACCCAAGCCCCAAAAGAAAAGGCAAGGAGCCCTGTCGAGATGGTCTCTGATCCTGCAAGACTATCGCAGGATAAGGCAGCTTGTACTGGGCAACGGCTTGGTGATGGGAGGGACGACAATGCAACTGATGGAGGTTAACCAGAACACCCTGATTCAGTGGTACAACAACAGACAGAAAAAGCAGGAATTGTCTGTGCTGCTTCAGGGAATTCAGTTGCCTCAGCCCCTCATTGAAGCTCAGGAGCCTCTCCAGGCTGCCAAACGCCTACGGACTGAGCCTGAACAACCAGGGGAACAGCACCAGTATAAGCTACCAGAGAGCACAGCAGGTCAGGCAAAGCAGAGGCAGACTTCTGTTGGGCGACCCCCTCTCAGACCCAAGGCACCAGTGCAGAGTCAGATGTTGGTTACACCATCAGCACCTGGATCAACACTGCAGATGGTGCCGAATATTATTATACCAGCAGCACCAGGTTTCCAGGGTGTGCCAATATTTCAGGCTGTGCCAATGTTCCAGGGAGTGCAAATGGTCCAGGGAATCCCGATGGTCCAAGGACTCCAGATGGTCCAGGAATGCCAATGATGCAGCCACTGTTACAGCCTACAGTGGTGCAGGGCACCAGCTTACAGCCTGCTACACCAGTTGCTTATCCAGAAGCCATGCCCAAGAGACCCTACAGGAGAACTGTAGAGGCGAACACTTGTAAAAAATGTGGGCAGTTCAAAACAAGTGCTACAGGACATAGCCAGTACAGGGGCAGGGTGTATTGCCCACAGACTGAGAATGTAACAAAAGAGGTGTGGTTAGAGGAAATTCGGAGAACCATTTCCAAATAATGTATATTTTTTTTTGTATATAGCATTGTATATAGTGTTTCAATAGAGTTCACCTTTGGTAATACTTGTGTTAAATAATATTTAACATTTTATTTAGTTTTTAAACGTTATTTAACATTTAAACTTTTTATTTATTGTTTTGAAAACCTATTTATTGCTTTTTAAACGTGTTACAATTTAACATTTTAAATGTGTTTTTTTAACATTTTATTTACCTTTTATTTTTGAAAACGTATTTTAACATTTTATTTAATATTCATTACTGTTCTGTTTGCATAATTGTAAAATAAAAACAAATTGGAAAGTGATTGCATTTTTACTTTTTTACTTTCATATAACACTACAACAATATATTTTTAAAAAACATTTGAATATTAAACGATAATGTGTACATTTTCTTATTCTTGTGACAGACACTTTTCAGCATATTGGTTACTAATCAATGTTTTCATTGCAAATAACAGATTTACAAGTGTCTTGTGTGAATGTAACCCCCCAAAATGCTTAATCATATCCCAAATAATACAACTACTAAATAATAATACCATATTTCCATTGGTAATGTTATTTTTTATGAAACAATACCACAAAACACAACAAACTATTTACATATGTATATTTTATTAACACTGGAACAGTATGCATTCAAAAATGTGTTTATTTGATCAAAATATAAATATTATAAAAAGTTGTCTTCAGCTGGAATCGAACTCCGGTCTTGGTGAGCACCTACAATAGAAAACAGTGTAAAGTAAATGCGTGATTTTCTCACACAAAGAAACAGAAAAAGTATCAAAAGACATATCCTTAGAAAGGAATATCTCTGAACATCACATTTCACCCTTTCTTTTCTTCATTTTTTCCTCTTTTTCTTCCCCTTCTCCTTTTCTTTTTTCCCTCCTTTCTTCCCTTCTTCCCCGCCTTTGTTGGACTATTGTTCCCCAGCTTTAAATCAGCGCCTTAGACCGCTCGGCCACGCTACCAACGGACGGGCCGAACATATAATCATTGTATTAAAGAGGCACATTTCTTTACACATTTTACATAGTTAAGGTCAAATACTACATTCCCCAGGATTCATTGGTGTATCGTAGCACCTCTGACTAGTCTTCGTTTCTTTATCTCCAGGATAAAAGCTTCTGCATGTCCTAGTCATCTCTGTCATCATCATTCTCTGTCTCTGTCACTGTCACTGTTCATACCGGGGTCGCTGCTCTAAGTAGCTTGACGCAGCCACTCTTTAAGCATTGTAGCCGAACGGGGAAGGAAGTACAGCGTAGTGTTGATGGGTTTAATTCACAAGCGATACGAATCTTTAGAATCGGTATATGCCAACCAAAAAGATTCACTCATTGAATCACTTCCTGCAGCGGAGCAGATCGATCGTTGAATGACATCAAAGTACCGCGAGAGCGATATGCTTTCGAATCACTCTCGCGCTACTTTGATGTCATACACCGATCAGTGTGCGCAGTGTCGCTTCAAGTCGAACACACCAAATTACTTTGTGCAATATGAGCGAATTATTGAATTTTCCTCCATTTTTGGGGCTTTTTTAGTATTACTTTTATAAAGCTTTCAAAAAATGTGTTTGTAAATATCATCAGTCATCAGCTGGTTCAGTTCCTTCACTAACACAATACGCCTTGTTCGCTTAATTTCGTTCAAACAGACTCAGTGAACAGACTCATTCATTTGGAAAACAGATCCTAGTTTTGTGGAAACTGTGATACATTTTTTCAGGATTCTTTGTTGAATAGGAAGGTCAAAAGAACAGCATTTTTTTGTGAAATAGAAATCTTTTGTAGCACTATAAATGGCCTTACTGTCACTGTGGATCAATTCAATGCGGATCAAAGCGTCCTTGCTCAATAAAAGTAGGCCTATTCATTTCTCTAATTTAAAATCTTACATAGCTCAAACTTTTGAATGACAATATATCACAAAACATATCTAAATGATAAAATAAAATAGCCTAGTTTTTAGGCCTATATTATAAACTATAAAATATAATACTTGTTAACTAACAAGGGACTAATACTTAAATGCAGCTATTATTGTTTGACCAACATGGCACTACAAACGTGAATATTATTGCAATATAACAATTTTTTGTTGTTGTTTTTGTTTTAATTTAGCTCCACCTTAAGGAAAAATCTTACCTGGAAACGTTTGCATCCGCAAGCTGCATTTTTACGATGCATAATGTTCTTAAATCCGACTTTTATGCTCCTTTATGCACAATCTGCAGACTGTGCACTGTGTTCAGCTCAACACATAGGCCTAGTGCACATGACTCCTACATGACCCTCGTGAGTCCTTGATAGTATTCCAGCGCGTTCTGTCTGCGCTGTTTGCAGTCAGTGTGTTGCTCAATATACTTTCAGTCTACAATCCTGTGACGACAGTGATCTCACGTTTGAGGGCAAACTTGGTAAACTTTCCTAGAAGCATTATATTAGCTGACAGTATAAGTAAATAGGCTACAATTATAAACAAATATATTAAATCATAGGTTTTTTTATGGGGAAAAAACAGCTTAGACGATTATTTAATAGGTTTTTTTATATAGGCCTGTTTATTAAAACAATTATTCAAGAATGTTTCTTTTAACTGGAAGAACGTCAAGATTAGGGTTTATTTTGTTGTTTGACGGCAGCATCATCTAGTGTACAAATACTGAATTACAGCCACCCATGCATCGTTTGGTCACAGCTGTAGAATTAGGTTGCCCTACGCAAGCATGGATTATGGGTCGGGCCCTGTGGTCTTCCTTAGCACTTGTGCCTTCTGAACACCTTATTGCAGCTTGGATGTTGTATATTTGGACCCCATGTTGATTTTAGGCTGAGGGACATGTGTTAAAGTCCCTGGCCTGAGGCATCAGAAGGCATCTGATTTGTCAGTGAGGTTTCCTGATCTGGGATCAGGGGACTTTGATCATTTACATTGGGCCACATGTGCAAAGTCTTCAATAGCAGGAAATGACTCCATAGTATTCCCATCTTGCACAGAAACCAGCAGCTAAGAGAGAAAGAATCATATTTGTATTCCCTTGAGTTTATTCACCATTGCTGGCACTATGAACAGATGCAAAATTACAACTGCCAGTAATAATATTAACCAAAGACAATTTACAGAAAGAAATACAAAGGAGAATATGTGAGAGAGAGAGAGAGAGAGAGAGAGAGAGAGAGAGAGAGAGAGAGAGAGAGAGAGAGAGAGAGAGAGAGAGAGAGAGAGAGTTAAGGCTTATTCTCTTCATTTGCATATCCTTCCTCATTTGTGTCTCTCTGAGATTAGATTACAGTTTTAAGAAATGAAAGGAATATCCTACGAATTTGCTTATCTCCATCATATGGTATTAGTTTGCAGTGGGCAATCATTAAAGACTCGTCCTATGTGACCTGTGAATAATTGTGCACTTTCAGTAAGGGCTGTGATTCCTTACATACCCATTTTTTAAGTGTAGGAAGCTGTTTATGCAACTTCAAAGATGAAATCTAGATTGCTCATATATAGTTATTTAGGCAGCCATGGAATATATACACAGATCAGGCATAACATTACGACCATAACACTGATTATCTCTTCATCATGGCACCTGTTAGGGTGGGATATATTAGATCAACATTCCCATCAACCAATCAAATTTGAAGGACAAGTTTACAGTTTATGTCAAGTTTAGGCTTACCAGGGTTAGGTGCTTCTACATCAGTGTTATTCACCTATCATTTTCCTCTGAATTTTGGGGGATAAGTTATGGGTAGGATTAGGTAGGGATATGGTTAGGACTACATTTTCAAACAGGAATGTTGCTCCAGGATCAACAAAATGTGTCTTACTTGTCAAAATCATGATGACCGTGCCTTGCCACAAAGCATAAATGGTTCAGGAATGCTTTGAGGAGCACAACGAGTTTGAGGTGTTGACTTAGCCTCCAAATTATCCAGATCTCAATCCAATGGAGCATCTGTGAGATGTGCTGAACAAACAAGTGAAATCCATGGAAGCCCCACCTCGCAACTTACAGGACTTAAAGGATCTGCTGCTAACATCTTGGTGCCAGATACCACAGCACACCGGCAGGGGTCTAGTGGAGTCCATGCCTTGATGGGTAAGGGCTGTTTTGACAGCAAAAGGGGATCCAACATAATATTATCATAATGTTATAATGTCATAATGTTATGCCTGATCAGTGTATATCACCATGGAATTGTTTAAGTCATAACAGCAAGATGTGGGCAGATGTTCTTATATGACAATTTCTAGGTTTCAAGGCCCTCTATAAACCACTGTCACTGAAAAACATGTATCTGTATCTTCAAATTCATCTACTCTTCACATTTCCTCATGCCATTATTTTTCATCCTTAGAATGATGACTAAAATTTGGACTGTCTAGAACTGCCAAATACATTTTTCAATCCTATATAAACTGATCAACTGAACAATGATGAAAGAGAGACAGACAATTTCACAGTGTTTTTGAATATCTGATGTAAAGAGATCATAATGAGATTATCATTCTGTTCATAACTCTTTCTCCCTGTTTCTCACAATGTTATATCGATTTGATTCAGTGTCTGTTACTGAAAATTATTCCTGATATAAAATTGTGATCAAGCGGGGGTAATGATTAAACTCGACTAGAATTGTCCTTAGGTTTTTATTGGTTTGTATCAGGAATGTTATACTGAAACAACAAGGATGGAAAATGTGATGTCAGCTTTTCTGTTTTCACACACCTGGTTTATACCATCTGTCCATCCTTAAAAAAACTAACAGAACTTCAGGTGGTGTCAGTGAATTATGTAGCATATGCAAACTGAGGCACTTTGTCACGATTATATAGGACGATTAATGTTAAGATAAAAGCAACAAAATAAGCAGAGAGATCACAGGAGTTGTCAAGAGTTGTGCTGCTTAAGATTTTCTGGAAATCGTGATACTTTTTTTCAGGATTCATTGATGAATCAAATCAACAACATTTATTTAAATATTAATTATTATAAATGTATTTACTGACACGTTTGACCAATGTACTATCTTTACTGATTAAAAATATTAATTTATAAAAAATAAATAAAAATCTTACTGACCCCAAACTTTTGAACGTTAGTGTATAATATTGCGAACCACTAAATGTAACGTTCTGCAGATTGTTACATTTAGTTGTTATTTCATCTCTTTTTTTCTATAAAGAAACACAGAGAAGCTACAGGAAAGAAGAAAGCAAGAAAAACGAAACCACAACCAAAGCTTTAAGTTGAAGGCAGGTCGGGTCAGTTGGTATGATGAAGGTAGGGAGGAAGAGGTGAAGGTGAGATGCAGTTATCATAGAACAGCTGGAAGTTCTTGTCTACGGCCATTCTGTTTGTCAGGTAGTTCTCCAGTTCCAGCACTGAGAGCTCTTGGACTGTGTTTCCCTCCTTTGCGTTCTTGGCGAGGGCCGCTTGGGTCGGGAAGCGGACGCGCACGTTGTGTGGCGCGTTCCGGTCGTAATCGGTGCAGCAGTAGGCAGACCACACATCTTCAGGGATGCCAACACGGTCCTGGTTGTTGCGTCGGATCATGTTTCCGGTAGTGGTAACCCCAGTTACGATATAGGCTGTGCCCCTGCAGAAGTTGTTGAGTCGCACGCGGATGCGCTCTTCGTGTTGGCGCCATGGACCGATGTTGAACTCGCGGATTTCTGGCACGACGTTGGTGAGCGTGTAGGTAGCCGCTCGGTCCTGGGGGTCTGACTGGTGCTGGTCTGGATTCAGGTGGCCTCGCTCGTACAGAACCACGTCGGAGAAGTCATCCAAAACCGCCTGACTGTCCTCAAACTTCATGTGTAAATATCCGGTGGGGAACGGCAACATGTTCCCGTCAAGCTCTGCAAGCTGGGAAGTAGGTCACCACATCATTAATATCATAACAATGAAAGCCATTCCTCACACTCTCAGAAAGAAAAAGGTACAAAAGGTGTCACTGGAATGGCACCCTTTCCCTTAAGGGTGCGTTAATATCCTTAAAGATATTTGTAATGTTGTTTGTATGTAGTGTTTTTAATATGCTTTCAGACAAAATCATTTTCACCTTAAAACTGCAGTGAACCAAAGACAGGCTGCATCTAAAATGGCATATTCCCCTACAGAAGGCTATAGCCTAGTATGTGAAATACATTATGTGACAAAATAATTATGCCTCAATTCTCATTAAAGAGTAAGTAAAACGTTCCCAGATGACCTACTTCTTCCGGCAAGATTCTGAAGTGTGTGTACGATGGACACTTTACTATCCCATGAGGCCAAAGGAGTGAATACTCACTTTGGTAAGTCACATGATAATGACAACATGGTGAATGTATTAGTCCAGATTACATTCATACAGGGGCGTAGCACAAGATCCTAATTTCCCTAAAAGATCCTGATAGGCCCATGTTCCCTAACCTAGTTATATAAAATATATTCCAGACTTTTCAAGGACCCTCTCCCCCCTAGGGGCCCTGGTAATCAGTACTGGTTTTAAACCCCGTTCCGACATCCCTGACTACACATATCTATACTATAGGCTATAGAATGTACTTTTTAAGCGGTAGTGAAGTAAATAAGTATGCGATTTCAGACGCATCCAATGTCTCAAAAAGGTGGTTTGAAATCGCTGGTGTTTCTTACATCACAATCTACCTTTTAACCAATCACGTCAACATGCTGGCAGGCTTTAGCATATCATTAACCTTGCTCTGAAGCAAGGGAGCCGCAAGCAAGGTTATCCTGGTATATTTTTCTGTGAAAAATATGAAAAATCGGGTTCTTCTTGCAATATAGCAGGTGAATTATGTATATGATGATGATATGCACTCACAGACCAGACACTAGTCAGGTGTAATTACAGGATAAACAAATAAGAAAATTTTACCATTTGTGTTTAGTTTTTTTTGTGTTTTTTTTAACTGTTTTCATTTTTAAATTATGTATTTCTTTTAATTAAACATTTTTAAGATTGAATTAGTTATTAGCTTTTCATCATATATGAAACCCCTGCAGTTCTTTCACACAACCCAGTTTGGGAAGCCCTGGCGTATATGTCATTTTTAATGTACTTCATGTTGTTGATAAGAGAATATATTTTCTTTCTCTTTCAGAAGTATCCTGTTCAAATTAATGCGATAAACGAGTTGTCAAAAGTAATTAAAAAGTAATCAAAAAGTGGTCCATTTCATTACCTATTTATATTCTCAAGTTGTATTCAGTAATGGACTACAACTTGTAAGTAATCTACCCAGCACTAGTGATTCATACCTGAGGCTCATACATCCAGGGGTAGTCCACACGGCGATCGCCTTCTGTTTTCTTGAAGGTGTACGCGGAGTAAACTGGGATGCGGTTTTGGGGGTCGTAGAGGGTCACGTATCTGGGTTTGTCAGCGTATCGCTGGCAGATCTTCTTGAGCCTGTCATCTCTGAAGCCGCGCGGTGGGGTGCCCATATACAGAGAGTCCTTGCATCTCTCAACATGGTTGAAGTCTTCAACCACGGTTGCAGTTCCCCAGTGTTCGGAGAGCCACATTGTGATAGCAAGGGTCAGAAGGATGACTGAGGGATGCATTTTAGTCGAAGGAACTTCTCGAAGGTCTTACTCAAGTGTTTCTTTGGTAGAGTGAGCAAGTGAGAGGAGGTTGAAGCTGGTTCCCTTGAATAGCATTGATTAGATAAGCAAAACAGAACTGGTGAGACTTTGCCTAAAAGAGAAGAGCAAAACAGCTTCACACATAGCTTTACATTGAACTAGGATACAACACTGTAACATTTTGATACATTTTTACGTTGCTATTTTAGCTCAAGGAAAATAATTTAACCCTTACGAAAAAGACGTTTATTCAAGCTTTCTAGTATACTTCTTTTAAACTAAAAAATAAGCATATACTTTCAGTCTAATTTTTATATACTTCTCAGAAATATACCTAAAATGGCACATAAGTATACTTGACTGTCTGAAAAATATTTTTGGCCTATACTTGTAATCAATCTTTTGATTGAGATATTGTTATAATTAAGTATTCAAAGTACACTTGGCTTGTAATTGTGTTTAATCTTTTGATTGAGTAGCTATTAAATATATATTTTTAAAACATAGTTTAACATACGTCTTATTAAACTTACATTGTTCGAAAATATTGATTTTAATATATTGATATAAAACAGATATATTTGTGTGGGCTGGTCCACTGGTAGTGAACATAGGAATATTTTACTCTTTCCCCACCATTGACTGAATTGTATCCATGTTTTCACTGTTATACGGTACGGGGCGCTCTTCTAGTAAAGAATCTCCTGATCAAAACACAGGAGAAAAAGAAGCTGAAACAAGTGATAGAAGATCACTGCCTAATGTTACTAAATGACATGTCAACCCCATGAAGAGGAAACAACTGTGAAGCTTAGGAAATGTTTTTAAAATTAGTTAAAGTATAGTTAAAGGTATATTTCAAGTATAAAAAAATGTATATCTACATTTGAACATACTGAAAGTGCAAAAATAATAATAAATAGTAAACTATAAGTGTAATGTTATATTCATTTAAAGAAAACTTACTTAAACTTAAGTATACTTGCAGTTTAAACTAATAAAAGTAGAGTATGCTTGAAAGTGTACTTTCATAAACTAAAACATTTACGACTTGTATTAAATTGTAAACTTCTAGTATACTTATAAGTTCACTTGTAGTACAGATGCAGTGCTAATGAGAATCCTAGTTGGGCACATAAAGTTTACACTTATAGTACACTTAAACGTATACTTTCATAGGCTACTAAAAGTGGGCTCAGATGCTCAGATGCTCAGAGCCCCAGGGAATAAGGCAGCCCCATCTGATTTGGCAGAAACATATTTGGTGAACGCTCCAGTGCGTATTTGTGTTCTGAAGAGCGTCTAAGGCTTCCATTTCCAACGTGTTTTTGCAGTGTTAAGAAATGTAGCCAATCACACACATGTCTGTTGATTTCTTGAATGCAATGGCCAATCAGAGGTGTTTAATGTAGTCAGAATCTACTTGCTGCTCAAAACACTTTTTTTTCAGTGCTGACTTCTGCACACTTGTGAATCCTCTCATTAAACAAAGAATAGACATGATATAAATAAGAGATTCATTGTACAGTATGTAGAAAGCAGTTAGTCAAAAGTAATAGTCATCCTATTTTTTCTCTTTTATTACCCAGTAGCTTTCTTTGGAAGGATTAATCTTTCAAATGATGGATAGACATAATGGTTCAGGCAAATACTGTGCTGGAACTGTATCACATATTCCCAGAATAATGTGTGCAGGTCCTCTGTAGAGCTATTGTCTTTATCGGTGACTTGTATGGCTGTATTATCAAATGTAAATCAGGTTATTCTACAGTCCCCATCGTGAAAGAACAAACAGTCCTCAATAGAGTGTGAAGAAGGTGAAGAAAAAGTAATACAGAGATAATCCTGTCTGTATGGAGTCTGTGTCCTGTGTGAACAAGGGCTTAGGAAGAAATGGGGCTGTTCTATTGTACCTCCTTTTATTTGTTTATCTGATATTTCACAAGCTATCTCATATTCATATCATTGTTTATCTTACATGCACACACAAAAGCAACTTTTGACTTTTAATAGAATCAGTAGACCGTGTACATATTAAATTGATCAAGCAATAGGAGTTTATCAGCTTTATTTGTAGACACAAGTTTTTCATGTTTTTCATATTGGTTATTGACAGACTGCAGGCACTGAGAGAAGATTAAGTGGTCGATTTTTATTTTAGAAGAGTTACAGTATTCAGATAAATTGCCATAAACATGCTTACCAAGTGAGAAAAGATTAGTTGTTGCAGTTTCATAAAGAAGTTAATGGACCTAATAAAACTCCTGAGGTCCCAGATGATTATAGTCATTAAATCTCTCATTTTATCACTATTTTCTGTCCTCGCGTGGATAAATATTCTTAATTTGAAGAAATAAAATATTTCTGAAACTAAAATCTTCATTCGACCAGTCGCGGCTAAAAGAAACGAATACAGATTATACCCTTCAAATGAAACAACAAAGGATCAAATAGTGCTATATCCAATCATATATATAGAATTATATATTATATATCCTTAACATACACAATTAAGTAAAATGCATCTAACACCGTATTCCTCAGGGCCCGATGCTAGTTTTCTACAGTACACTCTTAAAAAATAAAGGTACTTCAATGGTTCCTTGCAACACCAAACTACATTATAGGTTCTTTAAGTTTAGATCAATGTGTTGCTTTTTGGGTTCTATGGAGCACTGTTCAAAAGTTTGGGGTCATTAAGTTTTTTGTTTTCTTTTTATTCAGCAAGGATACATCACATTGATCAAAAATGACAGTAACGACATATTATTAAAGATAATAATAAGAAATGGTTCTTAAGCAGCACATCAGCATATTAGAATGATTTCTGAAGGACACTGAAGACTGGGAGTAATGATGCTGAACATTCAGCTTTGGATGGCAAAGGAATAGCAGGATATTTTCAATTGTATTAATATTTCATGAATTACTGTTTTTACTGAATATTTGATCCAATAAATGCAGCCTTGGTGAACATAATAGACTTCATTCAAAACCAAAATCTTAATTACCCCAAACTTTTGAATGGTATCGTATAGTTGAAAGACATGAAAATGTGTTAATGAGTTAAGGGATCAACAGAATAAACAAGTAAGATGAAGACGCCTAAGTCTGGCCTGTCTTTATTACATTGTTAGGCTCACAATTCTCAAAGAAAATCTGAAACCTTTTGTCCACAAAGGTGGTCCTCTTCAAAAACTCTTCCAGTTCCCGCACAGACATCTCTACGACCTCCGTTCCTCCTTTCTCATTGAGGCCATGGGATGCGAAGGCCGGGAATTTGGATCGTTCATCAAACGGGGCATTGTGATCGTAGTCTACGCAGCAGTATGCCGACCACAGGTAGGTAGGAACAGCCACTCGGTCGATGTTGTATCTACGGATCATCCTACCAGATATGGTGACCCCAGTGACTATGTATGCCGTACCGCGGCAGTAGTTGTTGAGTCGACGGCGGACGATGTGCTCTTGTCGCTTCCAGTGGCCAATGTTGAACTCGCGGACCTGTGGGACCACATTGGTTAGGGTGTATGTGGCTGCCTTGTCATCGGGGTGAGCCTGATGCTCATCGGGGTTCAAATGGCCTCGCTCGAAATCAACAGTGTTCGAGTAGTCTTCCAATATGGCCTGGGTGTCTGAAAAACTATCATGGACATTTGGAGGGAATGGCTGCATCTCACCAGAGGCCGAAATTGTGGAGAGCTGTGTGAGTAGAGAAACAAGTGAATAGCCTATATATGTAGGAAAAAAAAAGTATTTAAATAGTAGGTACGTAAAAATATTTACCATTTGGAAAAATATCTACAACCAGCTTAAGATTGTTTGATCGTAAAGGTGGCACTTTTCATCTGGTCAGGCAAATCAACTTACCCTACTGGTACAAAGTACAGCTTGAACCAGTCTAAGATGGTTGGCTCCTGGTTTTAGCTAAATTGGTCCACTGATTTAGCTGTTCGGCAGTCTGACTACCAGAATACACACAGAGAAAAAAGTTGTACCTTTAGGGGTACAACAGCTTGTCACTGGGGCAGTACCATTAAAAGGACATATTTGTACTTTTTTAACTCCTAAAAAGTGCATACTGTATTAGTACCTTAAAGTACAAATACCTTGAGGTACTACTATGAAACTTTTTGTGGAGAAAAAGGTACAAAGATGCCCTTTTAAGGGTACTTTAAGGGTGACAAATGACATATTTTCTCTCTGTTGTGTATCCAAAGCTCTTCTAAAACCAGCCAACAGACCAGGCTGGGAGACCAGATAAGACTAGAACCACCAGTTTTAGCTGGTTTCTATTATTATTAATATTATTATTATTATTTATTTATTTCAGGAGGGTGTTGAAAAAGAATTGCTCAACCAACAATGTGCCTTATTTATGCCTTAAGCTATTGATTACAGTGATTAAAACCTAAGTTTGACTTTACTAAACTGTTGATTACCTGAGGCTCGTACATCCAAGGAACATCGACCTTCTTGGAGCCGTCGGAGCGTTTGAAAGTGTACGCAGAATACACCGGGATGTGATCCACCACATCGTACAGAGTGACATACCGAGGCTTACCGTTATATAGCTGACAGATCTTTTTAAGTGACCGGTTCTCCAGACCCCGTGGGGCGGTGCCCATATACATAAATTCACGACATTCTTCTGAAAAATCTTTCTGCACTTCTGAGCGCACAGTCACGAGCAGAAAGTGGAGAAACACCTGCAAAACAGTCCGGTGATCCATTACATTAAAAATGAAACACCGCTCTCATTAGATATCTCCTTTGAATAACTCATTACGAAGTGTCCGGGTGTGCTCATTTTCCATACTGCAATGATAGTCAAATAACTGCTCGCCGCTCACCTGACGCTCCACTCATGCAGTTCGCTCCACTCACCATCGGGTGGCGCTGTTTCAAAGATCTTCACCGGTCTGAGATAGCTGGCCTCACATTGCTGTGACGTTGGCTCTGCGTCTGCGGTTCTGCATTATTTATTGGTTATTATTTAAATTACTCCATAACATTGACCCTGTCTAACATTTTCTTAACAAAAAAAAAAAAATTGGAATCTGATTTTAAATTTGTCAGAATGACAATGATACTCCCCGACACCACTTTTCTCTTCTTCATTGTTTTGGTCGTGCTTTGGAAAGATGTTCGTTTGTTTATGTCAAGTAGACTACTATCTTACAAGGTTTTTCAATGAAAATCTGTTTTGTTTTTTAAAGCGGATTTTCTAATGCCTGCTTTATAATAAACCTTATTCTCTTTCTATGTAGGCCTATATTTTATATTCATAAATGTACATTTTCAAATTGTAAACCTATGTTGTAGTATTACAAGAGAAAACATTATTTACTTAAAAGTTCAATCTCACTCAGCAAAAAAAGATCTCAGAACATGTACAATTTGCACTGCCTACATTTTGTTTTTGTTTTTACTTTATTCAATGTCCTTATTCATTTGTTGAATGCCCTTTTTCCATTTTTTCTTCTTCACTTTTTTAGTTGCATCTGCTTCGAGCTATGTTATTGGTTGTTCGTGTTTTCTTAATTATTATGTTCCAATTTTGTTGTGCCATATACTGTAAACTGAATGTTCAAATAAAGCATTTAAAAATGGCTGTTATTATTGAAAGCCACTCGTTATATGGCAGCCGCAGTAAGCCTTTCTAAAATTCCGCAGTTATATATTTTTTAAAGCAACATGGCTTAAATTTAAACTCTATCGTCATATCAAAAAGCATTAAAAACATCCCACATTTTTATAATGTATTTATTTATTCCCCTCTGTAATGTTGTTTGTTTATCCTAATCGTAGTTTTGCTAATAAAAAATAAAGTAATAATACAACAAAATCCATGACCCATATCATGTTAATGATAAAAATATATAAAATAATGTAAAAAAAAAAATATATATATATAATAATAATTTCACATACGCAACCCAGGGATTCCGCAGCACGCTAGCAGTGGATGGCAGTAATGCGCCATTTTAGTTTTCTATCCGCCGTCAATCAAAGAGAAGAAGAAGAACCTCGCGGTTCATTGGGTGAATTTCTTATGTGGTTCATGTTCAACAGCCATTTTTGTAAATCACAAACAACAAGACGACCGAGCGAGACAGAAAAACTCATTGCGACCGTTGCAGATACGGGGAAAATAGATATTCAATTCAACATCGAAACTAACACACGACAAGTGATCAAAACGGAAACATACAAGTTCAAACCATCGGTTACTGCGGAACATACGTGCAAAAGGAGTGAGTTCTTTAAAGAAGATCCAACTCTGGAGAAAACAGTGGCTGGCTAGTTTAGCCTAGCTGGCCAGCAGGCTCGCAGAAAAGGTGCGTGCTAAAACATCTTGAACTTCTCAATGGGTAGCGTGCATTGTGCATTGGTTGGTGAAATCACATTTTAGTGGTAATAACACATCTATGTTATTAGTGCTAATCGCACTGTATAAGATGGTTCAAGGGCTCGGAGTGGAGTAGTGAAGGCCTGCAGCGAGGGCCAGCAAATTTGAAACGGTAACGTTACCGCTGCGTTTCCTGCTCTTGGTCTTCTTAAAACGTCTCAGACTTATTTCGCTGATTATAAACAGATTACTTCTTAACCTTTACTAGAAAGCGTCTCACCCGTGTTTGTTGTATAACAGCGCGGCGAGTGTTTTTTGTCGCGTTGAGCGGGACTGTTGCTTGTGGAGTTATGATTGTAGTTTGAAAAGTTCTCACGGAAGGTTTGTGGATGTTGAGCTATAACTGCGGTTTGTTATTTAGTCCCTTTTTGGCTCATGGAAAATGTTTTTTTTTTTTAATTATTCATCCTATCAGCAAAAGTTGTTGATGTTTTAACAGTTCTCATCTATAATGAAAGTGCTGACTTTTATGTGCATATTTTTACGTCTTGTCTAAATAGTTTTATCACCAAAGGTGTTTAATTTCTGTTGCTATTCTTAAACGTGTGCATGATAAATGTAACGTTACATAATACAGCAATAACTGTCGTATTTGTAGTCTCTACTAAAGTTTCAAATAAGTCATGGTAACAATATTTGTCGGTGGTCACATTTGTGAGCAGTTGGAAAACTCAGTAACGCTGATACACATTCTAGAATTGTAGATTTTATTGTTAAATTGTTTACTGCTTCGAAAATAGCCTGTTATTTTATTGTTTGCAACTAGTGTCTTTTTGAAAAACTGAGCAGTTTTGCTCATTTAGCAGTGACAAATCTGGGATTAAGTGGTTAAAAACAGTAGGTTACATTTCAAATGTAAAAATTTGTTATATTGTACATATAACATTAAAGTTTATAATTGGGTTGCTGCAACTGGTCAATATTTTCTTGCTGTTTAGTTAAAGGGATAGTTCATCCAAAAATAAAAACTATCCCATAATTTACTCTCCCTCAAGGCATCCTATGTGTAAATTACAATCTTCTTTCAGAAATGCAGATGAATACAATCGGAGTAATATAAAAAAATGCCCTGGCTAATCCATGCATTATAATGGCAATTTGAAGATCAAAAAAGTGCATTCACCCATTATAAAAGTAATCCACAGGGGGGGTAATAAAGGCCTTCTGAAGCTAATCAATGTGTTTCTGTAAGAAAAAATATTCACATTAACATAAAGTAAAATATCGAGCTCCCGGCAAACTGCCTTCCGTATTCAACTTACAAAGAAAGTGTAGTGCCTCGCAGTTTAAAGCATTTATGTAGTGCATCACGTCAGTTATGCTTTTTTCGTAAGTTGAAAACGGAAGGCTGTATGGCGGAAGCTAGATATTTTACTTTATAACATAAATATGGATATTTTTGTTACACAAACTCATCGCTTTACTTCAGAATGTAGAAGTAAGAACTATGTAATATACACCTAGGATGGCTTGAGGGTGAGCAAATCATGGGCTAATAATTTACATTTTTGGGCGAACTATCTCTTCAAATAATCCTGTGATAAGGTTTTTTGTTTTGTTTTTTTTATACTAAAACTCAGTTCAGTTGAAATAAAGCTGAAAATATCTGAATGTATTAGATGGGAAAAACTTAAATGAAAATTTAAAAACGTTGAACTGAAAATATTTAAGCTTAAGTTGAAGTACTGACTAAAACTGACACAACTTAAAGGTGAATAGAAGATATTTAAAAAAAAATAAATGCTAATTTAAAATGTAAATAATTACTATAATGGTATTAGTATAAAATATTAAACACTGACAGTGGTGTGATTTTTAAATTAGTTTTTAAATGCAAAAATATTCCATGTTCTCTGTCCATTAACATGAGGCCATAACTTTATGAATAACAATCGCGAAAACTTTATTGAAACTGGTTTTATATGATGTACAACAGTTCACTGCAAGACACTGTAACTTGTCATTGCTTAAACTTTCATGTAAACTACCAAAAAGTTAATTTGATAATTTGAATATAACTATCAGGGTTGTCTTTTTAAGCAAGCATATGTAACGTGCATTGCATGATTTTTGCACTATAAGCAGTCCGTTTTACTGTATTTTTTTTTTCTGCAGGTGTGGAGTTGGGAGCTGAAGGCTTGCCTATGTAAAAAGAATTCTGAAAAAATCTGAATATAAATAAGAGCTCAAGAATTGAGAGGAGAGTTACCCAGCAATAGTTAGTTAAGGCATTGCAAATTGCCCTGAACGTTTTTTTTCCCAACAGCAGTCGCTGTTATTGATGCTGCCACAAGTTCTTAATCATAGTGTGTTTTTCTCTCTGAAGTGTTTTCAATTTGCTGAATCTTTTTTTTAAGATCTGATGTTACTGGCACATTAGGGTGGTGTGCCGTCTTTTGGAGCTCTTATATCTGGCTAGATATTCATCAGCCTTTATCTCCCTAAAACTGGCAGCTATTATAATATTGATACAGAGTTTAGAATTACCAAGTTCACCTCAGCAAACAGAACCACTGTACAGGTTCTGACAGGTTCCACCTCATTCCTGTCCCCCTCCCGTTCATCCTGGTCCTTTACAGTCCTGTTCTTTGGACAAGGTAAGCACTCCCCTACCTATAAAATGCTTATTGTATTGTTTAATATTAATAATTCGATGTGTGTATGCTGATTGATAAATGATACTCAGAACCTCAGTTATGTTTTAATTTTTCACATTTAATAACAGAAACCTTGAGCCCTCTGGACACACAGAATATGACTGCTGAGACACTTAACTTCGGTCCAGAATGGTAATATATGCATATCAGATGGTACAACTTCAAATGAATGTGCTTTTTCTTGCAGTCTCCATTTATGGAAATAAACTCTTACCTAAAGAAACAGTTTCAGATTCTAGCCCTCTAACCAGTAACTCGCCTTTAAACACATTTAATGTGTTGGATAATCAGATTTCCTCTTATTGACATAGTGTGCTGTAAATTTATGAACATTCTAGTGTGGGTGGTTTTTCTTTTTTTCTCCCTGGCTTACTTCCCCTATAAAGTGTCAGCAGGAGGAAACAGATGTTTCCCTTTTCTGTGTAATTTGTGATTTTTTTAAAATTTAGATAATAATAAAATAAATCAATTTCTCCTCTCACTTTCTGCTTTTACACAATATTGAATCCAGAATAATTATTTGTTTAAAGTTAATGGGTGATGAGTCACAACAGTGTCTGCTTTCTTCAGGCTCCGTGCACTATCCAGAGGGGGGAGTGTGACGTCCCTCCCCTTCCCTGCAATGCCAAAGTCCAAGTTGGCCGACTACCGCTATGGCCGCGAGGAGATGTTAGCACTTTATGTCAAAGATAACAAGGTGAGGGACTCGCGCACAGGTTGCCTGTATAACTCAAGATTCTATTCATTGTAGTAGTCAATAAGTGTTTTGCCATTACATACTTAACTTTAGATTTCATTTGTGTGTTAAGATTCCTGAGGACATGCAGGATAAGGAGTTTGCTGCTATCCTGCAGGATGAACCTCAGCAGCCGTTGGCCTTGGTGCCCCTGACTGAGGAGGAGCAGGTGAGTCACTGATGCGTCTTATAATTGTCACAAGGATCTAATTTCATCCATTTATTTTTTTGGATGACATGAGTAATATTGTTCATTGTAAATATGTAATATATTGGTCATATTTTCATTTAATTTCTCTCACCTTTCAGAGAAACTTCTCCATGTCTGTGAACAGTGTGGCTGTGCTTAGGCTGATGGGTAAAGGAGGTGGAGCTGTACCAACAGGTGTAGCTAGAGGGCGTGGAAGCACTCGAGGAGGTCGAGGTGGGTTGTGACCATTGGTGTGAGTTTGTTTAGCTGATGGGGCGAGTGCTCAGAAAAAAAAAATTCTAAGCACTGCCAATTTTTTTTTTTAAATTCTGTGTTGCAAGTGCAGAAATTACATGATTGCTTTATTTTAAAAAATTTTGTACGGACATGATTGTAAAATGAAATAGATTTTGTGTGTGTGTGTCTGTTTGTCTGTGTTTAACTACAGTGAAGATCTTTCTAGCTACATAAGTTAACTTTTTTTTTTTTATAATTACAAAGAAATGTCAAGGTCACATTCCACCTCTTCCCAAGAAATGTATTATATAATATTTTTTTAAAAAAGTATTAAATACTATATAATACATTTCATATGTGTATATATACTTGTATTGTGTATATAAATGTATATTTAATGTAATTTATATTATATCATATTTAAAATGGAATAATATTTAAAAATACTTCTTAATAATATGTTTGTTTTTCGGAAGGGAGAGGCAGAGGAGAGGGCGGATTCTACCAAAGAAGTGTGGATGAAGAGGTCGGGTTTGGCCGAGGACGAGAGATGCACCGTAGCCAGAGCTGGGATGACAGGTGGGTTTTACAGTAATTTGTAAGTGTAATATACAATGCACATATCTATCTGACTATCAAAATGTTTATTAGGGGTGTAACGTTACAAAACTGACGGTTCGGTATGTACCTCGGCTTCAAAGTCGCGGTTCGGGGGTGCAGCAGGGGGGAGAAAACTAAACAGAAAATTGCTTATGTTAAAGGGAAGTTAAATTGCTTATGTTAACATTGCTTATGTTATCTTCAGCGCTGGGAAGATGAATCTGTATTTAAACTCGGTCATTAATGTAGTAGAAATGTGAAATTATTTTAATTTGGTGCCTTCTAGACTGAGAAAACACAGAAAATTTATTTTTGTCTCATGGGGATGAAAGACAACAATTCCCAGAACGCACTGCTTCACTGCCCCACTCTAGGCACGGCTAGTCGGCTACAGGATTACTGGATCACTTGCCTACCACGTTCATTTTAAGAAAATCAGTTCAGTTAGAGACACTACAATTAAAAACTGAACGTGTCTGTTCGATATAATGCGAGTGAGCCGATTGAGCGTCACGGCACAAACGCAGCAGGATCGGATTACAATCATCACATGAGCTGAGGTAATCGCGGGATTCGCGGCTGCATTCACAGCGCGTGATCAGTCTGGCGCGTGTTCAGGTCATGTCTTTGGAAGCTTTACTTTCATAGGAAGTTTAAAAGTTAAAACACTCACTTTGGTCTCCACCACTCCGTTTACATGAATCTCCGCAGCTCCGCGAGCCGAGTGCTGTGAGTGTGATGTTGAAAACATGAGGAAATAGCGCCTCCTGCTGGCTGTAGTCTTTATCCTCTGGCCAAACACTCCTCCGATGACGAAAAATGACGATATTTGCGTCATCGGAAGAATTTTTCCAGAAATAAAATACATAATTCTCTCGTCTCAGGGTCATATGAGGGGGGGAAGTATGATAATTTGAATATACTCCCGGGTTTCTACTGATACAAAGCTTAATGCTAATTGCTGAAGTAACCCTTTAATGCTAATCGCTGAAGTAACCCTTTAACATAAAAAAGCAGTGGTTTACTGAACAAATTGTCTGTCTTTTAAATTAATTAAATTATAATTAAACGTTTCTTACAGGTGGGGTAAGCGATATTTCTTAGTCGTTGCTGAACATTGTTGATGTTTGAAATCAACCCAAACAAACACACCCCTCTCTTCGTGGCTCCGCCTCCAAAGCTCACTCTCCAATCCTAACTGCTGCGCGTCGATCTTAAACCCCGATCTGTGAAATGCAAGGGGGGTGCAATGAACAAGGATGCTAAACAGTAAACACTGCATTCTCTAGCAGTCATCAGCCTGCCTGCACAACTGTCACTAGCTAGCCTCCATTATACATGCAATACAAGAGTGGATGTCGATTTATCGTAGCAGAAGTGCAACAAAATGCTTCACAAAAAAAGATGATGATGATGAGCGAGCGAAGCGACAAGTAAGCACAAAATTAAGATACAGTACACAAAAGTAAATATAAGCAAGAGTTAGTTGCCAACAGCACAGCAGCTCCAGACAAAGAATGACATTAGAAGTCAGTGTTACTCATATATGGAGCAGAAATAATGCAAACTCTGCGTCTGTTTTCAGGCCTTCCCACTTGGCTCTCTGAAGCGCTGGAAAGCTTTTCTAATATTAACGGTCCTAAAGCTCTTTCCTTCACTTTCCAGTGATATTTGAGCTTTCTCTTTGTAATGTCTCTCAGGATCTCACTTGCAGCAGTCTTTCTTCAAATCTTCCTCTTGCTAGTTCTCTCTCCTCCACCGTCATATTGCTGATTGGCTACACATTTGTTAAACATTGCTTACCCAACCTTTTTAAGGATAAAAAAAATCTCTATAAACTATATTGCCCTTACTTGCACATTACAATAATAATTATACTACAGAGCCCAAACTAGCCTAGCCTAAATTCAGTTGCTATTTATCATCTTCATGAGAGATTTATTTAAACATGCATCACATGATCAAGTCATCACCTAACAGGTAAACTCAAATATAATGAATATATAGGCTAATATAGTGTATATGTTTAGTGAAAGTTCATTTCTCTAGTGAACTAACAAGCTGTGGACACTGAATGACTTGCCTGAGGTAAATGCTGTGTGACATTGTTTACGAGCTGTTTTATTGATGTCTTTCTGCTGTCGGAACACAGATTTACACAAGATATGATACGTTTCAGTAAGTTGTACTACATCTTTAAACATGCCTTCATATTTTCATTAGGGCCCAAGCACCAATGGTGTGGGTACCCTATTGGAATTGCTTGGTCTATTCTTCTTCTCTAAAATGAATCGCATTTGAGGGCTTAAACCTGATCTAAAAATCATGAAACTTTGCACACGCGTCTGAAGTGGTGAACATTTTTGTCTGTTATGGGTTTCAGAATTAGGTGTGTCAAAATGGCTCGATAGCACCACCTACAAAATTTACATTAAGCACTGTCCACGCTACGCTTACATACAAGTATGAAATTCAGTACACACATATAACAGCCTAATACCTACAAAAAAGTCACTGTGAGCAAAATCTGAAAATCAACAGGAAGTTAGATATTTTTAATTTTCTCTGCATTTCCAGACCTCATACTTTAACTAACCCCTTCTACAGTTTTAATAGGATCGTCTTCGTAGTTGTGGAGTGTAATCTTTAGGCTTTTGCGATGCAAATTGAAAAGATCTTGAGTTTTCGCTGAAGAGCGTGTCTGACGCCTGACAAAGTCGGATGTTTTGCCATGAAACCGGAAGCTGCTGTCAGGCATACAATGTCTGACCTTCCCCAAACTTCACAGGTTTGATAAGTCTTCCTGGCCTGAAGACATTTACATGTCAATATTCTGTTACAGTCATAGCGCCACCTGCTGGCAAAAGGAAATGGTATGCTTTACACTGTAATGCACTCCCAGAAACACATTTAAATATGCCAGACAAAGTGCCAGAGACAATTTCGATCGCCATGAGAGTACCGTGATTGGTATGTGGTTTTTCAGTTCAAGTTTGAATATCGTTGCACCTCTAATGTTTATAACGTGCATTATAAACCTTAGACTTTGATGTAGAATAACTTTGAGTAAGTGCGAGATGTTCATGTCCTCTTGTGCTGATCATTAATGATATTTGCTGTTTTAGAGGCGGCGCCGTTTTGAGAAGCCTGTGAGGCGTGATGGTGGGCGTGGTGGATTTGAGGACGGCGGAGCAGGAGGAAGGAAGGACTATGCACGCTCAGACAGTGATAACTGGCGTACACTCAGAGAGGAGCAGGAAGAAGAGGAAGGGGCAGAACCTGGAGGAAGCTGGAGGATTGCCGGAGGTCGTCGTGAGGGTACGGTCACTTTATATTTTTCCTTTATTTAAATATTGAAGTAAATATTATTTATTTATTTTTAAAACTTGTCTTCTCTCATCTAGACGGGGTCCTCGTTCAGCAGGTTAGGCGGGATCATGCTAGTGGGGACGGCCGCCGTAGGAAGTTTGACTTTGACTTCCGAGATGGAGAAGGAGGACGAAGAAGGGCTGGAAGTGAGGGAGGAGAGGAAGATCGAGATGGCCTGCCTGAGTGGTGCACTGATGAAGAAGAGGGGGAGATGGGAACCTTTGATTCTTCTGGAGCCTTCATGTGCTTCAAGGTTTGCTTGTGTTTCAGGGTGACACTTGAAAGTGTTCAATTAAATTTAAGATGTATTCTTGCACATGTCTGTTAAATAGATTAAATGAGGTTTGTGTGACCCTTTAGAAAAGCTCCAGAGATGCAATCCCCGAAGACCAGGAACTGGAATTTGAGGCTCTGGAGGAGGAAGACGAGGGTAGTCAGGAGAAGACAGACAGACCTGCTGATAAAGGTAAAAGAATGCATATTTTAGAAGCTCATTTGATTTGATCTAGCATTTAACAGGAAGCTGCTGTTGCCCTCTGTTCTGCATCATCTGACCTGCTCTTACCAAGATTAACATTTAACCAATGGCTTCTTCAATTTTTCATGCTGAAATGTTTTCTCACTTTTTTTTTTTTTTACAGTTTCCTAAATTTGTCTCTTCTTATTTTAGCAGAAGAGTGTGAGCCAACAGCTGTGTGTGATGGAGACAGGAAGTCAACATCTCCTCATGCTGTGCGTGCTCCTCCTTCTCTGCACCCTTTAGAGCAAGAGACTCCCAAACACATAGCCCCTCCTCCCTCCAAACCTGCACCCCAGCCAACTGAAGGTACTTTTTCCTTTCCTTGCATTCACACTCTTTCACTTTTAAGCCTTTTTCCTTTTTGTTTCAATAACTTGCAATGCAGCACACTAAGACTGCTGTTGTTCTTATAGATGCAACTCCAGCACTTGGCACCACACCTCAGACGCAGAGCTCCTCTCCTCCCTCAACCGTTGGTACTGACCTTCCAACAGTAGGGGGAGACACAGAGGAGGAGGATGGCATGAAGCACCTTCAGCAGGTCAGTGTGTGTTTGCTCATTTTTGTTGCTCTTCATTCTTATGATAGAAGCTCAAAGTAAAAAAGATCTGTCTTTTAAAGGAGGCTGAGAAGATGGTGGCGTCTCTGCAAGACACATCCCTTGAAGAGGAATGTTTCACTCAAGCTCTTCAGGAGAGCCACATCAATATGGCACACACTCACACACACCCGAATACCCACACACACTCTCACTCCACCTCACACACTCTCCCACACTCTGCTAGCGCTCTGCCCCTGTCCCACGAATCCGCAATGAAGTGGTTCTACAAAGACCCTCAAGGGGAGATTCAAGGTAATGCTCACTACCACATCATTGATCGTAAGTGGAGGTTTTTTATTTTTTATTAAAGTCGTAAAATAATGAGCCGTCATGGTTGTCTCTCTTTCAGGTCCATTCACTACAGTGGAGATGTGTGAGTGGTTTCAAGCGGGTTATTTCGCCATGAACCTGCTGGTCAAACGTGGCTGTGATGAGGGATTTCAGCCCTTGGGTGAAGTTATCAAGATGTGGGGACGTGTGCCTTTCTCTCCTGGCCCTTCCCCTCCCCCGCTTCTGGTAAGGAACAGTGAATTATTCACACAAGGATCTCATGAACCTTTGTGCCATGTATAATCAATAAGCCGCTCAGGGCTTTGTGTCACAGATTTTACCTTTTTTAACCCTGTAAATCTAACACATGAAATCATTTGAATGAATTTTTAAAATAGAACTGTTTGTTGAACCTTTATTGGACCAACAAAATCTGAAAAAAGGTTTTTTTGAGCTTCCTATTTGATAGATCAGGATTGTATTACTCATTTAGTAAGGTATAGGAGAATATGGATCTAGATAGCTTGTAATGTTAATCAATGAGATCTTTATAACAATATAACAGAATACATATAGATAAATATCATTGCGGGAAGCAAAACAAATAATGCAATGCAATTCAATGATGATTGAGAGAAACGTTTCTCAAAAGCCTGTTGTATCATATTTGATACTCACATTTTAACATGATTTAAAAAAAAGAAAAAAAGCTGGATGGTTGATCAAGTAGACCTAAGCTGCTTCACTGTCTTATTAAATATTATTAACAGTATCGATAAAGATTTCACCACATCAAGACATGTATACCATGACCAAATTAGCATAGATCATTGAATCTGATTAGACCATTAGCATCTCGCTTAAAAATGACCAAAGAGTTTCAATATTTTTCCTATTTAAAACTTTACTAAGATTGACAGAAAATGAAAAGTTGCGATTTTGCCCATGGTACGGCAGCAAAGTTCCTTGATTATTACGTGAGAATGAGAGTATAGATAATAGCCATATCTGCCTAGAAAATCACAACTTTTCATTTTCCTTAGTACGCAATGTAACGAAAGAAGAATCAAGTTTTAAATTGGAAAAATATCAAAACTCTTTGGTCTTTTTGAGCGAATCTAACAGTCTAATCTAATTCAATAATCGGTGCTAAGATGTGCCAGATCCGGAGACCGGCTGAATGGATTCGAAATTGTAAAACTCAACTGTTTAACTCCTGTTCTTAAACCCTTAACCATGGTGAAATCAAGCACAGCCTTAGGTTGCTTATCGCTTTTATAAAATATTCAAGTAGTTGTTGGAGCTATAACCTTGTGGGCAGTGCTCTGACATATCGTGGTACCATTATGGGCAACCCAATTTGATTCCCTTCTCAGGGTTACCAAACCCATATCCCCCTGTCCTTCACCATCATATCCTTACTGTTCTCCACTATCCAAAAAAAAAAAGTTTAAAATATTAAAGCTGGATAGAAAAACAGACTAAAAAGTTTTACTTTTTGTTGCTTTAGGGAACATGGACCAGGAGGTGTTGAAGAAACAATTGGAACAAGCTGCCACTGCAGCCCTGTACCAACAACTTCAGATGAGATTTCAGCACATAAACAGGTATCAACCCCTTGCCATAAATGCATCAGCTGACCAGGTATATACATGTGTTTTGGGTTTGTGATTGTGAGCTATGTGTTTGTCTCAGGTGTGGGGAGACTGGGATGCCTGCGATGAACAGGTCCATGTCAGTGCCAGACACCGGGCCCTTGTGGGACATGCCTACCTCAGTTTCTCAGCAGTCAGGTACCACTAGCTGCATTGATGCTTTGTAAAGGCCACTTTATTTTGTGAATGTCCTATTGTTCATACCATTGGCTTTTCTGTCTTTTTAGGTGGTGAGACCAGTCTGTGGGACTTAACCATGAGTAACTCCACTCAGGGTCCAACTCTTGAACATTTGCAGAAAGTAGGCAACTTATTTAATCTTCAACCTTTTTTCAAAATTGCCATTCAACATATGCTGTAGTAAAGCAGTCAGCCCTGCTAAACTTTACTGGTCTTGTTTTGATCAAGTTTTCAATGATGTCTAAAATTGTGCTTGAATGGTTTAAAAGCATTTGCATGAATAAGACTTGTCATCACATACCCCTGGTTTCACAGACAAGGCTTAAGCTAGTCCCAGACTAAAGTGCATGTTTGAGCTGTATTAATTGAAAGCAACTTGTACTGGCCTTTCTTAATGTTAATGCCATTGCTTTGTCTCAAGATGCACACCAGTAATGTTTTCATTCTAAGGAACATTTATAAAGGCTACTTAAATATCCTAATTGATTTAAGACCTAATCCTAGCTTAATCTAAGCCCTGTCTGTGAAACCAGGCCAAAATGTAATGCTAGCCAAACGCTGATGGAAAAAACAGATTTTGTGTTAATTGCATTAAACTGAAAAATCACAAAAGAATTTTAAATTTGATAGCCCTGATTTGCACTCTTTAAATTACAGTTGTGACTGTTTCTTAACTAACTGACACACATCTCCAGTAGTTTGTTGCTATTCTTGTTTCATATCATCCTTTTATTCTGAGCATTTTCAACTGTGGAAAAAATCTGGCTGCGTGTGTACTATTCTGATGATGACATTTATGTAACGTGCACTGTACGCCACGGGTTGCACAACAACTGATTTCTCCTAGTCGGTTACTTGTCAAAACAATAACATAAACCACAAGTACTCTATTAATTTGGGTAATGTATTCTAAAAATAATAATGTCAAAAAGTTAATTTATTGACAGCCCAATTTTTCCAACAATTACGGCTTAAATGTATTGTAAAAACATAACGGGTTTCATTTTGTATTTTACATAGGCAAAATAACCTGTTGTAAATTGACACAGCATTATAACCTTAACAGCTGCACCTTTGACATGGAACGACATTATTGCATACTTGATGGCTTCTGACAATGCCAACTAGTGGTTGAAGTAGTCGACTACCATATTAGTTTATGCAAATTCTCCTGTATACATATCCCAGCGTTGGCGTGAAAAGCAAGACTGTGACTTCCACCCATTACTTGCTCATCTAGCAGGTCACATTTCATGTTGAATGTGTAAAACTTCACTCATATTGCTCTTTTGTTAATTGAGAGTGCACCGCCCATGTGTTAGATCCAGCAAGAGAGACGTGAAGCTGAACTCAGGGTGAAGCGTGAAGAAGAGGAGAGGAAACGGAGGGAGGAAAAGCGGCAGCAGGAGGAACAGAAAAGGAGAGATGAGGAGGAGCTATATAGAGCGAAAACAGGTGAGCGTCCTCTCACATGCTGGTCCACGACTGTTGCACTATGAAATGTTTAAGATGTCTAACACGTTTGTATGTTTGTGTTTTACAGCAGTGCAGCAGCAGGAGTTGATCATGAAGTTTCTGCAGCAGAGCCAGCAGCAGAGCGTGTCGGGCGCAGGGTGGAGTGGAAGCCAGGCAGGATCGCTCTCTCTGGGCAAAGGTACCGGAAAGAGCATGGGACTCCTGGAGATGGAGGCAGAGAGACTTCTCAAACAGCAGCAGCAGAGAGCACAGCAGCAAAGGGTAAAAACATTGCATGAGCAGTGGAAATCTGTTTAAAACTGCATATAAATGGCTGGTAAATAGTATGGGGTGTTTAGTTTTTTCTTAAGTGCTCCTGAAGGATGAAATTAGTGCATTCTGAGCATTTTCTTTTGGGAATGTCTTACTTATATTAGTTCTTCTACTTTAACTCTTCATGCTTGTTTTCTATCAGCATGGAGGTTTGACAATGGGCCAGTGGAACGATGGGCCAGCTGGGATGTGGTCAGGAGCTAGTATGGAAGGAAAGCTCGGAGGTGGAAACCCTGCTATGGGTATGTGGGACGAGGCTATGAAGAACCAGTCCAGCCATCGCAACATTGGCCTGAAGAACAGCCGCAGCAGTCCCTCTCTCAGGTACACAAATTTGCACTCACAACTTACCTCTCCATTTTAACCTGTTTTTACATGCAGTGTTAACCCTAAATGTGTCTGTGTTCTCAGTGATCAGTACATGCTGAATCGGCGTAAGCGTACTGATGACGAGGAGAGGCTTCTGAAGCTTCTTCAGGGGATGAAACCTCAGGATGGTTTCACCACTTGGTGTGAACAGATGCTCCATGCTCTCAACAGTTCTGCAAATAACTCCTCTTCACTCGATGGTAAGTCACATTTGTTGTTTGCTTCTCTTTCTGCTCTACTCCAAGAGGAACTGAAATTAGCATTCTTATGCTTATTTCTTTCTGTAGTGCCCACTATTGTGGCATATCTGAAGGAGGTGGAGTCTCCATATGAAGTACATGACTTTATCCGCATTTATCTGGGCGATACCATTGAAGCCAAAGAGTTTGCCAAGCAGTTCCTGGAGCGCCGTGCCAAACAGAAAGCAAACCACCAGAGACAACAGCAGCAGGTTTCTGAATGTCAATTATTCGTTTGTGTCTCTCGTTGTTGAAATCATGCATGCAATGGTCTTAAAAGGCTAGTTCACCCAAAAAGTTTAATTAGACCATGATTTACTCACCCTCAAGTCATCTTAGTTATATATGACATTCTTCTTTCAGACAAATACAATCAGAGTTATATAAAAAAATGTCCTGGCTCTTCCAAGCTTTATAATAGCAGTGAATGGCTGATTCTGTTTTGAAGTCCATAAAAGTGCATCTATCCATCATAAAAGAGCTCCACACAGCTCCCTGAAGTGATGCGTTTGTGTAAGAAAAATATCCATATTTAAAACTTTATAAACTACAATAACTAGCTTCCAACAGATGGCCATACGAATCGATTTACGACGAAACAGTAACCCCTGACCTGACGCATGATGTATTGACAAACGCAGAAGCACAGAGAATAGAGCGAAACAAAACACAGGTCAAGAATTAGAAGTCTAAAACGAGAATTTTAAAGAGAAATGCCGGAGGATTCCGATATAAGAGAAGAGGGGCTTGAGTTTGTTGCCCAGCCCTATCAGCGAGAGGCTTCAAAGCTTGCGATACTCTTACAATCCTGCGTCATATATCACGTCAGGGGTTACTCATTTGCCTTAAGTTGACCGGCCATCTGCCAGAAGCTAGTTATTAGTTTTTAAAGTTTTGAATATGGATATTTTTTTTACACACATTGATTCGTTTCAGAAGGCCTTTATTAACCCCCCGGAGCCATGTGGAACACTCTTTATGGATAGATGCCTGATAAATCAGAATTAACAGGAAATCGTGACACAGGCTGGCTTTTTTTTTAAATAAAAAATGTTATGCAGTTTGTCAGTGCATTACTGCTCCGTGATCAGTAGTAAAAGCTGCTCCATCTGAAATCACTGTGAATTTGAGTCGCTTTTAACGTTCATTTGAAAAAACAACACACGTCAAACATCTTTCCAAACATGAGAAGCATTTAGTCAATCAAAACGTTTCAATCTTCTGTTTATTCAGCTCGACGATAGTATGATGTTTATTGGGATTTCCTGGAATGACGTGCGCAACTGTACTTCTGCGGCACATATTTGGAGTACCTTGCGTGAGAGCTGATCACAGCCGTGCTTCACTGTAAAGCTGTGCTTTAAATAATCGCAGCCATTGCAAAATTGCACGCAGTTTAATTGCAATTTATCGTGCAGCCCTTATAGATGCACTTTATGGACTTTATCAGCCAACAAATCAGCCACTTCCATTACAAAGCATATAACTCTGATTGTATTCGTCTGAAAGAAGAAAGTCATATACACATAGGATGACTTGAGGGTAAGTACATCATGGGCCAATTTTTGGGTGAACTGTCCCTTTAATGTACTAAATCTTTCCACAGCTGTCCAAGGAAGTCTCTGGATTGAACATGAACTTCCCCCTGCAGGTAGAAATGCCATAAAATAATCTTAAAAATAAAGATATCAGTAATTATTTTCATACATCTGGATGTGTCACTTGCCCTTTTGTGTCCATTGTTGTATTTTAAAGTCTCCTGGTTTTTCTCCTCAGTCAATGTTCCAGGCAGCTCACATGAGTAAGGGCAGCAGTGTGTATGACACTCAGGAGGAAAACGAAGAAAAAGCCTAGCATGATGCTCCACTCTGACCCCAGTATCCTCGGTTAGTGTGCACGCTTGCATAAACACTCACGCACCCCTGCTAGGTTACATTCAGCTTTACCCATCAGCATGCATACATTACCCAGAATAACCCTTGGAACTACTGTTGTTTTAATCTGCGCTCTGGCTCCTAGTCAAATTCTTGCTGTCTGGGTCATAGTGAGATCTTCATCTAGAGAGGAGGATCTGTTTACTGATATGCTTATTGAAAAGTGTTTTCTAACCTGCTTCAAGGGGAAAAAAGTTCAAGGAATGTTTATGAATTAGTCATTAGTATATTCCCAGATGGGAAATTTCATGTAGAAAGTGAGCCCTCTGACCTCTCAACCTCTGTTCTCCTGTTTCCCACCTCCAAGGCTACTCATTCCTGGGGAATGGTGAGCTGGAGCAGGTGGAGGATTACTGACCCAACCCGTCTACTTGAGTTTACCTGAGGCCTTAAACCTGGAGCAAATCAGCAGAGGAATGTGCACTGCTCAGTGAGGGAAGGGGTGGGGCAATATTTGTCCTTGCCCCTCTCTTTCTCTTTCTCCCTCCTTCTCTCACTCTGCACTGTGAGAGGAGCAGAAGGAGGTTGTTGGGAGGTTCGGTGTGAAGAGGAGTTACTCTTCCGCCTCCCTTCAGTAAAGCACCTTACCTAAACCATTGCACTTTAATGTTTTCATATTTGAAATGGAGTTTTGTCCTTTTTTTTACAATGCAAAATGTGTGAATATATTGTTGCATATATTATGTGTAGAATATTTGTATGAGTATACATACGAGAGGTAGGAATGGAGTGGTTTCGCCCGTGTCGAACACGGTTGAGAAACGTTCTTAGGGAGATTCGAGTTGAGCATCTCTCCTAACAGACAAACACTGTTGTATTTTTATGTTCATGGTAAAGCTATAAAAATATGAATTTGAAAACTTGAAGATTTGCACTTGTTTAACGAAAAAGAAAAAGAAAAAAAAATTAGGATAGTTATGAGGATTTTTGCGAGTGTGGGTGTGTGTGAGCATATTTGAGATGAAGTCTGCACAATTTTATTGCTTACCAACCTGTATAAAACAAATGCCATGCTTTTATTTTGTTCAACACAATTTTTGTACTTCATTGAGCATGTGTGCTGAATTGTGTGTGTGTGTAAATGGACAGAAGAAGTTTGTGCTTTTTTTCTACATAGGCTCTTAAAGAGGCGGATAGGATAGTCAAGCATTGCGTTTTTACCCTCCAGTGTTTCAAAGCATGACTGAGGTGCTGTTTGGCCCGTTTGGCTCTGTTCTAAGAGGGCAACTGCGGTCTCTGGGTTTGTTTTGTGTATAAATGTAAGCTCCTGTTGTCTGTCCACAAACTATACTTACATTACATCTCTTCCCCTATCACTCATTCTCTGTCCACGATGTGAACTATTGCCTTCTGTCCAGAAAGTGTGTTTGTGTGCGTACGCGTGTGGATTCTGTTGTTTAGGGCGCTGTGATCCTGTATGTCAGTTATTACTTTTTCGTTGCTGTTGAAAAAGAATGATTGAATTATTTTTTTACTGTTCTATACAAAGTATTCAAACTTTATCAGTTGGAGCACTTTCTAGGCTGCTACCTTGTATTTTTTGAAAAATGTTTTTATTTGTTAGGGTTTTTTTTATTTGCCTCATGAGGATGTTGTATTATGAATGAATGTATTCCAAAACAAACGATGTATACCAGTGCATCTGACAAAAAGGCTTGAGTGTCTCGGAGTAAAATGGGACACGCCTCACCATTCGGAATATGCCTATTATCTGAGGTCAGATTCTGGGAAGCGCATGGCTTGTTCTGAGCTTACGGTCTCCGGCTGGTGCTCTTCCAGAACTCTCACATCACCCGGAGATTGAGTTTGTCTCCTGACATCTTGATGGAACCATTGTCTTTCCATCTCGTTACTTGCGCTCTTGATACAGGGCCATTGAGAGCCAAGGATTCGCAATGTGTAGCAGTAATTTTTTTGTTTCTTTGAAAGACAAAATCTATCCCCCACTCTCCCCCAATACATGGGTTTTGGGATCGAAATATGTGATGTTTTGCATCAAATGTGTATTCACCTGAATAGGAAGAGACTGAGGATCAGAACAGAAGAGATTATGGTACTTGATCTGTAGAAAAGAAGATTCCGGCTTTAAATGTATTTCACACTCTGTTCTGACTGGATTATATTTTTGTAAAAAAAAAAAAGACAAAGACGAAAAACAAGTAACTCAAATGCCATCCTGGAGTATGGAAAGGAGTGGCAACCAGCTGCATTTAGTGCTACACCCAGAGAGACAGAGGGAATATGTGCGGATCCATTTCATCCACACAAAAAGGATGGAGTTTTCTGCATCCTAGAGCTGCAATCCCCACTGCTCTCTGAAACACTATCAAATGAAGGAAATTCCTACAGAATTTGCAAATAAGTGTTCAGTTTGAATGTTCGATTTAAAAAAAACCTTTATGCCTTTTTGAGAAGATTACTGTGCGGAGAAAACGCAGATTCTCACGTCTATCAATCATTTCTTCAAAAACTCCTTTCCCTGCTGTGGATTGAGGAGTCTAGATGTGATGAATATTTGGAGAGGAGGAGACGGACTGAAGTATACTCTCCTCATTTCTTCACTTGAACTAAATCTCAAGGACATAGTCTTGTCATGATTGTCTGTTAATACAATGAGAAATTGAGACTATTACAGCAGTTGTTGACAGATCGGAGTTAATGGATGCAAGTTGAAACAACTGAACTGCAGCGAAGCAGGTAAGAAGCATCAGCCCAAGATTGATAACTATTTTACTCTTGTGCTTTTGATTTAATCCTGTTTTTCTTTTCTTAAAGGATGGACGTATTTCCTGGCTTGGGCCATCACACGCACCAGTACACATCTTCTGATGTCGTTGAACTGGATTAAGCAAGAGACCACCACTCTTCTTCTTTCACTTCCTCTCTTTCGTCCATCCAAAGAATGGGACCCACAGACAGACTTGATGTGTACATGTGTGAGGAGAGACTTTGTGTGTGTGTGTGTGTCTGTAGAAAGACATTCAAACATTTTTCCGTCTTGCTCCCGGGTGAGATGTGGACTGGATACCCTGTAAATAATGTACATTTTTGGTCCCGGTTTGAGTTCTGTCCATCATTTTGGGTGTTTCACATGCCTTAATTGTACAAAATAGAACTGCCCTGGTTGACATTAATGTAACACTTAATAGGAAAAACAGCACAGGCTATCTACACCACTCAGTCATCTAAAGGAATATGAGCCTGGCTGAGGATGTTTCTACATTGACTTCACTCATCATACCAGGCTGTGGGATATTTCCACAGTGTTTTCTATGTATTGTTGGTATGTTAATGTTCAAGTGATTAAATGCAACTATAGACATGTACAGATAAAGGTTGATGATGAACTTTGGTACATGGTGAAATCTAAAAAAGAAGGAATTGTAAAAGTTAAAAAAGAGGTAGTTTGCCTTCCTGTATCAGTTCAGCATTGAACATTTGAGTTTTAAATTAGGTGGGTATGTACAGAACATGGGGGTTAGTTTTTCTTTGAGAAGATCAAAATATGTTAAACAGAAAATAAAGTTTTTAAATGTTGAATTGGTTTTCTGTCATTATTTTGCCATTACTATAGGTTTAGACCAGGGATTCTCAACTCAAGAGCCTCATTCCTGCAGAGTTTAGCATCAACTCTAACACTCCTGAACAAGCTAGTAACCAAGGGATGAATCCAAAATGCCCCCCCTAAACCCTCGATCACTATTACAGTATCCACTAAAACAGTTCACTTGAAGGAGTGAATGAAAACGAGCAAGGGAATTCGGAAAGCTGTTGAATGTATATTGGCTGTTATTGCAGTGCAGTGTGGGCTAGAATGAGTGCACTTGATTATGTCTACTATGGTTTCGGACACCACTTACTGTCTGTCACCTCAAATAATGCCCTATTTGAGGGTGGAGGGGGTGGTTTAGGAAAGACCAGGTATGCAGGCTTTCTAGAAAGTTACAGGCAGGTGTGTTTGATCATGTTTGGAGCTAAACTCTGAAGGAAAGTGGACCTCCAGCCCCAGAGTTGAGAACCCTTGCTTTAGACCAGTGGTAGGAACGTTGATCCTGGAGAGCCACTGCCCTGCAGAGTTCAGCTCCAACCCTGTAAATAAAACATTCATCTGCCTGTAACTTTAGTAATCCTGAAGAGCTTGATTACCTTCAGGTGTGTTTGATTAGGGTTGGAGCTAAACTCTGCAGGGGAGTGGCTCTCCAGGATTAACATCCCCTACCGCTTGTTTAAACCATGGGTTTTCAAACTGGGGTCCTCAGAAGGTTTCAGAGGATAAAAAGACAAAGCAAAAATGAATTAAGTCTACCGAATATTCTGACGGTTTCATTTCTAAATGTTTCTCTTCCTTCTTGTTGTATACATTCCAGAATTGTATATGTTTGCT
The DNA here is from genome assembly GCA_023029165.1 of Gobiocypris rarus. Classification (NCBI taxonomy): domain Eukaryota; kingdom Metazoa; phylum Chordata; class Actinopteri; order Cypriniformes; family Gobionidae; genus Gobiocypris; species Gobiocypris rarus. The sequence goes on along the minus strand of CM040922.1, from coordinate 23,199 downwards.
TTGTATCTATTGAGTTTTTCTCACTATCGTGAGCAATAAAGGTAACTTGCTCACTGGGGTTATAAGGCAGTTTTCTTAACACAGTATGTAAGCTGCTTGCATACATTTATTGTGAAAGTTGCTTATACAAAGAATTTTTACTTGAAAATGTTCTTCTGGTTTATACATCCAACATTAATAGCCAATTTAAGTTGGGGAAACAATGTTGTATTTATAATGTCACACTTTATCTAACAGTTTACTTTTTTGTACATAAAAATAGATGGATTTTAAGAAGGGGGTCCCTCATAAAGGTTCATCATATTTGGGGGTCCTTGAAAGTTTGAAAACCCCTGGTTTAGACCATAGTTTTGTGTAAATGTAGTCATAACTCCTGCTTTGCAGCTGTTCTCCACTATGAGGCAGTATTATCATACTTCTGCTTCAGAACCTCACATTTAGTATATCATAAATTGCATTGCAGTGATGGTTATGAGTTTCAAACGTTTAATTTCATTAAGGTAAGTGAAAATGCAAATGTTATTTTATTTTTTTTTAGCTTTAGGAACAAATTCTAGGTTATTCTGAATCTTTACACAGCATGAACCTTATTCCACCATTTGATTCCCCAAACAAATTACCCTTTGGTACTGTTTAGGACAGTTTTTAGGGCATGGTTTAAGTACACAAATCCTGTCCTGATACGCCTCGAGCTGTTTGACTAAAGTTGGCGGTTAGAGAAACCGCGCGTCTCATTGAAACAAATTACAATGAATTGAAATCGACTCGAGCCCTTCCAACCAAGCAATTCATAGTTCTTTTGATTTGTTGGTCGGCGAGCTGTAGTGACATTTAAATTTGAAAGTTTTAAAAATACCTCAGAGAAGAGCTTTTCTCAAGACACTGTCCTCCCGTCAGTCAACAACGCGCGCTCACCTCCAGCAGGTGTTGCCATGTCCGCTTATTATAAGCAAATACAAAAATAACCATTAATTACATAATTATTAAAATGGATAATCAAAAATTACTATTATTTAATAAAAAAAATATGTTGTTTGTAATTTAGCTGTCCCTAATCTAGATTTTATTTAATCTATGTGTTTTTGTCTTGTTTGGTGAAAATAAGCAGTAATAATTTCCCCAATAATTTATAAACAACCCCAAACCTTTATCAATTAAAAACAGTTGTAGTCTATTTCGATTAGACTTTATTTTTCAGACCAGGTTGCCTGATTCTCTTCAGATCTGGCAACAATGCCGCCGGCGCGCGAGTCAAAGCGCGAGACTTTCCAGAGCAGAGAATCGGACCGTGCGAACAGCACGCGTTGTTTTCATGGACTACAGGAATATCTCGTTTCTTGTTTCCAACGTTTCTACGTTTGTTGCAATCGACCCTTACCGGTTACTGACACTTTAGTTCCTCTTAATGCCCTAAACCGGTTTTGTCTCTTGTTTTTCTTGTCGGACTGTGATTCATTGGGTAATTGTAGTTGGTGGACATCATCCTCACCGTTGTTTCAGGACTGGACATCATATCTGCGTGAACATTTTGGATAATAGATGAGCGAAAAGTTACATTTTGAACCTGCAGAGGGGTTTTCTGCTCCAGTGGGGAAGTACGAGACGACTTTTGTCCGCTGCAGGACTGAATTATTTGTACCGGGTGGATGTTCATTTTCTCAGCATGAGTAAAAATACAACTTCAAGACATTGACAGAAATGCTAATGCTGCGGTTTATGGGGAAACATTTCTAGACATTTCTGCGTGCACATCAAAACATTTAGCTTCACCCCATGCTCGATCATAATATTGTTGTAAATTCTTCCCAAATCAGATTCATAAATTTAACATAATTTATGGCTTTTCCTTCTCAAATCTGACAATACTTGAGACTTTCAGTTGAGGTCATTGCCTCCTTTGAATGGAACAAAAGGAGGTTGATGTTCCTGAATCTGCTTTCTTTATACAAACATTCAGAGATTTGTGCTCCGAGTGTTTCAGATGTGGATGTTGCGGTCACACCATCTCCTCAAGTGCAGGGGGATCTAGTAAAGTTCAGTCCTCCACCAGTCTTTTGTCTCTATTAGGTCCCATTCATTTGTCTCGTAGGAGGAACATGGGAGTCCAGACGAGGAGCCTGGGTGGCTATGGCGTACTCGGACTGGGTCAGTGGATTGGGATTTCTCTTAATCTTCCTGATGATGAGTTTAGCAGTGGATGCGACCAATTTGGAGCCAGTCTACTGGAACTCATTAAACAGAAGGTACGTTGGTGGTTGATAGAAAACCCATGCACCCAGATTCAAGTTTTGAAAACTGTTCAGACTATATGGCTTTGAAAGTTAAATGCCTCTATAATAGTATGAATAATACAAATCAAAATAAATTGCAATCCTAACTTACAGGATATTTCAGTTAAGTTACTTGTAAACCACATACAGCCAGGGGTCCTGAAAACCCTAAAAATGTTGGGGAAATTTCACAAGTTTTATAGGCCTAGTTAATATACATTTACACTTCATGTTCTGAAGTTTTCCTTTGGCTTTTTTTGCGATTTCTATACAAATATTTAATTTGTTATCCATTATCCAGTCGACTTTAAAAAAATGTTGGATACAAGTCAGAAAGTGTGGGTACTTTGTACGTAAAGATTTAAGTCCAGTTGGGACAGGGGTGGCTTTGGCCAGGGATGCAGTCTAGTCAACGGTTTGGACAGACACCATCGACTGAAAGAGACAAGGGGGCATTTTCCGGCTGGCTGCCTCCCGATTATGGGTCGCGTGCATGCCCTCCCTGGATAAGACATTCATGCTTCACCCACAGTGACACAATCTGCAAACCCACTCAAAGGTCCTCTGAATTTTGTCCATGTTGAGGATGCGCTCTGGACAAGAGGAAATGAGAAGCCACATTAAGAACAGTGTAAACCTGGACTGAGTGATAGAATCAGGGATTCCCTCAACCCTGAGAAGGAGATGAATGAATAAGTGGGGGAAAAAAAGTTCTGGTTAGGCAACTACACTCTTAAAAAGGAAGGTTCCAAAAGGGTGTTTTCACAGCAATGTCACTGAAAAAAAATTTGTTTTGGTTCCTCAAAGAACATGTCATAAAAGATAAAAAATGTGCTTAGTGTGAGGTAAATTTAAAAAATGTAAAGAGAACTTTCTACATAAAAACATTAGTACCAATGAAGAAAGATGTATTTTTAAAACTGCAGCCAGTTTAACCAGATAACCAGAGCAGACAGGTCCATACATTGAGCTTCACTCAAAACAGACCAGATGCTGAAAAAACATCATCGATTAAAAGAGAAAAAAATAAAGATTTCTCTGAGGCTGAGCAAAAAAAAAACTTTTAACTTGTGTAAAGAGAAGGAATTGAGTGGTTTGGGCAGATAAAGTCATATATAAAAAGAGATGGAGAAAGTCACTCATCCATATGAAATATATGTTCCTCTGATATCTGAAAAGGTCAACGTGTTTACTCACACCCCACCAGTCACATCCCTCTCAGGTCATCTCGCTCTCTTTTCTTTCACTCCTCTCTCATTCTCTCTCTCTCTCTCTCTCTCTCTCTCTCTCTCTCTCTCTCTCTCTCTCTCTCTCTCTCTCTCACACACACACACACACACACATTAATTTTTTAATTACTATATATTTTAATATTTTTTTTTGTTTTTGTTGTGTGTGTGTTTGTTTTGTGTTTTTATTAAACTGAATATTCAATGAGAGAAGACTTTTATGACAAGTTATTTAATTTAATTTATTGATTGGATCATGATATATTTATACCACAAGTCGAGACCTAATACAAGTTTGTGAAAAATAATTTGGTAATCGATTATTATTACCTAATATACCACAAATCGAGATAAATTGTTTAGAGCTGTCAAAGTTAATGTTAACTTAATATATTTAATCAATTTAACACAAAAAGGAGAAGAAGAAAATACACTGAACTTAATACAAAGAATTTTTCCAGATAATATTTTTTTATTACACTCAGTAGCAACATAAAGTACAGTTAATTATATAAAAGCCAATCATTTAATTTTGCAAGCAGTGTTTTTTTTTTCCCATTATGTCTCAAACAGTATAAATGTTCTATTTTTAGGAAGAGGATATCATCATATTTTGGGTTTTGAAAAAAAACGTTAAAGTTCAGCAGAAAAAGATTTATTTTGCAGGGAAACCAACTCATTACTTTTATTAAATATTACAAAAACTTGTAAGACTCCAGTTTTTGGAATAAAGTACAAAGATGCGTCATTCACAGTAAGACCAGAAATGTAAATGTAAAAATAAAAAAATGAAAATAGAGTCGATTTTTAGTCAATAACTTAAACATAACAACAAAAACTAAAAGGTCTTAAGTCATGTACCTGATGTCTGGAGAAAACCATTAGTATCTCCTAGTGTCTGCTGAGAGAATAAATTACGTTGAAACGGGTCCGACACCTCATGGGATGGAGGGGTGCATAGGAGGAGAGGAGTGGATCTCGGCCTCTCAATGACCGTAATCAATGGTGAGCACAGACTGTCTCCATACATCGCTCCGGGGAAAGTTGTTGTACAACTCTCTGCCTCAAATGAACATTAAAAATTTAATCCTTCATGGCTCCCTTAATATTTAATGAATCAGCTGCTAATTGGAGCCGGATAAAAGCTTTCTTAACTGGGTTAAGCGTTTCAAATTAAAACATTTTAAGAGTAGGAAAAGATACTTTGGAAAACTGACAGAGCACAGAGCCTACATCAGATCTTCAGACTTTTGACCTTTCTACTGTAGTCGCAGTAGTTTTTTTTTGTGAATCTGTGATTGATTGGTTCTCCTTTGTTGAAAGATCTTGTATAGAGCCTTTCTAGGGACCAAGAGCAGAGCGAGATTAAACATTGTTAGTGAGAGAATGGATTTAGGATACGTAAATGTGCTTCACGGGGCAAGTCCCTCCCACATCTCCTAGTCATTTGTGTGTGAGAGAGTGTTTTTTTAGAAGCGATAAGACCTCATGGAAAATGTTACATTGTTAAAAGAGAGATTGTGATTGTGGCATTAAATGGACTGAAAATGGAATTGTACCACTTGACCTTAGTTTCCAGGGGTGTGAGAGTGGGAGGATAATCCTCTACACTACACCCCTCCATTAGTTCATCATATGGACTGCTCCATCATCAGACAGGCAACAAAGCCATCAGTGAAGGGATTACTACCTCTATACGCACTTTCTCTTTTGCACTTTTTCTTTCCGGGGTTAATGTCTTTCTCCCTTTCTGTCACATTCCCTTCACCTATTCATCTTCTTATTTTTTTCGCTCCTCATTCATTACCTCACTCTTTTGTGTCACTGCTCTTTCTCTCTTTCCCAGAGGATAATTTTATTGCTCAGAGGTTGCTGCTCGTAGTATCAACTTATATTTCTTCTACAATTTCTTTGGGGAAATCCAAATTAGATAGTTATTGGCATACAGTAAGGAGATTAATGTGGATAGCTTAGTCAAGATACTTTGAAATGTTTGAGTCCTGAAACCTCCAGACTTGTGTTTAGGAAAATCTGACAACTTGGCCTCATTAGTACTCATAGGCATTCGCACACATAGTGTTTGGTTCTAGCACACATCCATTTGCATAAACCCTGAAACGTACATTAACATATCGACAGCATTTAGATTGTAAGCATTTTACGTTGAAACTTTAGAGACATACTAAATGTTTAAGAATCATTTTGGTTTCCTAGACTATTGAATTTGTGGATTTAATACATTGATTTTAAATAGTTAAATGGTTCAATCTCAACACATTTATTTAATGCATTTATCTTTGACATTATAGTGGTTTTATGTTGCTCTGTGACATTTTAAACTTAAAGGATTCCATCAGTTTTCCCAAGCCTGAACTTTAATATGGTAAAATTAATGAAAAATAAAATCATTTAATCATAATAATAAACTGTAATTATACAAGTGCATTTATAATACAAATGTAATTTAAAATGTTCAGTTTCTAAAGCTGTGCATATGTAAATTCTTGAATGTTTTAGATGCTGCAAGTACATATTGTACGTTTCAGTCTACATCCAAACAAAAATGTGTAAACGTTATGTACATAAACCTACAATTATGCTAATGTAATTGAGTCCTTGAATAATTTTCATTGGATAAACATTTGACAAATGAGATTGGGATAGTTCACCCAAAAATGAAAATTAGCCCATGATTTACTCATCCTCAAGTCATCCTTGGTGTATATGACATTCTTCTTTCAGACGAATAATTATATTATATAATTGTATGAGTTATACAAAAAAAAAGTCCTGCCTAATCCAAACATTATAATAGTTTATAATTGTTGCTCTGTTTTAGAAGTCCATAAAAAAATGTATCTGTTCATCAAATAACGTGCTCCACACGGCTCTGGTGGGTTAATAAAACCCTTCTGAAGCGAATCGATGCATTTGTGTAAGAAAAATATCCATATTTAAAACTTTATAAAGTAAAGTTTCGGCCAATCGCCTTCTGTATTCAAAATACGTTGAAAGTGCATCTTTCGTTCAAAGGCTTATGCTACCAGTGCGCTCGTCAGGCGTGGCGTAAGCATCTTGAGTTGCGAAAAGGCACTTTCAACACTTTCCACAGAAGGTGAGCGGGTGGAACTTTACTTTATAAAGTTTTAAATATGGATATTTTTCTTACAAACACATCGATTTGCTTCAGAAGGCCTTTATTAACCCCTAATTTTAATTTTTGAATGAACTATCCCTTTAAGCAGAACTCTCTGTTTACACTTTTATTATTAATTTATTTTTCATAATATAATATTTTTTCCATCTATGGTTCTCATAAAGGCATTTGATTTATACCAGCAACCCTTGAACTCCAGTTTGACTTTTTGAGTACTCAATTTCAGTGTTATTTAGCTGGACCTGCCATCTTCGATGAAAACCTCCTCTCTTGTTTCACTCATATTTAATTTTCAGTTTCAAAGGTGCGTCTCTGGCATGCCTTCAAAGCCCTGGCATGATACTGTGCTGTGTGTGTGGAAAACGTAATTACAGTTTTAAGATTACCCCGATGATGGTTCTGAACCGAGGGGGGTGGGGGTGGTATTACGGTGGACTACAGACACAAGGATTGCACTACGTCATCTGTTAACATCAGCACCCCTTGTAAAACACAACATTTATAATGATGACAGTGATTGTTTCTTTCACTGGTGTTCACTTTTGCTGTATGTCATCCATGGATTGAGGATGCACAGGATTGGGGTTCTGATGTTATCCAATTTATTGGAGAAACTCGTTCCTCAGCCTTTCTTTTTTTTTTCTTCCTTGTTTGCCATCCTAATGAGGGTCGGATGAGGATATATTGTTTCTGAAGGAAAAAGTATGTAATTGGAAGGCCTTATATGTGAATCATGAACAATAGATTTTCAAGTAACACAATTAAAGGGTAACTAAACCTAAACCAACTTTTTTAGTTAATGATCTGCAAGACTGGGGCTTTATTAGTGCTGTTCATTGATTTGAGTAAATGTTTTGACATTTGGGTATAAAGTAGCCTGACGTGGTCATACTCCATTCTAATCAGAATATGAGTCTGATACTGCTCCATTGGGCTCTGATTATTTGGGCGTGTTTCAACCTAACCAGGAAAGACCTTAATTGGATAGACCTACAACCAATCAGAGCAACGGGGCGCCACATAACGTTAGTTGTCAAATGTCAACAGAACTCAACTGCAAGTCCGTGTTTTTCCGCGAAGTTGTGCTCCATGTCCGCAGGTTGAAGCGACCCCAATTATGTGATATAAAGACCCAGGAATGCGAATTGTACCAGGCAACCTTGCCAAAATAACATATTATACCCCCCAAACACATTTTTTTTTCCCGGAGAACCCCGAAAGCTATTGGGATTGTTTTGGGCTATAGTTTTGAGTAGCAATTGTGCGCGACATTGCAAAAAAACTTGGCAACCCTGTCTGCATGCAAGCTGGAATAAGTAACGTTAGAAGAAGTGTAAACTATCTTTGCCAGTGTTGTAAAAAAATAATTTAAGGATACACAGAATACTTACCAACACGATCATCATTTCTGAGAGAATTAGTAAAGGTGAATGCATACACGAACAAGTTCTCCATTTAGGATAAGAGCAAATTCAACCCAAGCGCTACTGTTTATTATCTGTCCATCATCGTCTAAAGCCCGCCTTGACAATTTCATTGGTCCGAACAGTTTCTGTTTCTGTTAATTACTCCTCTATGGATCGAGGTCCAGATCAAATTGCCCGAGCAAAAATGTTGTGGGCGGGGCTAAATTCGTCTGGCATCCAGGCTAGGTATAAAGTATTTTAATTCTATAATAAATGGTGTAAAAACGTCTTAGTGCTGCCCTCTTAAGGTGGAACGGTGGCTACTGCACTTGAATTTTCCGATTGGACGTTGGTCATTGTGACATTTGTTGGCTCTTGCAATGGCTCACTTTGCATAGGCTCTGCCCCTGGTATAAAAACATCTTGTTCCATCAAAACCACTGTAGCGAGTCAGGAGTTGGAATTGTGAGTATTGATGCTCAGCCCCGCCCCTCGGTTTGTCCCCTCTGTCTCCACTGAGAACATGTGAGAGCTATGAGTACATGCATTTGTTTTTATAGACAAGATGCATCATGGTCATCATGTTTTTAACTTGCTGATGTCTCATTAGTAGGCCCAGACGGAATCTTCGGACTTCCTCTGTGGAATTCTGTGGATTTAAATAGGTAAAATTTGTGAAAATGTTGGAACCACACACTTCCAGTCTGCAAAGATGTGCGTATACTAAAGAGGCCGCTGAACATTTCATCCACAATCTTTAAAAAGAATCAGATTTGGTTAATTCCCCCATGGCTCGGTTTCGAACACGAAAACTGAGAGTTGAGAGAAACCAAGAGAACAGATGAAAAGTGAGTTGGGAGTTATCCTCTCTCCCTGTGCCCTCCCCTCCCACTCTTCCAAACAAAGGGAAGGTTATTTTTAGTGACGTTCATTTTTAATCATCTGAGTGTTTGGAGCTTGATGAGTCTTTTCATGTTGGGCTGAGGAGTCAGAGGACTCTGGACCCACCAGCTCCCTGGAGCTCCTCAACCTGACCAGTACAGAAGACCACCCAGATATGCTTTGTGTAGAGGTTCACAATATGTTGTTGGCTTATCATATCATCTGACAATAAGTTATAATATTACATTATTATTTTCAGTGTTGCACCATGTTTTGTTGTATTGCACCATGTTTTGTTGTATGTGCCATTTTAAACTTAAAGGGGTACTTCAGCGCTGGGAAGATGAATCTGTATTTAAACTGGGTCATTAATGTAGTAGAAATGTGAAATTATTTTTGAATTTGGTGCCTTCTAGACTGAGAAATCACAGAAAATTTATTTTTGTCTCATGGGGACAAAAGACAACAATTCCAGAATGCACTTCGCTGCCCTACTCTAGGCTCGGCTACTGGTTTACCGGATCACTTGCCCACCGCGTTCATTTTCATAAAATCAGTTCAGTTACAGACACTACAATTAAAAACTGAACGTGTCTGTTCAATATATTGCGAAAATAGCGCCCACTTCTGGCTGTAGTCTTTAGCCTCTATTTTTTCCAGAAATAAAATACATAATTCTCTCGTCTCAGGGTCATATGAGGGGGGGGAAGTATGATAATTTGAATATACTCCCGGGTTTCTCCTGATACAAAGCTTAATGCTAATCGCTGAAGTAACCCTTTAAAGGATTCCATCAGTTTTCCCAAGCCTGAACTTTAAAGGGGTACTTCAGCGCTGGGAAGATGAATCTGTATTTAAACTGGGTCATTAATGTAGTAGAAATGTGAAATTATTTTTGAATTTGGTGCCTTCTAGACTGAGAAAACACAGAAAATGTATTTTTGTCTCATGGGGATGAAAGACAACATTTCCCAGAACGCACTGCTTCACTGCCCTACTCTAGGCACGGCTTGTCGGCTATAGGATTACTGGATCGCTTGCCTACCACGTTCATTTTCATAAAATCAGTTCAGTTAGAGACACTACAATTAAAAACTGAACGTGTCTGTTCGATATAATGCGAGTGAGCCGATTGAGCGTCACGGCACAAACACAGCAGGATCAGATTACAATCATCACATGAGCTGAGGTAATCGCGGGATTCGCGGCTGCAGCTGCATTCACAGCGCGTGATCAGTCTGGCGCGTGTTCAGTTCATGTCTTTGGAAGCTTTACTTTCATAGGAAGTTCATTTGAAAAGTTGAAACACTCACTTTGGTCTCCACCGCTCCGTTTACATGAATCTCCGCAGCTCCCTGAGCCGAGTGCTGTGAGTGCGATGTTGAAAACATGTGGAAATAGCACCCTCTGCTGGCTGTAGTCTTTAGACTCTGAATTTTTCCAGAAATAAAATACATAATTCTCTCGTCTCAGGGTCAAATGAGGGGGGAAAGTAGGATAATTTGAATATACTCCCGGGTTTCTACTGATACAAAGCTTAATGCTAATCGCCGAAGTAACCCTTAAAAATGGTAAAATGAATGAAAAATATCCTAATTTAATCATAATAAAAAATTGTAATTATAGTTTAATTATTATTTTCAGTATTGCACCATGTTTTGTTGGAATGTACATCAGTGAATTGTAGATCTGAGGGCTTTCATTTACACCACTGTTCAAATATTTGGAGTCTAAGATTTTATTCAGTTGATCAAAAGTTACAGTAAAGACCTTTACATTAGCCGTGTTTCCACCTCAGGAACTTTACCTGGGGACAGTTTCGACCACAGGGACCAGGGTCTAAATGAAGGTCCAGTTAAAAATTTACCCCTCAAAGTCCCTGCTCGCGAGGTAGTACTCTTTCAAAGTTTAGGAACTTTTGGGGGTGGGACTTGGGCGCTGAACATGTTGATTTCATGCAGCATTTTAATTGGTTGACTCCACGCTGCATTTTATTTCAACCACATTTCTTAATGTTTATTAACGTTTATTGTTTATTAACTTTTCCAATGTTTCTTAAATTTCCATGTAAATGAAGATAAACATTTCAGTTTCAAATGGCGGTGTATTAAAATCAGAGTTCATGTTGATCACAGGAGTGTTTCCAATAAGTATGTAGGCATTTCTCACTTTGATTTGTATGATTACTTCAGTGCAAAATATTTGATTCAACTCAAATTTAAACCAAAAATCACCTTTTTCATGAATAAATGTTAGCACATATAATTTTTTTAAAAGTCTGTCGCTGTGCGTGCAGTAAGAGTTGTTAGCTATTCAAATCAATAATGGAGTTTTAAAAATATGTCCAATGTATCGGAATGACGAGGTTCAGGTTTCCGGACAAATTGTTCCGGTAATTTCGTGAAGACAGCTATTTTACAAAATCTTTCTATTTCAATGTAATGCTGTTGCTTTAAACTTTCTATATATCAAAGAATGTTTTCAACATTGATAGTAAAAAATCTATCAAGGAACAAATTCCATTTTTAAATATAATAAAGTAGAAAGTAATTTTAAATCATAATAATTTCACAATATTACTGTTTTTATTGTATTTTTGTAGCCTTGGTGAGCATAAGAAACTTTTCAAAAACGCTGATGTACAAATGCTCACTATTGTATACTTGTGTTCTAATACTAAGACCTTTCCAACAGTATGACGCGTAACTCTTTAATCTGTATAATATTTTACGAATTCCTATGATTATTATACTTTATTTACTGTGAAACAACACCTGTAGCAGACTAAAAGCCTTGTTTAAAGTTGACTTGATTGCATGAATGCAGATCGGAAGCTTTCAAATGACACGTGTTTGATTTTTTAATTGGGAAGCTGCAACAGTTATCACATCAGCAAGCTGTTGATTATTGTTTACCGTTATCGCACACAGAAGTTCAATATCTTTATATCCATAGTTTAAGGCTTTAGTTTTTGTGTTGCATATGTGAGTCACTTTGCATTTGTAGCATGTGGTTCTCAGCCACGTGGTGAGTTTCAGTCCGTCAGAGTTCAGGAATGTGTAAGTTATCTCCAGCCCGTAGCTAATTAAATAGCATTGATAAGAACATGAAACAACACTCTCCAGGCCCTTAAGATAATTTGGGTGCACTCAGCAGGTCTTGACGACCAAAAACTTGACACAAACACACACACACATGCACACTTTTAAATGACGACATCCTTTTTTTTTTTTTAATCGTAGCTCAATTTGAGTTACTGCAGTCTAGAACCATATGGAATTAGATTTCCACAGAATGGTCACCCCATCATTCATTAAATTATACAAATTGCCACCCGTTACATGTTCGTTTATTAAATATTTTACTCTTGCGCATGGCTTCAGCTACTGATAAGAGTGTACTCTTAGTTTAGCGTAACTTTAAATATTTACATTTGCTAAATTTCACCTAAAAATCAATGCAGATAATAAGAAAAGGTCCACAGATTCATTCTGGACTTGCTATAGACTAATCCTAACCCTAAAAGAAAACTTTCTGCTTTTTTAAAATAATAGGAAAAACGTACTTTATTATTTACTGCATTATTCATAAGTTTTACTTTGAAAGACAATTTGGGTTTGTAACTTTAGGGGATCTACGCGCACACAAACACATCGTTAGAGAACCAGGGGAAGGGAGATATTACTAGTTTTGTGCAATTACAAAAATTATAATAAAATAGTATCATTATATAAACTCAAAGTAGAGGTAATTTTCCACATTGCTGCAGTGAGGTGAAGTGTAATCAGTGGCTTACTACTTGAGTTTGTTTGGGTTTCAGCTCCGTCGGTCTTTTGTTGCTTTTGTGGCATGAGGAAACTTTTAGACTTGAAATTCTGCAGTGGTGAACCTGAATTCTGATCCATTGACATTAAAGTACTTAATCACTGATTTGAGAGGGTTTATTTCTAGGCTGAAAAGTTATTTTTCCAATGTAAGAATGTTTCTTAAATTTCCATGTAAATGAAGATTAACATCGACATTTCATGCTGCATATTTCATGCATAAAAATATCAGTTTCTGATGGCGGTTTATTAAAATCAGACTTCATGGAGATCACAGGAGTGTTTCCAAAACGTATGTAGGCATTTCTCACTTTGATTGTCTGTTTACTTCAGTGCAAAAGATTTGATACAACTCAAATTTAAACCGAAAATCACCTTTTCTATGAATAAATATGTTTGCAAAATCCACAAGGCCGAGAGAAAATTGAGCATTGTCAGGCCTGATAACCACTGCAAAGAACGCACAATGTCTCTGCAATTCGCTTGAACCATGAACAAAGACTGTCAGTTTCTTCAACAAGCAAAATCTGTTTTTTCCTGTGTAGAGGGGAGAGAAGTGCATTCAGCTCATCAACTGGTGATCACATCACAGAGAAATTCTGACATGCTCAAAAGCCTTTGAAAAATCAGTGTAGTGTAGTCAGAAACAGATGCAGCATGTTACATTGCCTCCATCAGTAAATTGTATTATACTGAGATTTGATTTTTGTCCTTTGTTATTCTGGGGTGGTCTTGGTAATGGTCGCCATGCTTCGTATGCCTCGGCAGGGGTCTGACAGCTCTCTGATAGAAATGTCTTCCGTTTGGACCGAAGGAAAACAGTTAGATCTGCAGGGTGGCAGGATTTGAGGTTAACGTATCCATTTGCTTGAGCTTAAAAGGGGGTAGTATTGCATCCTTCATATCTCCAAAAAGTATTTAGTTTTACACATTATCGCATCATAGACTTTTTATTCGTTCCGGTTAAATCACAAAATAAAATGTACACAAACGTGTCCCTGCTCTCGATGCAGAATCACTGATGAAAATCTTTGGTTTTAATGAGAAAAAAAAGATACAATGGCGTATTCGAACCCAGAATCGAACCTCAGACATGCTCACCGGACAAAAGCTCTACCACTGGACCGTAAATCTATGTGAAGACTCTTTAGACTGACAATATTGTATTATTTATTGTCACCCACTTTTTAAAACAAAGTTATGCCCCTGCATCGCATTATTCACGGTCAACTTTTGATTCACTATATGTTCGTGTTGTTTACATTTGCTTGCACTTGCACACAGAGTGTCAACAAAACACAGTAATTTGATGCAGTTTCACTCACAGCCTGAAACGATCTGCAGATCCAACGGGCTTGCTTATAAAACATTTGTCACCGAAAATGCCAGGAAAACACTTAAAAAACAAACTGCATCCACTGTTTCCTTAACACTGGGTTCTTTGGGAAGCAGAACAAGGTTATCTTTCCCTCAACCAAAAACACACTTCTTAGTTGAACGCACTAAAGAATGACATTGTTGAAAAATCCTTCTCGATTCACATTACCCAAATGATGGACACGCTCCCACTCCTGCTCTGGTTGGTGTGTGCATGTGCTTTTCCGGGAGAAGTGTCCATACAAGTTTTTTTTCTGCCCTTTATTACGACATACAGGGCCATACTTTCCAGAAAAAAAACAACTTTATTTTTGGCACATAAATACTCCAACAAATTTTTTGAAACTTTGCCCATGTTTAGCATTGGGAATCCAACTCTTTAACAGTGTAAAAATTCAAGTTTTTTTCGAGTATGGGCCTATGTGATGTCAACAAGGTTGGAATTTCCTTGTATAGGCACTTATCCTGGAAGGGCACACGTACGTCGACCAGAGTGAGAGAGCAAAAGCACGCCGGGAAAGTGCCGCGCTGCACAGGTCACATGACTTCACGAAATCCACAATGCCACCAAAGAAGTGTTTTTAGTTGTCAGGGTAAGATATAGAGTTGCGCAAGAGTTTTTGTTGCACATCAAGTAAACACCATGAGCATTATAGTTAATTAATCAATGGAGCATGCAAAGTAAGGTGTGTTTAAATACATTTGTTCAGCTGACCACTGTAGGTGTCTTTGTTTATTGTAAATCCACTCAAAACAACAATACACAAAGAGTGGAAAAATATGTTTAACTAAATCAATTATTTCATATTTAACCTAAGGGACGTTCACACAAAGCATGCTTCTACATTCAAATGCGCTACTAATCCATTGTTTTTCTATGTAAACACGCACACGTGCAAAACCGCTCCACTTGCTATTGCTAATGTTAAGTCACATACAATAGTCATAAACCATATAATGTCCTCATAAACCACGAGTAAACACACACAAATGGATCATATATGTATGGCTGAATCTGATTGATAGCCATCGTTTATTTAGGGCAAGGTTTTTTCCACGTTTTCTAAGGATGTCACAGCTTTCAGATGCTGTCAACGCATGCTCGTAGCTCTTTAGCTCCGCCCATACGATACGCCTCCAGGTTTTATTCGGAAAGACTTTTATAAATATAAAAGACTTTTCAAAGAAATTAAGGATGCAATACCCCCTCACCCCTTAAGGAAAACACAAGTAAGATGAAATGCGCCGTTGTCCTCTGTTGCGAAATGAAATTGGCCATACTCTACACTTTTGACTACTTAGAATGTCACAAAACAGTCAGAATTGAGTATTTCATGATAATTTTTTGGTTTCACTTTATTTTGATGGTCCCTTTAACATATTATGTTGATTATAAGTAGCGTTGCACCTACACTACATGGTCCACTAAATATCATTAGAGTGTTAGTAGAGTTTCAGTAGACTGGTAGGGTTAGGGTTAGAATAAGTTGACATGTAGTTGCAAAGTTACTAATAATCAGTATAATGTCTGTTGAAAGATCATTAGAATAAAGTGTTAGCAGATATTAAGCAGACAGTCTACTAATACTCTAATGAGAGTAAGTTGACTTGTAGGTGCAACGCTTATAGTCAACAGAATGTTCAAAAGGGACCATCAAAATAAAGTGTTACCCATTTTTTACCCTCTCTCTGACCCTTTTAACACTGGCAGTGGTTTACTGTAGCCAGACAAATATAGTTTATTCCCCCAACTACTTTTATCAAAAAACATAAGACACTCAGAAATGATGCATGAATTTGGAATTATTATGATTATGATTCCTTTTTATTCTGTCGCATTATCTTGCTGAAAACAAACTTTGTTTAGCCCGGCATGGGCTCATGGGTAAATGTTGTATTGGTGTGAGTGAAGTGGAGGTTTGTTGATGAGTGAAAGGGGAAAAACAGAGTCTGGGTTCAAAGCTTCCGACGGCCTTAGAAACTCAAGGGCGGCCCAAAGTCACTCCATCTCTGCAGTGCAAGTATAAAGGAGCCCTGGGATTCAAACATGCCAATGAGAAGCATCAAACCAGCACTGAAACCCACAACGCCCCCTAATGTGACAGCATGTAATCAGGCCAACCACCTCTAACCTTTATCTAAACAGTGTGGGGTGAGTTCACTAACCAATCGCAATTCAGTTTAACCAGTAAAGAATGCCAGATTGCCCCCTGTGTCTTCTATCGTGCTCAATTAGGTAAATATATCACACAGACAAAAGGATTAAACAAGTCTCTATAAATAACTAAACATCAGACAGACTGATGAACCCAGTTTATCTTAAATGGTCAGAGTGTGTGCTTGTGTGTGTGGTCATCATAATTCAAAGCCTTTGGTAAATTGTTTGGTTCGTTGAGCAGTACAATGTAAACACTGAAGTCCTAGTGTGTTTTGCTCGAAACAGTGGTGTTCTGAGTTTTTGTTTGATAATTTAAACCATCTGATTATTACATTACGATTTTGCCGCCATAGTCTGATCCCTTATGTTAGTTGCTAATGAATAGGCCAAGATCACATTGGCTTTCGTTGCATCTTGGTCATGTGTGTCTGGTGTAACGGACGACTGATTGAGGCCTAAACACAGTGTGTTCATGGTTATGTTGATACACAGATCAGGTGCTTTTGCTCTCACATGATTTTAACTTTTTTCCTCACTATCTGGCTGACTAGGAACGGTTTTTGGATCTATCTGTCTCTCTGTGCAATGGTGTCTTACAAACCGCGGTGTGGTTAATTGGAGTTTTGCTTGGATGTCTCGGCCTGATGGAAATGTCAAGCTTTATACACTTAGTGTGAGGAGTGAGGGGCCTGCAAAATGCCTTTATCTGCAGTGGGGTTATTTGTGAGGTAAATTTTCAACTTCAGAACAAGTCTCTCTGAATAGAGCTAAAATGTCAGTCTGGTAAATGCCACAGTTTATTTTTTCCTCAAGAGGATGGAGGTATATGAGTTTTTAAGTGCTGTGCCTCAGCTCTTGTCCTGGGTTTGACTGAGAATGTGCTATAAGATACTGAATAATTGTGCTCAAATCTGTTTTTATGAAAGTTTTCATATATTTGGATGTGATCTTGTCACTTATAATTTTTTTTTCCCAATTGACAGCCAATTTCTATCATTTATGCCAAGCTAATCAATTCTAAACCTCTTTATATTTTCATTATGACATACATTTTTTTATCAAAGGAATAGTTCACCCAAAAATTAACACTTTGTTTCATAACATGATAAATTGAGGACTGGGATTGTCAAGCTCCAAAATAAAATAAAAAGTACCATAAACATTCTCCACAACTCTCTTAGGTATGTCCATGAGAGAAGTAGCGTTGTGCTTTTGGGTTTTATTCATGTGACATAATTCGGTAACTCTACAGGGAAATTCAGTAACAACTCTATAGAGACCAAATAGAAGTCTTATATTTAATTTAATAATTACTGCATCATTTTTGGCAGCATCCGGCACATCTTGCGATGGTCTTTATTTTGAGACAGGCTTTAAAAATAGCTATTTAAAATACATGGCTCATTAAAAAAAGTAACACAGAGTGCTGAATTCCCATCAAGCCATTTGCAACAAAAATAGTGTGCATATTTTTTATGATTATTAATGTAATGCAGACAGCACAAAAAGACCGCCTTTGGGGTGTTTTTCATTTAGTTAAACAGTGAGTCTTCGGCATAAAGATGCATTCTGATAACACTAAAATATGTAATTTTCTTCTTAAAGTGGTCTTAATATGCTTCTTTTTTTTGTATTTTCAACTTATAGTGTGTAATGTTGTTGTCTGAGTATGAACAAAGCACAGTTACAAAGGGAGTTATAAACTCTCTGAAGTGCCTCGATTGTAGTCTTGAGTTTTCTTCCAGGGTTGTACATGCCATTATATCCCTAATTTATATAAATCTGCCCATGTCATAGCCATAAAATGGGATAAGGCCTGGATGAGTTGAGTTAGTACTGCATTGATGAAAAATGGCGCGACTTCACAAGCAATCTCCGTTGACCAATCACAATCACTGTTTCAGCCGACAAAATCGGAACACACTTCACTTTTCAGAAGGAGGGGCTTCATAGGCTATGTTCAGTGCATATCCTATTGATATCCGATATCCGCAAGTCTGAACGGGCAAAAATCACATTAAATGCAATTTTTACAAATCTGTTTCAAGCTACATTCATATGTGGTTTGAAATCCAAACCGCATTTCTGGAAAACTGTTTCAGTCTGACCACTCTGATTTCAAGTAGTTTATGTGACTTTCTCACGGCACGTAAAACGTAAACGCCAGATGCTGTTATACGAAACATGTTGAAAGTTACTGCAGAAACAAGGTTGTGTTGTTGCAAAGTGCCGGTTGAACAGAGAATGACAATATAACGGAGTCATGTTTTGAAACTGGCGGAAACGACAGCATGGATAAAAACTGCTCATACCAGCCTCCTACGGTTCTGCCGCTGCCTCAAGACGCAGTAGACCAGCGTGCGGCAGCTGCACAATGTCATGTTGTAAATAAGACAACATCTGTATTGCAAACCCCTCTATGTTGCTGTTTTTGTTTAATGCCTACCAATGCAACGTCATTGCCATAGAAACCAATGCAGATATTCCTGAAAATAAAAAGAGTTGCATGGACACACAAATCAGATCTGAACAGTTGTGATACACAGTGTGGACGTCAATCATTTTAGATCAGATTCCAATCGGATACACAAATAATCGGATTTAGACTGACAGTGTGAACATAGCCATAGAGACAGGAAATTGATAGACTGGGAAGAGAGATGCTGCAAAAATTCACATACTGAAAACATTCAAACATGAAAATGTGTTTTAGTAAACCCCAAAAACAAGGATGTAATAGGTCCCTTTAAGAAAAAAGTTCTTAAAGGGATAGTTCACCCCAAATTTAAAATGTTATGTTTATCTGCTTATCCTCAGGGCTTCCAATATGTAGGTGTCTTTGTTTCCTCAGTAGAACACAAATTAAGATTTTTAACTCCAACTGTTGCAGCCTACCAGTCATGTCAATAGTCAAAGTTGAGGGTATGAGAGCTATTAGAGTAAAAAACATACACATACGAATCCATATTAAACCCTGCGGCTTGTGGCGACACATTGATGTCTTAAGACATGAAACAATCGGTTTGTGCGAGAAACCGAACAGTATTTATATCATTTTTTACCTCAAATACAACACTATGTACATCAGCATTCACTGCGTGATGACTTCCGTAAGCAAGGTCAAAATACATGATATGGCGTGAGATACACGCAAGAGATCACTTCCGCCGCTTGTATCCGATTGAGATACGGAAAATTGTGTACATTTGACCTTACCCACTGGAAGTGATGGCGCGCTCAAGGCTGTTGTACATAGATCGCATTCAAGGATAAAAAAAAAAGAAAATATATAAATACTGTTCGGTTTCTCGCACAAACCTATTGTTTCATGTCTTAAGACATCAGGGTTTAATATGGATTCGTATGTGTATGTTTTTTTTTACTCTCATAGCTCTAATACTCTTAGCATTTAAAATCTTCATTTGTGTTCTACTGAAGAAACAAAGTCACCTTTATCTTGGATGCCCTGGGGTAAGCAGATAAACATCACATTTTCATTTTTGGGTGAACTATCCCTTTAAAAAAAAATTTTAGAAGAATGTTTAGATATGAACATTGTTACAAACTTCTAAGAATTTTTTTTTTTGTGTGTGTGAATCCAACACCTGGTCTAAGTGATTCATTCAGGAATTAAACTGATTGAGTTCTCTGTTAAATCATTGACTCAATGATCCAGACACAGCAGTTAACATGGTAACACTTTACAATAAGGTTCTTTTAGTTAACAAAAACTGATAATGAACTGCACTGATAAAGCATTTATTAATCTGTGTTAATGTTAATTTCAACATTTACTAATACATTATTAAAATCTTGTTAACATTAGTTAATGCACTGTGAACCAAAATGAACAAACCATGAACATCTGTATTTTCATTAACTAACATTAACAAAGATTAACAAATAAAGTAACAAATGTACTGCTTCATGTCCGTTAATGCATTATCTAATGTTAACTAATGAAACCTTAACATTTGCTGAAGGAAGATGAATAATAGCTTAATTCTGTTTCTTGCACAAGTTGTGTGGACTACTTTTATGGTGCTTTTGAGTCCCTTTTGAAATTTGGAAGTCCCCATTTATCATAATTGCATTGAAAAGAGCGAACAGTAAAATTCTTGAGAATATCTTCTTTGTCTTCAACAGAACAATGTCGTACAGGTTTGGAAAGACATAAGGGTTAGTAAATGATGACTGAAATATTCATTTTTGGGTGAACTATCCCTTTAAGCCTTTGGCTGCTCCCCCACAATCGAAGTGATTTCAGGTTTTACTAT
Organism: Gobiocypris rarus; assembly: GCA_023029165.1. Lineage (NCBI taxonomy): Eukaryota > Metazoa > Chordata > Actinopteri > Cypriniformes > Gobionidae > Gobiocypris > Gobiocypris rarus. Next base: position 2,619 of record CM040922.1, on the reverse strand, counting down.
TGTAGGCAAAACGTGACCTCTACACGCTCATTTTCATCACATTGGCAAGCAAAGCCACACATATGCCCTCTCACACAATCTCCAGAACCAAAGGGCATGTATGTTTACATTTTGTGTAAAAAAATGTATGAACAAAAGGGCAGTTCCAGCATCAAACAGGCCTAGCAGTTTCACATGCACGTACATGCAAGCAAATATCAGACTGTCAATCTCAGTTTCCATGGAGATGATCATTATTTATAGTCTGTCACTCACTTTTATCTCTCTTTCTGCAGGTTTGGAGATGAGAGGGGCTATATAATCTACCCTCAAATAGGGGATCGTTTGGACCTCGTGTGTCCTGCCACTAGTCCCTTGGGGCCGAACTCTCCCCCTGAGTATGAGTATTATAAACTGTACCTGGTGTCCTCACGAGATCAAGCCGACAGGTGTGAGGTGATGGGCGCCCCTAACCTGTTGCTCACCTGCGACAAACCCAACAGCGATATGAGGTTTACCATCAAGTTCCAGGAGTATTCGCCCAACCTATGGGGTCACGAGTTCAAGAACTTACGAGACTACTACATTATAGGTAAGTGTGTGCGTGTTTTAACCAGTATCATAATGACAAGAAACCAAAAGTGCAGTTTTGGGAGTGACAACTTGCACAACTCAATTCCCTGTTTTGGATTTAGCTATTTTTAACCAAATCAGTGTTGTGTCAGCATCTGGACATTTTTAATGAAGCTTCAGCCATAACCATACATGTGTGTACAGAATGGGATTAGGCATTGGTAAAAAAAAAAGATACTATTCCTCCATTTTATACATTTTTTTTCATCTAGCCATAATTTGTGTTGGGGTTGCAGTGTAGTAAATAGGCACACGTGTTCCAGGCATATTGTTCCTTGTTGTTCAAATTGGTAACACAGCCTTGTCATGTTTAATAATCTTACTTTCCACATTCTTGTGCAATTTGTTTTTGTCATCCTCTATTATAACTATTATTAAACTATCAGCCAACACGCCAAGCTCGGCCCACATATTGTGTTATCTTGTGCCCTCCTTAAATGTTGGGAATAATTTATCCTCTCATCCAACCTACAAATCTATTTTTACCTTTCTGCATTTTGATTTTAATATACAGAGACCCACACATGACGTGCGGGGAGAAAAAAAAACAAGATATTGTGGTCACAAATTAAGAATTAGTTTCCAGACCTTTTAAATTGTGGACATGTTGTGGAATTTGTTCCCTTATTTTAGTTCAATTGTGGCCATGATTTAACAAAATGAAAACAACTAAAATGAAGGAAGGAAATAGTACAACGTGGCCACAATTTAAAGGCTACATAACACACATGTCATGTTAATCTTGAGTACCTATAGAGTAGTATTGCATCTTTCATATCTCTAAAGAGTCTTTAGTTTTATCATATTTATAAAAGACCGATACGCTGTACCGATTCTTTCCAAAAGCGGCCAAACTTGTAGAGGTGTGCAGTGGGCGGGGCTAAAGAGTCGCATGCACACCCAATACATCATGGCATTATCCCTGGATAATTTTCGATTTCACTATTCTTGTTGTTTACATTATATGCACTTACGCGTCGATTGCCAACTAAACACAGACATTTGATGCAGTTTCACTCGCCGTCTGCGGTTTCGACTCGTGACTGGGAACAAACAAACACACTTGCAAAATGTTGCTGCTCCGGAACAAAAATCTGCATCCACCGTTTCCTTAACACTGGGTTATTTGGGAAGCTGGACAAGGTTATCTTGCCCTTACAACCAAAACACACTTCTTTAGTGACATTGTAACCCGAACGAAGATTGTTGATTGTCGTGCTCTTGCTCTCGCTCTGATTGGTGTGTGCACAGGCTTATCCAAAAGAAGTGCCCATACAAGGAATTCCACCCTTTATTACATCATACAGGGTCCATACTTGAAAAAAACTCTCAAAGTTGTTTGAATCCTGAAGGAGTGTATTTGGCACAGAAATACTTCATATGTCATGTGTCCAACTTGTTTTTTTGAGATTTTTCTTTAACAGTGTAAATAAGTCAGAATGCATGAAATAACATTAGACCCCCCTTTAACTAAAACGATTGAAGGACTAAGTAAAACATGGTCATGAATTAATAAATCATGTGAATGAATTCTTAATTCATGGTCATATCGATTTTTTTCAGTAACACTTTACAATAAGGTTTTTAAGTTAATATTAACAACACTTCTACAGAATTTATTAATATTATTAATGTTAATTTCAACACTTTCTAATACATTCTTAAAACCAAATGTTGTATTTGTTAACATTAGCTAATGCACTGTGAACTAACGCAAACAAAAAATGAACAACTGTATTTTAATTAACTAACATTAAAAAAGATGAATAAATACTGTAACAAATGTACTGCTCATTGTTAGTTCATGTTAGTTAATATATTAACTAATATAAACAAGTGAGATCTTATTCTAAAGTGTTACCATTTTGTTTTCTTCCGCTTCTCATGTGCAGGGCTCCGTATTAATATTATCTTGTAGTTTTTTTGGATTTATACAAAATTTCCCACAAATTTTCAGTGGATGTAAATATGAATTTATTTATTTATTTTATTTTATTCACATCCATC